>OX637350.1:10482489-10825400 GCA_951799405.1 Agapetus fuscipes
TATTGGTTTTATTAATTTGACTTTAAATTTATACCTAACATTTACAATTTTATTATATATTTTACAATTTGGTTTAACATTTATAGTTTTAAATCTTTATTAATTTGAATTTACATTTATACCTAATTATATTGTCTATTTAATGTGAAGGGAAATGAAGAAGAAGTGAATTTAATTTTGATTTGTAATTGTCATTGTCCTGATGATGCCTTTTTAGGCGAAAACGTTTGACTTTTTTAAAATAAAATTTAGTGAATTAAAACAGTGTATTATTTAATTTAATTATACAATGGACTTTCACTGTGTGAACTACCAAACCCTAAAAAATATTTCTGGTTTTATTCACAGACAGCAAAGCCATGGCTCTGCTGACCGGTCCGTAGTCTAGTGGTAACGCTACGGACTCCTAAATGGAAGGTCATGGGTTCGAGTCCCGGCGGAGTATAAAAAAATACACCATTTACGTTTTCAAATATGCTCTTTGTTGGAATGAATAATTCATATACCTATACCAAAGACCGGTCATCAAAGTCCATCCAGCCTTACAGCGACTGGGTTTCGCTTGAGAATGGGGCTTTCTATAGCGATGACTAAGCTTGCAGAGGGCTATCAAAGTGTGATACACACAAAAACAGCGATCACCAAAGAAATCATCCTAATATTATATTATTAATTAAAAGGGCTCGTCCGCCGCTGAATTTTTCCATCGGGATTCGAACACACAACCTTCTATTTACGATTCCAAAGCGCTAAGCATGATTAGACTATGGACCGGCCAAGGCTTATGAATGGATGGTATAATCTGTGATGGGGATGGCACGTGTTTACTCAGATCCTGTTATTTGGACAAAAACCCACAGAGCGGGTAGCCCTTTTTTCTTTTCATTTTTCTTGAAAAATCCCTTTCAAAATCCTCCTGTATCTTTTGTTCAGCTGCCGAAACTAAAACACAAAAACCTTTTGTATCGCAACAATATAATAATGCGCAATTTTACTTAATACAAAGCGGATATGGGTATAATGGATCCGGTAAAATAATAATAATAATAATAATAGTAAATGTTTATTCCAGCTTGGTCATGTGGAGGGTGCAATACATGACCAAGAGGAGGATGCTGACAAAAAAGTGTTCCAAACCAGGAGATCCGTAGCCCAACCCTCCAAAATTCTACTCGCTAGCTCGCAAATTGCGAGTGACTTTTGTTTGGTTGCGAGCGTGCTTTTTTTTACCTGAAAGTATCATTTTGTCAGTTATTATAAACAGGAACAGTTCACGGGAGTTTTTTTTTAACCCATGCGAGTTGCAATTACGTAATTTGCAAAGATATGTATGTTACATTTAAGATTCACATTTTATGCAGACACGTACAAGTTCGCGCTTACACATGCCGCATGTGGTCTTACAACATAAAAACCCAATTTCAGGTTCTCTACCTACCGGATAGCCGAATTTAGATCGTGTGAAAAGGCATTTACTGTAAGTACTTAGGTGCGTGTGAGATACATTAATAACATATTCTCACAGGTCAGCAGAAATGGATTCGCAAGATTAATAGTGTGGCGATTCTATTTCCGATATCTTTCATTTTTCCTCTGTGAACTTATGTTCATATAAGATTGGGTTTTTTTATGTTGTAGATCTGCATGCGGCATGACGTGTAAGCGCCAACTTATACGTGCCTGCTTGTGAGAATGCGTGTAATATGAATCTTAAATCTAATATATCTTTGCAACTTAAATTGCAGATTGACGAACTCAATGTGCTTCTTTACTATTAAATAGCTTACTCGGATGTGGAAACTCAAACTGAATTGAGTTGTAGGGTAACTAGTAACATAATCTAAATCTAAATCTAAGCTGCAAAGATGTGTATCATTTGAGATTCATATTAAATGCATTCCCACAAGCTGACACGCATAATTTCGCGCTTACACATGCCGCATGTGGACCTACAATATAAAAAACCCAATCTCAAATGAACATAAGCCATGCAACTCTTGCCGACCTTGCCTGAAGCAGGGGTGACATTGGCAAAGTGAACCATTTTTTACAGTATGGGTGGCCAGCCGCATACCAACCTATCAGTCAAGGAATAACAAGTGGCATATTAAGCTAACATCGCTTTCTCACATAAATGCACATTTTTCCCATTTTACTACGAAAGAAAACACTCAACTTGTGAGAAAATCCTGTAGTTCAGAAGTCCTTCATGAGTACTTTCTTATAATTAGTTTACTTACCATGAGAAGTTACGCCCAATAAAATGATTTATCCATGATTTCTCAAATCAGCAGGCGTCGATATTATTATAGATTATGGATGATCCTAGGTCCTTAGAGTCCTTAGCAAGGTAAAACAAAATTTGGTTTGCTACTTGCTAGCAGCCAGACTGCGTGACGTCATATTCCTTTATTCTAGTTATTTTGTTATGACTGAATTGATCTTTTTCCAATGCAATATGCAGAGGGAATAATAATATAAGATCTCCTTTTTATGGGTCAGACCCGATGCTCGTAAAATGTCAGAGATTTAGGGATGACAATCATTCAGTTTGCCAACCTCTCTTCCCCCATAGACCTTTTCATTAATCAAAGTATTACTACAGACTTTTGATATCCTGAAACATCTGGAAAAATAATATCTACTTGCAGTCATCAATTTTGTGAAGAGGAATGCAATTTACGCACCTATTTTTGCGATGCCAGAAACTGACATCTTGATTTTTTTTTTTTTTTTTTTGTTGAGATGCATTATAAACTTATCTTTTATTTTAATTAATATTCAACACCCAGAGAGGCCGTTACCTAATGACATTATGTTACACCCACGTTACACCAGAGTCTGAGCTATCACCCCGAAAATTCGAACCTGCGTTGTTTAAATTTCAGACACGCTAGTCAAAGCTCCCTTCTAAGTTATGAGGACTTTATTTTATTCATTAGTATTTCATGAAAGCTTTGACGAATCAACAATAGTATTATTTTATAGAACATGAATTATATATTGTAACCAATAAAAAAAAATGGTTTTCAAAACGTGAAATAATTTGTGATGGGAAGCCCCATGTCTCTTGTCTTGTAGCGAGGGGCTGGCTCCCTCACCTTTAAGAATAAATGGGTTCCATTCGCAAAATGCTACTTCTCAGTCGCGTTGCTCAATTTTGCCGCTGTGGAATGCTCGTCTCTGGTTTAGTAGGATATAATATCGTAAGTCGGCCGGATTTTCATACTAATCTGGTTTCAGATGGAGAAGGGTGGGTTCGCCTTAGGGATATTGTGCCTTATAATATAATATATCATATTAGAAGCAGATTAGGGAAGATGCAGCCCTTCCCCTCACCTTCCACCTCTTGCTTACCCGCCTTAGAACTCGTTCCCACTTGTCGGGTGTCGGATATTAATCGGAGGTTCCAGTGGCAGAACATTATGTATGAAGCTATTGACACTTATCGGAAACCGATTTTGTCCGAAATGTTCTGCCACTGGATCCTTCGAGTAATATCCGGATCCGACACCCGACAAGTGGGAACGGGCTCTAACATTTCTGTAACGCACGTATAAACTAACGCGTAAAAAACCTGCAAAAAAACGTGTGAAAACTAGAACAGCGCCACTAGTTAGCGTGTTAGATTTCATATTAAATTTTGTAAAACGCTGCGATTGAGTTTCATACTTCGGATCGAGTGCCCCAAGTATAAAAAAATACGTAAACTATCATCGCTCGTTTAGGTGCCAAAAGAAGAAGGAAGTTTTTGTACTGTTAAGTAAATGGGAAACCTATTAATAACCTTTTATAATTCAATGATTTATGGGGAAACTCAATTGAATTGCTTTACATAAATCTTTCTCAATTTCTTCTTAAATATTTACATACTTGACATAAATCATTTAATAATGTAGAGGGTTTTTTATGAGCTACTCATTTATATACGGTACAATAAAACTTTGTCAAACAAATATTTTTTTTTATGATCAGACAGTGAAAATCAGATCCTTCCTTTTGACCTATGGATTATAAAGGCGCTGACGTCATTCAGACGAAGGAAACATCTTGAATAGACTTCATAGTTAAATCAGCTATCTAAGCGATATTAGATGGAGCCATTCCGACCGCAATTAGACCTAAACTGAACCTCTTACCAAGTAAGTAAGATGCTTCAACTGCAGTTGCTGCAGCTCTACTCAGTACCTACTTCACTAACATATGATTCGCACATTCATTGCAAACTGCACTTATACATACTTCTTTGTAAATCAACATTAGTACTACTGCCAAAATCTATCTCATGTGCATATTATTTTTTAAATATATTTTTTTACGAATGTGTGATTGTGTGTCTATGTGTGTTTATTTGTGTGAGTGTCTGTGTGTCTCTAGATGTAGGTGTTTAAATAATAACACTTGTATTTATTCGATGTTGTGTCAGTATTTGCTCGAATATTCTAGTAGAATATGCGAGCATGGTCTCGCATGTGCCAGAATTACTCTTATATATAAATAGAGAGAGAGATGCTTCCCAGGGGAGACTTTTATCGGAACTGTCGAGCAATACAGTACAAAAGTTAACTCTGTGAACAGTATCTGAAAATAAATTGTGTGAAATAAATCAACCAAAGTATATTAAATTGAACCTAGTATACTCCTCTAAAATACATTTCTTGTTGCCGGTCGATAGCTCAGTTGGTAGAGTGCTTGCATTCCATGCCGTGAGCTCGGGTTCGAATCCGACCGAGGCGGGGGTGTCAGAAATGATTGCCCGTTTCGATGTTTATTTCAAACCCCAAAATAAAATACCGGCAAGGTTTACTCAGCCTTCACAAGAAACGAGTACTATCCCCTCGGGAGCTGGAAAACCCCTACTTCTACTGTAAGGCGTAAGGCCGGCCCCCTTACCTGTAAAAGTAAATAAGCACATGCGACCCCTTCGGACATAACGCGGCAAGAAGTTTCACTATAAGTGTAGCTTAGTTGCGTTTTTTCGAACCGCTCCGCTAACTTTAATGATTTTTTCAAAAAAATGTTCCGAATGTATTTGTTTACTGATGGTGATGCGATGCTGCTGCTGATGATGATGATGATGAATAAGGCTTACTCTTATCTAAGGCTGCTCCGGCAAATTGAATCACTGCCATTGTTAGATTTTCTCTCCAGCATCCTTTTGAGCGTATCTACCTCACAATCCATTAGCGTGATTTCCAAGGAACTGATATTACCTATATCTCCCGCAGGATCAGTTCCGGGGGCTACTCCTTATACTAGTAGTAATCACTCTCAAGTCATATCTATAAGTAAAAAAATAATGCTTATCTTGTACCAGTGTCCGACAGCTCAGTCGGTGTATATTTACAATAATAATAACTACACAGTTCAAAATTTTTGATCGGATATTACACGAACCGTTATAAGAGAAGTTACATTATTCTCGACGGTAGCGACGTTAGCGACGTTAGCGACGTTAGCGACGTTAGCGACGTAAGCGACGTTAGCGACGTTAGCGACGTTAGCGACGTAGCTTCACGACGGGATTCGAACTTACGCTTGTTTGAAAAACGCTAATTTCCAAGGTGCCAAAGCCTTATCCCTATACCGTACCTTAATTTTTTTTCCAGGGGAAGAGATAGGGTTCGATCCCTACTAATCTAATCTAAGTTGCAAAGATATGTTACATTGGAGATTCCCATTACATGCATTTTCACAACCAGACACGTACAAGTTCGCACTTGCACATGCCGCATGTGAACCTACAACATAAAAACCAAATCTCAAATGGACATACACCCTGCAACTCTTGCCGTCCTTCCCTGAGACAGGGGTGACATTGGCAAAGTGAACTATTTTTACAGCATGGGTCGTCAGCCGCATACCAACCTATAAGTCAAGGAGCATACACGAATAATTACATTTTTAAATCAATAAATAATAATATCTATGGACATCAAAACTAAAACAGAATGACCAATGATTTAAAAAAAAACGCGTTTCGGTGTTTATTTCAAACCCAAAATGAAACACCGGCAAAGTTCTCTCAGCTTTCACAATAAATGAGAACCAGTCCCCGCAAATGGAAAAAGAAGTTGAAAAAATGTATGCACACTAAAACTCTCACTGGCGGCGATGTTCAAGTTTTCGTACATTTTTATTTTGATACGCCACGCTTGAGATTAAACGTGAATTCGTTCTAGGTTAAGTTTACCGCGCTAATTAATTTTATGAAAATAATTCATTAAAGTTTGTTTACTTTGTGGTTTGTTTATTTAGTAACCGTGGCAACGCAAATCAAACGAATTGTATTTTTTTATTGGCGTTTAGTGTTTGCTCATTACTAATGCAAATATAAGGTTTAATAATAAATGATATAAGGTCTCATTCATAAAAAATATTATCCATAGTTGATCCATGGATCATCGTTTTTTTGTATGGAGAAGTCACCTTTAGGTGGCGGTTGAGCCGTGGATTTGCTGTGCGTGAATAACACCGATAGCATTTTTCCTGGTGCCAATCATGTGAGGAAATATTAATATAATGTACATTCAGGTCATTCTATAAATGGAGCAATTTAATGACTGATATTTTTGTACTTAAACAAAGGGGGCAATCTAGAGTTGTGTTCGGAAATTAAATAAATAGTAGCTACATGGAAACATCAATCTATCTAAATAAAATATTTTTAAACAAAGTGTCTAAATAAAAGATTTTCGAATAAAAGGTCGAAACAAAATTAACACCGGATTGAGTATTTTTTTGGGTTTCCATTTTTTTTTAATTAAAAAGAAATAAACCTTGATTTTCGTCCTAAATTTTATGCTACTCATTGGCGGGAAATAACTCAAAGATATAGAGAATCCACACATTTAGGGGAAATATAAAATTTGTGTGATCACAACATTAATAATTTATTTAAATAATAAATACATAAAAAACGCTTATTGTTTATTTGTTACTTCAGAAAATAAATATAGGTAAGCCTTGGTTTATAAATGCAACTAAGCTCTATACCAGTGGTCGGGGAACCGGGGTAATTACCCCACATGGGGTAAAATAGTTTTTTTTTGAGGTAATAACTTTATTTTGTTTGTCTATTATGAAAATTATGACCAACATAAATCTAAAAGAAGCTACATTTTTTCAATTGAACTTTATGGCATGGAAAAGTGGACACGATCATAGTGCATCGGCAATAAAATCACTGCTTTTGAAATCTGCGACTTTAGGATTTCTGTTAGTCATCATTCCTTGACTTATAGGTTGGTATGAGGCTGACCACCCATACTGTAAAAATTGGTTCACTTTACCAATGTCACCCCTGTTGCAAGGAAGGTCGGCAAGAGTTGCAGGGCTTATGTTCATTTGAGATTGGGTTTTTTTTATATTGTGGGTCCACATGCGGCATGTGTGAGCGCGAAATTATGCGTGTCTGCTTGTGGGAATGCATTTAATATGAATCTCAAATGATACATATCTTTGCAACTTTGATTTAGATTTAGATTATTACATACTTACTTACTATTTTGATGTAACTTTTTTTTGTTATCCGTGTAAATTAATTCAATAAATAATGTTTATTTAAATATACATTGAATGTCTTCTTTTCAAAATGGGGGGAAGGGGTAATATGGAATAACGAAAAAATATTTTGTGGTCTATAATCTAAGTTGCAAGGATATATTCATTTAAAGCTTTCAGATGTATGCCCACAAACCAACACGTGTAGTTCGCGCTTACAAATGCTGAATGTGTACCTGCAAATAAAATCCAAACCTCAAATGAACATAAGCCCCACAACTTTTGCCGACCTTCCCTGAAACAGGGGTGACATTGGCAAAGTGAACCATTTTTTACAGTATGGGTGGTCAGCCTCATACCAACCTATAAGTCAAGGAATACGAATAAAAAATTACATTTAAATATTAAAAAGAAACAAAACCTTAAGAAGAAATTTTCACAAAAAAAAAGTAAAAAATTTCCCATGCAAAAAATGTAGCAAATTAATACACCAACATTTTTATTTCATCCAGAGTCATAACCTTTTTCATACAAGTCCTCCTTTTATTAGGATTTTTATTATTTTATTTTTATTTTATTATTTTATGAGGTAATGGTTAAAAAAGTTCCCCGATCGCTGCTCTATACGTATATAGTTAAACTTCTTACCGGGTTGTCTCTGAAGGCGTAGCATGTGGTGTGTGGAACATTTATATTTTTGCAGATAAGCGTATTGGCCTTGCTCCAACACTTCAGTAGGGTTTCCCTGATGCCGAGAGGGCAGGTTCTCAAATAAACCAGGCTTTATAAAAATGTGATCAACGTGGAAACAGCTCGGTATTTTCAGAAAACATTAAAGTTGCAAATAAAAAATAATTAATTAGCAGTAAACATTTTATTACTTCTGTTTTATTTACGCTCTTCAAGCGGAGAGCTTGTGGCGAATGAAAGAAAGTTCTATACTGAAAAGGAAATGAGATTGTATAAAATATATATATAATATGGACGTGGCATTCTTTATTAGAATTTGCCACTTCCATTAAAGATCAGCGATCATGAAAAATCAAAAAAGAAGCGGACCCGAAAGCAACCGCCTAGCTTCGATAACTAACCTTGTAAATGTTTCCTGCTCGTGGAAACGAAACGTCCGTAGGAAATAACCGTGAATAGAACATGATCCAACTCGAGATAATTTTTTTGCGTACTGTAAAAATTGTTTCACTTTGCAACTGTTACTTCTTTATCAAGGAAAGGCGCTAAGAGCTCCAAGGCCTACATATTTTCAAGATTTGGTTGCTTAATTTTGTAAGAACACATACAGCATGTTGAAGCGTGAACTTACACTGAAATGTTAGTTTTTTTTGTTGCAACTTTTGAGATTATAGATTTTAAGTCATGTTAAGAATCACTTTTTTTTACATCGGCGTAAATTTTTTAATTAGGCATTTTAATGTTAAAAAGCAACTAGCAAAGCAACTAAGCTACACATATAGTGTAACTTCTTGCCGCGTTATCCCTGAAGGGGTCGCATGTGGCGAGTTGAACCTATTTATTTTTACAGGTAAGGGGGCCGGCCTTACGCCAACCACTTCAGTTGAAGTGGAGGTTTCCCAGCTCCCGAGAGCGCTGGTACTCATTTCTTGTGAAGGCTGAGTAAACCTTGCCGGTATTTTATTTTGGGGTTTGAAATAAACACCGAAACGGGAAATCATTTCTGACACCCTCGGTGGGATTCGAACCCGAGCTTTCGGCATGGAATGCAAGCACTCTACCACCTGAGCTATCGACCGGACTATGTTAATTTTTGAAAAACGCAATGTTTGAGCTAGGCTAAAACAGCATTAGCTAAAAGGTGAATTATGTTTTACAATATGGGTCGTCAGTCTCATAGCAGCCTGTAAGTCAAGAAATAACAACATATTTGCTTGCCATTTTCCCAACAATCATTCCGTGCGAAGTCACATTTTTTTTTACTATGGAATTTATTTCGAGTCTGTTCTCAAAGTTGGAATTCCATTATGTGACACTAGCCCATTATCGTGGAATCCTTTTTATAATGCGCGATTAAGAGCTTTGTCAGGCTCTACTTTAAACACAGCGAGAATCTCTTCAACCTCTGCGTGATTTTCGCTTTTAAAACCCACCCTTTCAGCTCCGTAAAGTCAACAGCCCTTGACTCTTATGCCAACATATAGCCTGCTCATGTGCAGATGATCGTATGGAGTACATGGACTGTTTGCCTTATTGGATATGTATACAAGTACACTGTATAATAACATATAGGGTGGAAGCTTCGGATTTAAATTTTAAAAAATCTACCATATTGTTACGATTTACTTTATTAATGATTAAAAATTCAATTAAATTTATTTTAGGAATTTGCTCACTTTCGTACTTCTCGCTTAACGGCTCGAGTACCTACTGATGCCCGCCATAGCAGTTCAATCCATATTTATTAGTGAGTAAATGCTATTCTAGCATACACCAGACCATGCCAGAATCGTCTCGAGCAGAAGCTTTGAGCAAATACGAGTAGGTACAAACATCCAAATACTCACGTCTTTACACACATATACAAGTAAGTAAAAACAAACAGACACACAATCAAAGGTAAACACATACAGATATAAACTCGTACATTCTTCACCACAATCCTTGAACAGGACTCTCTGTTTTGTGCTGCTTCCCTCCATTACTCCCAGTCAGGCTTCGGCGTCGACGTTATCTGCCCACTGTTCTGTGACTCAAATTTTTTACACGTTATTACTTTTTTAATTAATGATTAATTTCAAAGATATACATTATACGAGTACATACAAAAAAATTAAAGCGAAGTTGAAGTATCTAAATCGATTTTTATTTCAACTATGTTTTTAATTGCTCTCTCCCCCTCCTACGATATTTTTAACGTTAAATGTATCAAAGTTGGATGGAGTGCGAGAGTTATTTTTTACAGATTATGTGGGCCGTTTTACGACATTTTAATAATAAGTTCTAGGGCACCCTGTAAGTTTACCCCTATGTAGATGCGACACACCAGATACCCGGTTATGTATGGGCTTTCCCTTCAGCGATTCATCTATGCAGGCTTTTGTAGGCAAATCTATCCAACAGCAGTACGGATCTTTGTGAAGGCTATCCCACATAAGCCCGCTTGCACATAGAAGGGTTTACGTGTAACCTGTACAAAGTGTAACGTTGAAACTCTGCCATAGCGTTTTACCAAAAAATATTCCAAAACTCAAACGCACAGTACAGGTGCTGTCTTAGTTTCCGTGTAATTTTGGTTGAGTTTAAAGGTTGAGTTTTGTATTTTGAATGATGCGAAAGGTGGCGCTGTGAGTATAACTTTATCCAAATTAAAACTCAAGCGGAGAGTTTTACCAAGAAATATACAAAAACTAAAACTTTTTTGGTCCTGAGGATGCCTTTTTAGGCGAAAACTGTTAGACATATTTAAAATAAATAATAAAAAAGTGAATTAAAACAGTATATTTCTTTGATTAATTATTAAAAACTAAAACGCTCAGTATGAGTCTTAGTTTCCGTATATTTTTTATTGAGTTTGAATGCTGCGTTATGTATTTTAAGTTTTTCGATACATTGATGAAAGGTGGCGCTGTGAGTATATCTTTAACAGAGTTGAAACTTAAGCATAGCGTTTCACCAAAATATGTTTGGAAACTAAAACGCTCAGTAGAGAAACTGTTTTAATTTCCATAAATAATTGGTGAAATTCAATGAATGAGTTTTACTAGGATACTAGGATATACTGGTGAAAGGTTACGCTATGTGCCGTTATTGTAAGCATTTCATAGCGTTAGACACCGTCCAATCTAAGCTTTAATTAAAATGAAAATACCAAGTAAAGCTTAAAGGTAATATCGCGATTATACTTTTTATAGCAAAGGTAAATAAATGTTGTTAATACTCGTATATTCTGCAAATTAATTTTACATCATAAGACTCACGGACACAAATCAATTAAAAAACTAATAAAAGGATACAAAGATATTAATAAACAAATATTATTATCAGAGCTCGATCAACAAAAAAGTTGAAATGATTAAATGGTGTTATGTTTAGATAAAAAGGTATCTCCAGGATACTTACATCCGGCTAGCTCTCATCAGCATCACTCTCAGGGCGTGGGGTTCTTTCCTTGTGTATTGCTTACTTGTATCTTGGGAAGGGTTTTATATTAAAAGATAAGTTTAACATGAACAAATAAGGGTTTATTTACTTTAGTAATATGGGGAAAAAGGGGAAATAAGGGAATGGCCCGACCTTGTCACTAAAACACTCCCTACTCTGTTGACTAGAGTTCTGAACTGAAGGCCTGGGGTGCTGCCCCAGGCTAGCGGCGGCTCACGAGGCGGACGCCCCCACAGGTTGGAGCCCCCTGGGTGGGCGCTCCTATGCCCCCGTCTCTAGTCCACGAGGCGGGTGCCTTGCTGGCAGGAAATCCAAGTAGATGGGGAGGAGGGAGCTCCATGATAATGCCCCCTCTTGCACCACTTGGTGCTTGTTCGCCGACGTCTGACTCGGTTCACCTCTCGCCGAGAACTGATGAGCGACGGCCCGATTGTTCGCAGTTCGGCTGCTTCCGTGACCGTTCGGCTCCGTTCGGCCCACAAAACACACTGTAAACTTCGAGATTGTTCTCTCTATGTTATTTTAAAAAACATAACAATGGGCATAAAAGTATACCTTGTTCAATTAATGAAAACTACAGTTATCACAAAGGTTTTTTGGAGGGCATGGTTTCTGTGATAGCGTTGTCTCATGTCTGTGGGCCTATATCGTACTTACGTGACCAAAATGTCGTTGATCTATAAGTCGTGTGGACAAATTGTCGTGTAACCAAATTGTCCGTGACTTATGTGCCTATTGACGAATTATCTGTGGCCGAGCTGTATGTGACCGATATGTCGTTGCCTAAAATGTCGCGTGGACAAACTATTGTGTGACCGATTTGTCAATAGACGAGCTGTCTGTGGACGAGTTGTCCTGGACCAATTTGTCGTGAAAAGCTTCTGGAATACTTCATGGGCATGTGGATAGTTATAGACAAAGTGCTGCTACTGTAAAATTTATATCTGTCGCTTCGTACTTAAAGTTGTGCATTCACAGTAATGGTTGGTAATTATTCATTGCAACTACCGGGAAAACAGGGAAGAAGAAATTTCTTTAGAAAATTCATCCCTGTATTACAGAGTTTTGTTTAAGTTGTTAGGTTTACCATGGAAAGGTACCTTCCAGGATGTACCTACAGGATACTTACTCCGGCTAGCCATCATCAGCATCACTCTCAGGGCGTGGGGTTCTTTCCTTGAGTTGCTACTTGCTCACTTGTATTTCGGGAAGGTTTTATATTAAAAGATAAGTTTAACATGAACAAATAAGGGTTTATTTACTTTAGTAATATGGGGGAAAAGGGGAAATAAGGGAATGGCCAGACCGGTACCTTGTCACTAAAACACTCCCTACTCTGTTGACTGGAGTTCCGAACTGAAGGCCTGGGGCAGCGCCCCAGGCTAGCGGCGGCTCACGAGGCGGACGCCTCCACACGTTGGAGCCCCTGGGGGGGCGCTCCTATGCACTATGTCTCCTGTGCCCCTGGTCCACAAGGCGGGTGCCTTGCTGGCAGGAAATCCAAGTAGATAGGGAGGAGGGAGCTCCATGTTAATGCCCCCTCTTGCACCGCTTGGTGCTTGGTCGCCGACGTCTGAATCGGTTGACATCTTGCCAGGAACTGATGAGCGACGGCCCGATTGTTCGCACGGCTCAGTTCGGCCGCTTCCGTGACCGTTCGGCCCACAAAAAACACTGTACACATCGAGATTGTTCTTTTTATGTTATTTTAAAATAACATAACAAAATGTAAAGGAAGTATTCAACAATTATACAAAAAAAATAAGTAGACATGCAAAAACGATGCAGTTTTTTGGCCTGGTTCAGAAAAAGGTCAGAAAAGCCAGGTTCAGAAAAAGAAATCAACTAAAGAATTATCATTCAGAACATTTTTAATCTAGGATTTCTTATGAAAATGAGGAAGTACATTGATACGGCACCAACCAATAACAAAGGCCCTGGCTGTTGCCGTCATCGAACTTTTTGTCAAAAATCTACAATCCACTGGAAGAAATGACACAAAATTGCTAGAAAAAGTCGCATAAAATTTTCCACAGGCAAGGTGTTATATCAGTACAAAAATTTGCACTGTCCCAATAAATTAAAAATTCACCGCGTATCAAAGTCTTTGAAAAATACTTCATGGCATTTTTCAAAGAGAGCTTTAATAACATGCATATTTTTTGTCATATTTTTTTGAAATGCATAACAAGGTCTACCTTCATACAAATAATAATGAATTCAGAAAACAAAAATGAGATGGAAAAAGGAGGTACGACAAACCAAAAAGAGTTTTCTTCTTCTCCGTGATGGCAATTTCCCGCGATGAGCAGGGGCGCCAGTGTCATGTAGAAACAAAAAACAGTCATGGGCATTGCTTACTTTGTAGAAATCCATTAATTTGAAATAAAACCCAAATGCAATTAAGCTACACAAATTACCGCGTAGATCGCTTTTGGCAAGTGGAACCTAAATATTTTTCACAGGTAAAAGGGCTAGCCTTACGCCAACCACTTCATAAAAGTTACTGCATGGTTTTTCCATTGTGTTGATGAATGATACCACGAGTATAAAACATTGCGTACACTCAGGGGCGTGCATCCCATACAGGCACATGCGCCTAATAGTTAGGCAATATATGTTGAAAAACGCATTTATGTTTGATATTGTTCAATTGTTTAATTCAAAATTTAAGTTCGACTGGAGCCATCGTTAGCACTACATTCAATTTCAAATGGGGATTATTTTAAAGGAATGTGAGAAAATATTTATTCTGAAATGTATTTGCCTATACCCTAGTAGAGTTCGAGGAGAGTGTTTGTAAATGCTTTATTCTCGGAGTATTACTCTCCATATAATGGACTAATGTATGAAATCACTTCTATCGATGATCTGTTTTTAAAAACACAGGAAATATCATAATCTATTTTTCCATACAGAATTACATGAGAATTGAAGGAAGACGAGCTCTAGGTTAAAAAACAATCTTGGCCGAAGAACTTGAGACAGTGGTTCGGTAGAAGCTATAATCATCGGAAATCTTCACTTTCTGGATGAAAAAAAAATACTTTGGATCTCTTGGCGTGATCGGGTCACTGATGACCAAGTCCTCCGACGTATGCACACCACAAATGATCTTCTGCCAACCATTAAGCAGAGAAAGCTGATGTACTTCGGTCGGGTTATGAGAAATGAGAAATACCGCATTCTTCGTCTAATCATACAGGGTAAGATTGAGGGGAGAAGAACTCAGAAACACTGAAGGAAATCGTGGCTGATAATGTTTCAACAAATCAGCACTCTCTCCAAGTCTCTACTTCGAGCCGCAGTAGCCATCGTAAATATAGCCATGATGATCGCCGGTCTTCGATGGAAGTGGAGCCAAAAGGAGAAGTAGAATCTTCACTGAAGAGGCACAAGAGGAAGAAGAAGGGATAGGGGGAGTTGGTGGTTGGCAGATGGGGATGGAAACTGAAAATGCAGGCGTACAATGGGGCGAGACGTGTCGAGCGATACAAAAGCCTGTGAAACCCGCTGCATTGTCTAGTGAATTTCTGGTGAACCTAAAAGAATTTAAACGCATGCAATCTACCTGGCTTGTGCATCAGAAACTGGAGCATGCACACAGTTGGCTGCAATTATGGAAGCTTTTAAAAATATATTAAATGTTAAGAGGCATGCACTTCACGAACCATTACACAAACTTAAAAAAAATTCAATTATAAATTACCAATTTTAGCTAACGAAAAATTCATTTATAATGCCCTCAATTTTCTCTGTTATGACCACTTTTACGATGGAATATTTTTCTCCTCTCATTATGTGACCAAAATATGAAGTTTTTCGGAGCTTCATTGCTTTGAACAATTCTCTATAACCTTGAGAGTCCATGCCTCGACACCATAAAGTACAACTGATCACACATCAAATTTTATCGTTCTTCGTCTGAGTTTCACATTTATATTATCGTTTACAGACGAGATTTTTCATTTTACTTACAGCTTACACGAGCTGCTTCTATTTTTTTATTTAATCATATTTTTGCTCCTTCCGCTCTTGCAAAATATTCCACGAACAGGTCCATGTAACAACTTGTCAAATGCACCTTCACCGCCCTCTCTCTCTCTCTGCACTTTGCCATTTACTTCTCAGCGCCTTGGAAATGATTAACTAAACGCATTTTCATCATTCCTTAATGAATTCTCTACCACTATTTATTATGATACGATTTACAGAAGCGTAAATTATTTTAAAATCCTCTTAACTTCGCAAAGTAAAATTATATGCAACGAATCTAAGCTACACATATATGTAGTTTAACTTCTTGCCTGCGTTATGCCCGAAGGGGTCGCATGTGACGATACGGGACCTATGAACATTCCATAATCTATAATCTAATAAAGTTGCGAAATATATTGGCAATTAAGGCTCATATTTAAGACAATAAAATCAAGCAACCAAATCACCAGTACCCTGAGTACGAGTTGCAAAACTTGAGTAAAGTAAAGTTTACGGAAAGTATTAAAGAGTGGTTTTTCCCCAAAATCTGCCGTTTTTGTTTGTTTGAACTTGATTTTTTTCATCGCTGTAACTTTTAATTAAAAGTGTAAGAAACAAAAAGGGCAGATTTTGGGGAAAATCACTCTTTAATACTTTCCGTACACTTTACTTTACTCAAGTTTTGCAACTCGTACTAAGGGTACAGAAGGATGGCACTGACATGAACAGCTTTCGGAAATCTTGGCTACATCCTCAACGACACGAAAATGCCTGTTAACCTGAAACGCAGGGTCTTTGAGTCATGCGTGCTTCCAGTATCCACCTATGGCTTGGAAACAAAAGGGCTCGCTCAGTAAAGTGGCAACAGACGGAGGACTGAGGACGTGCCCAACAGCCATTGAAAGGAAGATGCTGGGAATCAGGCTCAGAGACAGGGTTCCAAACCGAGAGATCCGTAGACGCACTGGTGTTACTGATGTTGTACAGAGAGTGGTCTGCTGTAAGTGGTGAATGGTGATGGACTGATCACGTCGCAAGGACATGGGGGTTCAGCCTCATACCAAACCATAAGTCAATGAACAGAAAGATCAGAAAAAAACTAACATGGTGACGTCACAATTTTTCCCCAGCAACATTGTTCAGAACTTTCACCACAACATTTGACTACACTTGAACAAAAAAATAAATTTAATTTAAGTAGTTGCAATTTTAATACAGTGTCATGAAAAATGTGCAATGTAGGTCAAAGGAATAGCGGTCAGTAATCATATAACGTTTAAATCTGTACCCAAAGTAAAAAACTCAACAGTAGCGTTTTTCAAAAAAATATTGACCCAATTAGCGCCTCTAGTGAGCGTTTTAGGTTTTATGCATTTCTGGTGAGACGATATGGTTGAGTTTAAAAGTAATGTTTTATACTTACGGTGCTTTTTAAATCGTCCCCCCAGTGCTTGTTTGGCGTATCTACCTTTTTTTTTTAAAGATGACCCTATTCAATAAATTTGTCTTCAAAATCACATTCTACAGCACCTGATCTATAAAAAAACACGTAAAACATGTAAATGTACAAGTTTTTTTTACTAATTCAAAAAACAAATGGCTCCAGTACAAATACAAACATTTCTCATGTGAAATTACCTGTGTGGGAGATAAGCCAAACAAGCACTAAGAAAAAAAATGTTGAGAAGCGTCGAGGCTTACTTACCAAAATGAAATTACTCTAATCTGAGAGAGGAGCTTCATGTTTGCAGAATCAAGTATACACTCAAGTATAGCGTTAAAACTAAAAAATGCATGGAAACACAAAAACTCGCTTGGGTGCTGTTTTAGTTTCCGTATATTTTTAGGTTAACGCTACGGTTGAATTTAGATGGAAAGTTTTTTTTACTTGAAGCTCAGGATTAAGAAAGAGAAAAAAGAAGATTCCTAATTGATAATTTAAATGAGTAAACTTTCAAAAACCTACTGGTTATGGTTATCATATGACTGTAACTGTCCTACTTTTTAGTTGATGGTTAAAAAGTTTTTGAGTAAATATGGAAGAACTGTTTCCTTTTATTTAATTAGAATTTAATTAATTAAGTAGTTGCAATTTTTCCGTGTTTTCTTAAAAACTATTGACATTGTAAAAAATAGCCAATAGGATGATAGAAAATTTATAATTCTGTAATTTAAAAGAAGAAAAATATTTCCAAAATATAACAGATTCGAAAAAAAGTATAAAAATGTGAAAAACACCTGTTTTTTTTAAATATTTTTTGTGGTGACAATTTTTAAGTTATATATTTTTTTAACCTTTATTATTTAGATAAAAAAATAATAAACACGCTTGATTTTTTTCATTACTCTCACTCTTTTGCTAAGACCATAAAGTGCAAGAAACAAAAACGGAAGATTTAGGGTATTTAAACCACTCTTAATACCTGTTTCTGGCCAGGCGAAATAGGTTAGTGAATTGTATTCCTCTTCAAAAATATATTTAAAATAAAAACATTACTTATTATATATATTATGTACGCCACGTAGTTTTATGTATGGCACGTAAACGTATTTCACGTATGGCATCCTACCCTTAGAATTTACGTTGTACGTGCGTATCCTGTGTAAGAAAATTCTCAATAAATATATTTGCATTTCTCATTGTACATTTTCCAATTGAAAGCTACGCTGTGAGCAATCCATAGATTGTTGACACAGTTGGGGCGAACAAAAATAAAAGAAACGCATCCGAGATGCAAGGCAAACGGTCCAGGCTGCATCTGTGTACGGCGTTGGTGAGGGTGTGCGTGCAGACGTTCGAGGCGATGATGGGCGCATGCGCGAACGGCACACCCGGGCGGACCTGTAGCGCGGCCCGCGCCTCAGTTGCGCTCATACCCGCCAGCAAACACTCGTGGCGAACACGGCCAACGCTCTCTCGCGCAGCGCCAACTTTAAAACCAAAAAAAAAAAAAAACAAAGTCACTCCTTAAGGTAGTATCACCTCTTAAGTTAGTCACCCCCTTAAAGCAGTGGTCGCAACTGTGAAATAATATTCCAAATTCAAATTAAATTCCAATTTCAAATTTGTTACATACCTATTACTATTTTGATGTAGTTTAGAAAACACTTGTTGTTCCATTGCTTACATTAAACATACCCATATAAAATACACATTTTTTTTAAAGAAAACACAAAATTCCTGATTTCAAAATTTACGAACAAATTAACAATAAAGCTACGGATTGCAATAAATAAAATAATTGTTAAACTTTTTTTGCGTGTAAGTAAAAAAGTGTGTTCCATAAGTTTTGCATTTTTTCGATGTTAAAATAATTTTCTTAGTTAATGAATAGTGTAATCAAGTCAATTGGAGAATACAATGTGAAATTTGTTGTTTTATTTTGTGAGATTGAGTGAAATATCCCAAACAGACTGCGCCACCATTGATGAGGTATTTTAATTTTTGAATAAATTGTAAGTATTTTTTTTTTTATAATTTTATATTTAGTTGATGGATTGTTTTTCAATTTAATGTAAGTATCGCACGTTTAATAATAAAGAGAAATAACTCGAAAATTGGGAAAATCGAGATTTTGTAATAAGATGAAAGAACAATGCGAGAAGAATAGTATAATGCGACAGCCGTTCAATTTGGACGAATATGACCGAGATAAAACATCGGCCGCCTTTTTCATCCCATACAAGTTGTACTGGATGTCTGAACTTCAAACGTGATTTCCCAACATTCATGTTTTTTGAGTTATTGCTCTTTATTATTAAACGTGCGGTATGTTCTTAAAGTGTTGTTAAATTGTACACACTGTCCTTTGCATTATTGTCTCCACTCTCCACCGAAATTTCCTTAAAAATAATAGACGTGGATCCATTAATGTAGGTAGTGTTTACAAAATCATTTTATATTTCATGAATTGATGAGGCATTTACTATGTAACCCTGCACTTTTGATTAATCAAAGATTTCCTCAAAAACAAACAAAGGCTGTAATCTGGATTTTTTTTCAAATGAGACGATCACTTTGATAATGTCACCCCTGTTTCAGGGAAGGTCGGCAGAAGTTGCAGGGTGTAAGTCCATTGAAATTGGTTTTTATGTAGGTTCACATGCGGCATGCTCAAGCGCAAACCATGTACGTGTCTGTTTTTGAGAATGCATGTAATGTGAATCCCCAATGTAACATATCTTTGCAACTTAGATTAGATAAGATTGCGTGAAACTTCTCACAGTAAGTGAATTTCTTATAGGAAGTGCTCATAAAAGAGTCCTAAACTACAGGAAAATCACACTTCTTCAGTATTTTCCCTCGTTGAAAATAGAAAAAATGTGCATTTATCTGAGAAACCCATGTTAGTTTAATACGTTACATATGGGTTCGATGTATCGATACACAGAAAATCATTTTCTCGCCATTCCCAAGTAACCATTTAGGTTTTAAAAAGGTTACAAAATGGTCCCACAACCTTTGTATGGAAATCGGCACGTAAGTCTTAGAAGTCTCAATAACGTTATATTTACCTTATACTAACCTCGTGAGTGCTAAAAGGGCCCCAGTTTTAGAACCTTGCGAAGAGCTACACCAAAACCTATAGCTCAAATACAGAACCGCTCTACGAGCTACGGCAGAACCCAAATATAACTTCGGCAACCTTAATTTTACCTCAATATAACCTAGCAAGACAGCGTTTACGTTCTAAATAAGTCTTGGATGTAACTCGTATACAACTTACAACTCGGGTTCTCTCGCTCTCGCTCGGGTGAGCGAGAGCGAGAGGACCCGAGAAACATCTCGCTCTCGCTCGGGTGAGCGAGAACGAGATGTTTCTGTGGAAGATTTTTTACACAGCCGTGAATTGAAATACATATTATAATGGCGCGTGCGCGCCATATTCCGACTTACCAAGTTTCAAAATGGATAGATAAGTATGAGTTGTTTTCAAACAAAATAATAAATGGCTTTAAGAAATCAGGGGAAATGTAAAACATACTGCGAATGGCACTTTATCGTGATACTTTAGGATAATAGTTCTGTATACGAGACGGGCCTTTCGTAACTTAAAAAATTTAATATTTTAATTTTAATAATTTTTTTCAATTAAGTGTTTGGTGGTAAGTTGCATTATAAATTAAACTTATATTCATACAAAAAGGCATGTATTTTAAATCGCATAGGATACCATATTTAATTTTGCATAATTAAATAAAAATATTTCTGTTGATTAAGATAGTTAGTTTTTTTTCATTGAAAAAATATGGCTGCCGTAAAGAAATTACCAGTAAGCTTTAAAATATACCTTTTTTGCCAAAAAAAGAGCTAAAGGTTATCTCGCGGAGCTACTAACAACCACAAGGCTATTTTCGCAGCTTTAAGCTTATTGCGAGGAGCTCTTAAAGATTTGTCAGTCGCGACAATAACTGCGAAGAAACATTAGTTACCTTAAGTTTTGTTGCTGACAGGACGTGTTGTTCATCGAAAGAGTGCTAAAAAAACAACTACAGGGTCCTCTGAAAGTAAGTTCATTTTTTCAATCCCTTGAAAGTCAAATGTTAAAAAAACACTTTGGATTACGTTTTACGTCAAGTTTGTCTTTTTAACTCGCAGGTATTTTATTTTAAAGTTTTAAAAAATATACATTATTGTATTGTATAAAATTTCCTTTAAAATAGTGTTTGTGTTTACTGTTGTTATTATTACTTTTTCTTTATTTTCCGTATTTACTCAAAAACTATTGACATTATAAAAAAAATGTTAAGTACGGAACCTAAACAATGTATAGTTCTGTAATTAAAAGCAAAAACAAAATTCCAAAATACAGCACACACGAAAAAAGCCAAAAATGTAAAAAAAACGAGTTTTTTTAAATATTTTTTTGTGATGGCAATTCTTCAGTTATATATTTTGTTCAAGCTTTATAATTAAGATGCTTGATTTTTTTCATTACTGTAACTATTTAGCTAAGACCAAGTATAATATATAAAGGGGCCGTCCATAAATTACGTCATCGATTTTGGCCGATTTTCGACCCCCCCCCCCCCTTACAATCATCCTATAGTCATTATCTAATGACCCCCCCCCCCTCTTGCTGTAATAATGGATGAGCTTAATAATTAATAATATTATATAACTTACATAATATTTTGTATATTTTGTAGAAATTGGTATTTACAAGAACAACGTCACTTTTGGTACTCGTACATCATTTGCCATCATCTGCAGACCAGACTCCCCCCCCCCCCCTTAATGCGAATGACGTTATATATGGACAGCCCCATATATATAATATATATAAGACTAAGTATAACAAAACCAAGTGTAAATATTATATGCTGAATCTTTTCGGGGGTAGTCGGCTACTTCCGGTAGCAGTCAGGGGTCTTCGGCACCACCGGCGATACAGCTTTCACTACATACCAGGCTACCGAGAACGCCCGAACCACTCCGGAGCGGCTCCAGACGGAGTGGACCGACAACGCCGGACGGTCCTGCAAGAAATCTATGGCGGAGATTGCCGAAGACCCCCGACCGCTACCGGAAGTAGCCGACTACCCCCGAAAAGATTCAGCACATAATATTTACACTTAGTTTTATTATAACGTTATAACTCTAAAGGTCCGAAGATGGCTTCCCTTGCGAGGCCGAAAATTCACCTATTAAATAATAAAAATCAAACGATGTTTCCAAAAAACAAAATCATATTCCACGTCGTGAAAAAAATTATCTAAATATATACATATATGTTTAGATAAAAAATTTCACGACATGGAATATGATTTATTTCTTTATTTTAACGATGTTTCCAAAAAACAAAAAAATAAATCATATACATATATATATCTAAAAATCTAAATCTTAATCTTAGCTGCAAAGATATGTATCATTTGAGATTCATATTAAATGTATTCCCACAAGCAGACACGCATAATTTCGCGCTTACACATGCCGCATGTGGACCTACAATAAAAAAAAACTCAAATGAACATAATCTCTGCAACTCTTGCTGACCTTCCCTGAAACAGGGGTGAAATTGGCAAAGTGAACCATTTTTTACAGTATGGGTGGTCAGCCGCATACCAACCTATCAGTCAAGGAAAATAAATAATTAATAATAATAGAAATATATAATTAATAATAATACAATAAATGAATAATAATTGTAATATTTAAGATGCTTTGTAGTCTTTACCATTCACCGAACTACCTACCATAAAAAATAATAAAAACTTACCGGTGTATTGATAATTCGTAAAAAAAAATTACGGACTTTACGTTTAAAATTTCCATTGAATTTCTTTGATATCACCCTGTGTCGGTTCATCTTACTAGGCAACGTATTGCTTTGAAATTCCGTAGACAACAACAGCTGTTGAGAATGCCTTTTAAAGCATTATAATATTATACTTGTAGCTCCTGAAGACAACCTATTGGTTTAGGTTCTTACCACGCAGTCCTAATTTGTTTGCCTAGACAAGTCTTATACAACCTAAAGCAATTTCAACATTCTTTTACTTTATGGTTCTAACAATATTAAAAAGATAACCTTTAGCTCTCACTTTAGCAAATGCCAACCTCTCTAGAACGTAATCAGGAATATTAGGCAACCTTAAGATCATCGGACTATAAGCTCTTGAAACTTAAGTCACAATAACGTTAATTTAACCTCTTGTCAGCAACTTCTACGTTGAAATAATAACCAGTTGGTTTTTGGACGTATAAGTTATCCTCAAGCCATTTATATGACCAAATAGCAAAGCATTAACCTTTTTATGAGCCTTATAAGACCTAAAGACAATTTTCACAACTTAGGACGACTAAAGTGGTTACTTGGGTTCTAATCTAATCTAATCTAAGTTGCAAAGATTCACATTGGAGATTCACATTACATGCATTCTCACAACCAGACACGTACAAGTTCGCGCTTGCACATGCCTCATGTGAACCTACAACATAAAAACCAAATCTCCAATGGACATACACCCTGCAACTCTTGCCGTCCTTCCCTGAGACAGGGGTAACATTGGCAAAATGAACCATTTTTACAGCATGGGTGGTCAGCCTCATACCAACCTATAAGTCAAGGAACATACACGACATATTACATTTTATACATCACTAAATAATAATATCTACCCAGATAGCAGGTAAGTTTGCTGCAAGTTTGATTTGTACTTGATTTTACATTGTCATGTCAAATATGACAAAATAAGTTTATTGCAATATTGCTGCAAGCTTGCATTTTGCATCATGTTTCAAATATGAATAAACAAGTTTGCTTTTTGTTTGATACAAACTTGCGTGACGGGCTGTCAAAAATACGATTAGCAGTGTTGCCGTTTTATCGATTTTGCTATTTTGCTTTTTTTAAATCTCGCGACTTTTTTCCCAGCGGCAGCACTGATCAGACACGAGTTGACAGATTGTGACGCGCATGCCTAGAAATCTTTGGGCATATTTTGGTTTTGGCAACATTATTTCTGAATTTTACTCTCTCTGTGGCTGTATCTCAAACAACTTTGAAATGACGTCACGAGAGACCCCCCACGTAGGGCTGCCATACGTCAGGATTTTTAGGCTCTTGTCGGGATTGCGACCGAATTTCGGAAGTATCAGGACTTTTCAATTTTTTAATAGTCAAAGCATAGAAAAATATTTGAAACACAAGTTAGTTTGAAATATTTGTTTTTGCTTTAGCTTTGTACTTATTAAGTAAGTACGCAGTGTTTAATTACGTTTGCAACAAAATGTCAGGACTTTCTATGGAAATTAGGCTTTTTGTCAGGAATTTTAAATTTTTCATCTGGTATCCCTACCCCCACGCGACCGCGTGTGGCAGGTGCACGGCGGGTGGCCGGCCGCCATTATTTGTATACAAGCTCGCTTTGTGAATTTCTTACATTTTTGTTATTTTGCGTTTTATAATGTCCAGTCGCCTTTGTTATGTACCTCATTGTTTCAATACGGAAGTTAAAGGAATCAGATACGTGTTTATTTGACGATTAGTAATGTACTTACGTCTTTTAAAATGTTTCGGCATGGTTCCTACATCATATTTACCAGGTATGTAAAACTATTTCCTTTTGAATACTTAGTAGGACGTGTTTGATGTACTTTTTGTAGAAATAAGAAATGTGTATTATCTAGATTTTGGCACTAACTTTTTGAACTTACGTTTTTATTTATTTCAAATATTTTCACGTAAAAATTTGAAAGTAAATTTCAGCAAAGTTGTTTGTAACCTAAATGTGACATATTCTGTGAAAATAAGTTGCAAAATTAGTTCGATGAAGCCATTTGATGTGTGTTGATAAAACTGGCAGTACTTATTCCTGGCAGTAAAACCTGTAAAACTGGCCTGTGCCAAACAAAACCAAACAAAACTACAAAACTGGCCTGTAAAACTGGCAGTACATTTCCTTGACTTATAGGTTGTTATGCGGCTGACCACCCATACTATAAAAAATTGGTTCACTTTGCCAATGTCACCCCTGTTTCAGGGAAGGACGGCAAGAGTTGCAAGGCTTATGTTCATTTGAGATTGGGTTTTTATATTGTAGGTCCACATGCGGCATGTGTTAGCGCGAAATTATACATATCTGCTTGTGGGAATGCATTTAATATAAATCTTAAATGATATATATCTTTGCAGCTTAGATTAGATTAGACTTATAATATAATATGATGTCCGTGGCTAGGGAAACTAAGCCCCGGATAACAATAATAATATGGGGATAATTTCTTTGATGAGCGCTGTTTTAGTGTGAATCATACCTCAAGATTTATTTAGAAGCTTCAAAGAACACCCAACAGTTACTGATTGTTATTACACTTGTTTCAGTTCCTCTCCCTTGAGGCCTCGAGGGTTGACAACAAAAATCCCTGAAGAATCTACAGCACTGCCTTTTTGGACATTGTGGCGTCACAGTTTCTTGAGCTCTGTGCACCGATTGACTATGGAGCTGGCGTGGGAGAGACTGTGTCTGTGGAATTTGGAGCGACCTGATAACTTTGTGCAGCCGAGCGAGAAGCTCCCACCTGGACAGGATCGTGAGTAGTCTCTATGGAGGGCCCTAAACAGGTTGAGAACGGGTGTTGGCAGAGCGCATTGTAACATGATGACCTGGGCAATCTTACATCAAGATGGCACCACGCTCTGTGAATGCGGAGCCCAACAGTTCATGGATCATCTTCGGATCTGTTCGGCCTGCCCAACAAGCTGCACACTGGCCGACCTAATAGAGGGTAACGATAGAGCGGTGAAAGCTGCGCGACACTGGGCAAAAATTGTGTAGCGTCTGACTCCATAAAGAAGTATCATCCTATTTGCAATAAAAATAAGTACACAGTTAAAATTTATTCATCGGATATTATATTTTTATGTGTTTCCATAAATAACTCCTTACAGGGCAATCCGATCTTGGTATTTTATAATATTTGCTTTAATAATTTCAAAGAAAACGGAGTACCGTGGAACAAATTTCTAAAAAGAAAATTAAAACTGTTTATAATGAAATCAGTACTTAGTGTATATTACATCCTTAATTATAAATGATTTGTAAAATAATTACTAAAAATATCCTTGTTTTTTTGATACAGAGCCGAGAGACAAAGCAACGGGGCTAGGGGAATAATGTACCTGAGTGTGACTAGAAACATGGCGAAGAAGATATAACTCCGAATTGTATAAGCTGTACCAGGACGCTGATGTGGTCCGCTCAATAAAGGTCAACAGACTGCATTGGCTGGGGCACATTCAGCAATTAGACCATCATAGCCTGGAGAAGACGATTGTAATGACGAACCCGGAGGGACGGCGGACAGTGAGAAGACCACGTTCAAGATAGCTGGATGAAGTCGTGGCGGATTGTCGTGCAGTGGGGCTGGAGGAGGAAGACGTTGGATAGACAGCGGTGGCAGCGGTTGCTGAGGGAGGTCGTGCCAATGATGATGATGATGTGATTATTATAAAACTTTGTTACTACTATAAGCGAACTGTAAATAAAATAAAATTAAAATATTTTATCTTTTTATTCTAATTTTGTTTTTTTAAATATTATAAAAAAATGTATATGATTTGCAGAAGCAAACATTTGGCAAATTTGTCATAACAAGCTTGCGGGAACTTTGTTATGACAAAGTTCCTGCAAGCTTGTTGCTGGGAAACTAGAAAGTTTGATTCAAACTTGCCTCAAGTGTATATACTTGCCATGGCGAACTTGCAGCAAGCCTTCACTTTTGACACATCAAACTTGTTGCAAGTCAGATGCAAGTTTAAAATGCTATCTGGGTATGGACAACAAACAGAAAACAAATTCCAATTTAATAAACCCTAGCCGCCAACATTACAGATCAACCGCCATTTCTTTCTGTCCTTACATACTTCTTTCATTTCCTCCAGAGTCATAACCTTCTTCATACAGGCTCTTCTTTTATTATGACTCTGGAGATTCCATTCATTCGCAATTTCGGATATTTGGTCCATCCATACCTTTTTCGGTCTTCCTCTACCACGACATCCATCTATTCTACCAACATATACTTTCTTGCGATAGATACGCTTAAACTCGCCATTGACATAATATATTTACGAAAACAAATGTAAATTCTATAGCTACGACTCATATAAGTTTTGTTGAAATTCATTTATGAAGAAACAGAGAACGACGTTTTTCGTGTTTCCATGTACCTACCAACATATTTATCTCATTTAAAAAAAATGATTGTCGCCTTTGATTCCCCCATTTGAAGTCGTCCACTTCAACGGAAGTGCTTAGCGTAATCCGTCCCCCTTACCTGTAAAAATAAATAGGTTCACTCATCACATGCAATCCCTTTGGGGAGAACGCGGTAAGAAGTTATGCTATTTGAGTAGCTTAGTTGCGTCGATTCGATTCTATTCGACTCATAAATGGAAGCTACTTAACGAAATAAAAAAATAGAAAGAAGTCCCTTGATCTTAACCAGGTAGAATCTATCGTATATTAATAAAATACTAGTTCACAAAAAATGACTCTGTAAGTTACTACCTGTCAGGTAATAATATACATTTGATACGCGGTCAAATCCTACCTGTAACGCTGTAGAGCAAGTTTAAAACTATACGATAGAGTATTTACAATATAATATGGAAACTAAAGCATCACTTCCTGTGGGTGCTTTATTTTCTATCTCTATTTGGCTGAGTTTGAACGCAAAGTTTGTTGCTTGGACAACTGAGGTCCTAGCTTGGTTTATATACATGTACCTACATCACATTATGGAGAATTCTATAATAATAGGAGTAGATACAAAAACAGGTCGCTGAACCAGTTACTGCGATCTTATAGTCGGTTCATACGACTCGCCAATAATGCGTTAGTAGCTGAGGGTGTGCGCTCACACATACTAATCCAAATAAATGGCAAAACGTGTGAAGCAACCTCTAAGATATTTAATGTGTCGATGTTGATCGGTGATTTTTAATCCATGGATCATCTATGATCTGAAATTTTCATACAAGAAAAATGAAACGGGTATCATCTATGAATGAAATACATAGATCTCGATTAATGTCGTCTATAATGATAAAAAATCTAAGTTGAAAAGGAATATTCATGAACATTATCCTTGCAACTTTGACAACCTTCGCTGAAACAGGGTGACATTGGCAAAAGGGACCTTTTTCTACTGTATGGGTGGTCAGCTTCGTACTAACCTATAAGTCAAGGAATATAATTTAAGAAAATTAGATATTTTCGTAAACGCTTGCTTTGCTAGCATTATCCTTTTTTTTTTATCTAAGCGATGAGTATATTTGAAAAACGAATATATATATTTTCGAATCGAACCCTTTACCTTCCAACTACCGAAGCGTTAGCCACTAGATCAGTCATTACCTAGAATCTTAATCCGTTAACAATATTATGACATAGGAAATAATAAAGACTAATAATAAATACTGCGAGTAAATAGGGAATATACGTGACTATAAAAAAGTTACAACTAACAAGGAATTTTATAGGCAAGTTTATGCCTTTTTTACAGCATCCACCTACAATGAAATCAAATGAAATTAAATAAAAGTTACCAATATATCATTGTTTATTCTTATTGTGTCAATAAACGCTGATTTTAGTTTAAAATAAAATCGTGTTTAAACGTATTCTAAGGCCCAGTATTTTCAACGTTAGCATAGCGAATTTATACTGAATGAAAAGGAAGCAATCCTGACAATCGTGTGGGTATTTTTTTTATCAGCTTAAAGTCACATAAGCTAACGTTGAAAATACTGGACCTTAGACCAGTCCAAAGTCTAGTGGTAACACTTTGGACTCGTAAATGGAAGATCGTAGGTTCGCATCCCGGCAGAGCACAAAAAAATACCATTTATATTTTCAAATATGCTCTTCGCTGGGTTGAAAATTCATAAACCTTTACGAAAGACCGCTCACCAAAGGTCCATCCAGCCTTACAACAACTGAATTGGCGATTTGTAGCGACAACCAAGCTCGTAAAAAGTCCGGTCGATAGCTCAGCTGGTTGAATGCTTGCATTCCATGCCGAGAGCAAGAGTTTAACCCCCAACGAGGGTGTCAGAAATGATTTCCCGTTTTGGTGTTTATTTTAAACCAAAAAAAAAAATACTGGAAAGGAATACTCAGCCTTCACAATAAATAAGAACCGAGAGCTGGAACACCCCCACTTCAACTGAAGTCGTAAGTGTGAGGCCGGCCCCCTTACCCGTAAAAATAAATAGACCCAAATCGCCACATGAAGCCCGTTTCATGCATAACGCAGGCAAGAAGTGACACTATATGTGTAGCTCACTTGAGTTACGTTGCGTTTAGATTAGTATCGGGAGATGTTTTTTTTTTAATTCTACGAAATCGGAACCTAAAGCAAATCCCCATAAATATCATTACTCATAAAGCAGACCTTTCTCTCGGCGTTATTATTAATACCTGATAATAAATTTCCCTCCCAAAACGGAAACTGTGGAAACTATAGGCATGGAAACTATAATAACAGGGAACTGTGGAAACTATAGGCATGGAAACTATAATAACAGGGAACTGCGTAAGACGTGGAAACTATAACAAACGTGTGCTTGTTCAATAGATTATGATTTATCGATGGCCGTTACAAAAGTTTCCCGACAAATAATGAGGTAGCTTTTGTATTACAAGTCGTAGAGTCTCCGACCTTGCTCTGAACTGTAAAATAACTGTATCGTTAGTTACCTTTACACTTGAATCACAAATTTTGTTACTGATTGAAGAAAATGTAAATGAACCGTGAAACATGTACCGTATTAATTAGTCACGGAAAAAAGGAAAGGTCTCAAAGGTCCAAAAAAATCCACGTCAGAAAAGTTCATTTTACACTAATCTTATCTAATCTAAGTTGCAAAGATATGTTACATTGGAGATTCACATTACATGCATTCCTACAACAAGACACGTACAAGTTCGCGCTTGCATATGCCTCATGTGAACCTACAACATAAAAACCAAATCTCACATGAAAATACACCCTACAACTCTTGCCGTCCTTCCCTGAAACAGGGGTGACATTGGCAAAGTGAACCATTTTTACAGCATGGGTGGTCAGCCGCATACCAACCTATAAGTCAAGGAACATACACGATAAATTACAATTTATTAATTAGTCGAAAAAAGTTTTGAAGATGGCTTTTTAGGCGAAATGATTTTTTCATGTTTTTAAATCGATTGGTAATTCTTATGCAACGGACATTAAGGGCCTTTTCAGATGTCCCGGTTGCCGGCTAACCGGCGCCGGGTTCCCGGTGGTGAAGTGTATGGGCATGGTACGTAGCTTTCACATGTACCGGCGTAATTTATCCGGCAGGCGGTCGCCGGGTGCGCGCCGGATCCACCACTGTGCGTCCGGTCGCCGGGCATCGGTTAGCCGGCGCGGCGGCCGAACTGACAGTGGTGTTTGGAACACGCAACTAGCTTTCAGACGCGCTGGCCGGTCAGTCGCCCAGGTACAGTCTGCGCGGTTATGTAATTCGTCAAAAGAAGTTATAGACTTCTAAAGTACTTGAAAAACCTGTCTTCATGTGCTCGTAGATCTGGGATTAATGTATAGAATGCACCTAATGCTTCTCTTTTCATATTAATTGGATGAACCCAATAATTTCTTGATTTTTCTTTCCGGCGTAGATATTTTCGTCTTCGATATAAAAGCCACATTGCAATTATTTGTTCACGGTCCATATTCTATGAACGAGACTGTACTCTTGTTGGCTCTCTAGCCGATACTGTTGGCATCAACCGGGACATGTGAAAGCTCAGTTTGACACCGGGTACCCAGCGCCGACTACCCGGCAACCGGGATATGTGAAAAGGCTCTGTGTGTAAAACCACCAAACCCAAAAAAAAAGTAATTACAAATTAATAATGTGAAAATAATATTTAAAAACACAATGTTTTATACTTTGTATTGTTTGTGGATTAACACTGTGAAAATTCATATTGTTTAATTTATTATTTTTTTTAATGAATTCAAACAAAACACTGTTTATTTTCACAATAAAAATTATTTAAAATGATTAAAATCTTTAAAACAAATTACAAACGTTTTCGACCTAGTAGGGCATCATCAGGTCGTCATCATCATCATCAGGTCATACCTGATGATGACCTACTAGGTCGAAAACGTTTGTAATTTGTTTTAAAGATTTTAATCTTTTTAAATAAATTTTATTGTGAAAATAAACAGTGTTTTGTTTGAATTCATTCAAAAAAATGATAAATTAAACACAATTTTTTTCTTTACGAGTTGATTTATTTCCTCGAGCGCTTTCGGTGTTATCCCATCGTTTATGAGAACGACTATCAAATCTATAAATATACTAAAATTAATTCTGGAGAACCCATTATTTTTACATTATGAATGTAAAATGAATCATCACATTGTGAAGACACAAACAAACAAAAAATGTGAATAAAGCGTTTAGTCTACTTATTAAAATTTTCAAATAAATAGTGATATAAGACTTTGGAAAACATTTTTTTAATTATTGAATAATAAGTGTTTTTCATTATTTTTTAGTGCTTAAAAATTGTTAATTTAATTCACCCTGATTTCAGTTTTCTAAATTCACGCACTGCTATTTATTTCCGCGTCTCCTACATTTAATTAATTCAGAATCTTAATTAAATCTCCTCTTCATTCCACATCTACCAGTCCTTCTTACACTCTCTTATTCCACTTTTAGAATTTTCTCATACATATGTACCTTCATTTCAAATACTTGTATAATACAAACACTCACAATATATTTTACTAATTAAAAAAATAAATATAAATGTAAAAAAAGGAGAATAATTCTGTTTTTTTTATTTTTTTGTGTGGATTGTTTTTTTTTATACCCTCCATTTAAAATATTTATCGCCGGACAATCTTCATGTTAGCGCCTTTTTATTTTATAATATTTAATTTTACTTAATTTATATTGAAAATTAAATTGAAAATTAACTTAAAATATATTGTGAGTGCTTGTACTATACAAGTATTTTAAATGAAGCAATATATGTATGAGAAAATTCTAAAAGTGGAATAAGAGAATGTAAGAAGGACTGGTAGATGTGGAATGAAGAGGAGATTACTGACTTTTTTTTACAGATATCTTTTTGAGGTTGTGTTGTTTTATTATGGTTAAATTATTTGTATTCCTTGACTTATGGGTTGGTATGAGGCCGACCATCCATAATGTAAAAAAAGGTTCACTTTACCAATGTCACCCCTGTTTCAAGGATGGTCGGCTATAACTGCAGGACTTTTGTTCATTTGTGATTTGGGTTTTCATGTTGTAAGTTCATATGCGGCATCGTAAGCGCGAACTTACACGTGCGTGCTTGTGGGCATGCATTGATATATATGAGCAACATAGATTATGCAAAGTGAACCATTTTTTTACAGTATGGGTGGTCAGCCTCATACCAACCTATAAGTCAAGGATTATAAATAATAGTATTTTTATGTGAGAAAATTGCGGCTAAATCGTGAGCCACTTTCCGTAAGAGGATTTGGAAAGCCAAACGTAATGTTCACATAACGTATTTATGACGTTTCAGTACCAGAAAGCATTACGTTTAATAAACCATAGCGCCGAACAAAAAATGTATGGAAACTAAAACAACGCCACTATTGAGCGTTTTACTTTCCTTACATTTTTTTGTTAACCTCTTTTATACTCGGAGTACGTACATACATACGTGAGGCACTCTCGCCGATATTTCCCGCTTTTATTTCCATAAAACTGAAACATTAATAATTCCCTGTTCCCCAAGTATATAAATCATTTTAACTAAGACAAAGCGTTTCAACAAAAATAATATATGATTTAAAATACTGCCTCTAGTGAGAGTTTCAGTTTTCATACATTTATGATGTAAATCTATGTTTGAGTATAAATGTATAGTTTTATTCTCTGGGTACTGAAAACAGCTGAACTAACGGAAATATTGAAATTTGGTTTGTATTTGAATTTACTTGGCGTTCATTCGAACTGTCATGCTTTTATGTCGGTAATACTCTGGTACCTACATAAAAAAATATCTTTCTACTTCCATCGTACATTTTACTTTTATATTTCTTCCTTTTTTATGCCACTTCCGTATTTCATTTCAAAGGCCCACTCCGATCACTACGCAACTAAGGCAAACATATAGTGTAATTTCATGCTTGCGTTCGCATAAGGTCGATGCGTGACCAATTTATTTTTACGGGTAAGGGGGTCGGCCTCACACCAACCATTTTCAGTTGAAGAGGAGATTTCCAGCTTCCGGTGGGGCTGGTTCTCATTTTTTGTGTAGGCTGAGTACACCTTGCCAGTATTTATTTTGTGTTAGAAATAAACACCGAAATGGGAAATGATTTCTGACGCTCTCGGTGGGATTCGAACACCTTGTTCTCAGCATGGAATGCAAACATTCTACCAACTGATCTCTGATATATGAGGCGTGTTTGAAATAAAATAAATCATCGAGTCGGTTCGTGTCCTGCCAAACCCACTGAAGATACATTTGAAAAAAAAAACTACATAGCGCAATTAAAACATTTTTTTTTATTACACATTCTCTTTACATACCTTTATTTATTTTTATAATAGTTCAACAGGAAATCTAAAAATTACCTACTTATATTATATTGTATCCAAAAGAAGAAAATAATATTTTTGATCAGTTCCATCCCAAAGTTTGATTGCTCCAAAACGAATTACGATTAATACAAACTCCGGAAAGTTGAAATAAATTGTCTGCGCCAACTTCTCGGCAACAAGTGAATAAGGCTGTGTGGGTACTTCATGTATATACCTACGCACGGTTTTCCTACATACACAAACAAACAGTGAAAGACAACCTTGGACATGGGAGAGCACTGGAAAAGATTGAAATGTTCAGACGTAGAATATTTTTAATGTAAATTCGTGAACTGTACTGTATCCTGCCGCTGCTCCACCAGGAGTGGCCTGTACCTCCGCAGATGCGCCTTCACTTTTTTCTGTCCTTGCATATCTCTTTAACATTCATCACTTTCCTCATACATACTGTTCTCTTATTCTCGCTCTGCAGTTTCCATTATTTTGCAATCTCACCTATTTGATCTATAGGTATCCATTCCTTCCTCGGTCTTTCCACGTTCCTCTGTATACTTTTTTCGTTCTTTGTTCATCATCCATTCTTTCAAGATGTCCGAACCATCTCATCGTGCTGTTTTGAAGAGGAATTAAATTCCAAAAACTTGATGTGAATACTCAGATCATCTATTTTATTGAATAAATTGCAGTATCATAATGTTTCTAACGGACCAGACAGAGATCAAACCAATGTTGTTGGTTGTGCCTAAACAGCTGATCTTTGTTCCATTTAAATCAGCTGTTGATACGCCGCCATGTTTTATTCCGTCCTTTCTTCAAATACTCGTAGGTACGGTAAGATCTACGGACGACCGTCGAGATTTCCACCCCTGGGCTGGAAGTCTCATCACCACGGTAATTCTTACCTACCGAATATCGGTAATATTTAAATGAAGACTAATCAGCTGTTCACTTGCGGCCATCTTGGATTGACAGGTCTTCATACAAATATAACCAATATTCGGTAGGTTAGAATTACCGTGGTGATGAGGTTCCTTGACTTATAGCTTGGTATGTGGCTGACCACCCATGCTGTAAAAATGGTTTCACTTTGCCAATGTCACCCCTGTTACAGGGAAGGACGGCAAGAGTTGCAGGATGTATGTCCATTTGAGATTTGGTTTTTATGTTGTAGGCTCACATGAGGCATGTGCAAGCGCGAACTTGTACATGTCTGGTTGTTAGAATGCATGTAATGTGAATCTCCAATGTAACATATCTTTGCAACTTAGATTAGATTAGATTATGAGGCTTCTACCCCTGGTTGCCGTCCACTGTTAGTCTGGATGAGCGTCGCGGCGCTGGCGTCGCAGGCCGTGGCAATATCCGGCGGAAAGCCCGCCAAGATTGACTTCTTACACGACAACTGCCAAAACACGCGCCAAATCTGTACGCACTCTCAGAGGAAATCGCAAAAGAAATGTGTTTACTCGCAGCACATGTCAGTGGCGAGAAAACTGCTATATTTTTATATTTAAGGATGATTTATTTAGTGAGCGCTATTTTTGTGTGAATCACACCTCAAGAGCCCTCTGTAAGCTTGATCGTCGCTATAGAAAGCTTCAATACTCAAGCAAGACCTAGTTGCTACAAGGCTGAATGGACCTTTGGTGACCGGTATTTGGTAAAGGTATATTAATTTTTCAACTCAGCGAAGAGCATATATGAAAAAATAAATGGTATATTTTGTGCTCCGACGGGATTCGAATCCACAACCTTCCATTGACGAGTCCGAAGCGTTACCACTAGACTACTGACCGACTTTGTCTTCACTGCATAAGCGAAACCACTTACATATAAAATTAATTCATCGGATCAGTAACCATTACCGTGAGAGTGTTAAGAATGATCGCATCGCATCTTATTTTTTTTTCTATGGCCCTACAGCTCACAAGTCATATCTCCCCTTGGCCTCCATCAGCCTTCGCCCCCAACTCCTCCTGTCTACCGCTGTGGATTTGCAGTCTGGGACCTGCAGTAGTTGGTATGCGTCCTCTTCACCTCATCCTCCCATCTCAGCCTAGGTCTTCCAACTCTTCTTTTCACACCCGGATGTCTCTGAAGGATCATTTTTGGTGACCCGCGAAGACGGCATTCTCTTCACATGTCCGGCCCATCTTAGCCTGTTTAATCTAGCATATACAGAGAGTCAAGGAGCTTCATAGATGTTATATAGCTCTTTGTTGTATCTTATTCTCCAGATTTAGCCATAATTCACGGGTCCCAGGATTTTCCTTAGCACTCTCCTCTCAAATCTTTTATAGTAAGATTATTAGTAAATCTCTTATATGAGTCACTCTTATAGTAAGACTATAAATTTTCGTAAAAAACGTCAATTTTAGGGTATATTTTTTCCCGAAACGCGCAAAAACAGGAATCTCGTTTCATAACCTCTGCACTACTATCACATTTCTAGCGCTCTCACTTTTTCGCCACATGTGTAAAAGTAAAACTAAAACAAAACCGCGCGCTCCGCACAATTTGCCAATTGCGCGAAAATGTAAACGCTCGCGGAGCCAACACATTTTTCATATTACGCTGAATTTATGGGTATTCTTAAAATACAGGATGTAAACTTACTGACTCATAAATCGTGAAAGTAGGAACAATCCGTGAGATACACGCGGTGGGGAATGTAATGTATGTGTATGTTCTTTTTGTGATTTTATTCCACTTGTGAAGAAGAAATATTATCATTAAAAAACATGTGTACACTGGAGGCTTGTGTAAATATTTCTCGTAGGGCAAAAAAATGGGACGCTTACACGGGTTAAGTACTAATGCATTTGTAGGTGGGTGTGTGCGTGGACAACCATAATAATTCTTCTTCTTCTTTTTGTGGCATTTCTACCGAAGATCGGCGATCATCATGGCTATTTTGACTTTGATGCTATGGATTAAAACAGGGACTTGGTGTTTCTGTCAAACTTCGTTTTCCAGCCACGATGTGCTGTGGTGTTCCTGAGATTTCCTCTCATCAATCTTACGCTTTGTGATAAGATGAAGAAGGTGGTATTTCTCATCTTTCAGTATGTGACCGAAGTACATCAGCTTTCTCTGCTCGATGGTTGGCAGAAGTTTATTTGATGTCCGCCTACGTTGGAGGACTTCTTTATTGGTAGCCCGATCACGCCATTATTTATTCTAATAACATTTATTCGTATATTGCATAAATTATATCGACGCTTAAAAGGCAAATAGGGCATAAGCGACAAAAACTATATTGTTCAGGAGAGCAGTTTAAAGTTAGATATTGCAGAAAAAAGGCATTTGGTACTTTTTTTTATCATATCGTTAAAATCAAAACAGCTCTTAAATAAAAAAAAACAAATAAAGGCATTTATTGACATTCCTATTAATGCGGTTTTACGATGTTGTACGATTTTTTTATGTCACAAGCGCCTTTAGGACAAAAAAGGCCAACATCTTGTCGATTACACCAAAACCATACTTCGGAAACATAATTGTTTGCTTGGGCATAAATAATAACAAAAAAAACATCGTAGAGCTATGGGAGTTAGCGCATTAGAAAGAGCGTTTTTTTTAAAGTAGGATAGCATTCATAACTCATTTGTGACCAAACGTTACTTCCTTTTAACCGTCGATATGTTAGATTATAATATTATAAGGAAGGGTATATTACCGACTGAGTAGGTACCTACTAGCTTGCGTAGCAACCTTGCAAATATATTCAACCAGAGACTGGGTATATAAAATTTGATTACTTACATTCAGTGTTATTCACACAGTATTTGATCCACTCCTCATCCATGGATCATAGTTTTTGTTGTTGTATGGAAAATTCACGTTAGGTGGCGATTGAGCCATGGATTTGTGCTGTGTGTGAATAACACCGCAAGTATACTGATACAATAATACATCACAATTACATTTTCCGGATATAATATAAATATTTGAGGTCGTATAAAATAGGCAGCCACACAAAACTAAGACGTTTGCCAGCCAAGAAAATCTTGGAACTTCGTTCTGAAAGCGTTGACGGATCGAAATACAAATACTTAAACATAATTTGACTTTAAAAACTTACGTACAAACAAATGATTATACCACTATGAACCTATTGAATATAATACATGAGTTTATTGAAGGTTGACTATTGAATTTGTGATTTTATTCTGTGTTGCAACAATAGTACTTATGACAGGCATTCCTAAGATCTATTTTGATGAATTTCAGCACTAAAGCTCAAATCAATGTGCCCTGTACCCCAAGTTTAAAACTTTACGTTTCACGTAACCATAGCGTTTTACCGAAAATGTATGAATATAGAAACGCACACTGAAGGCGTTGTTTCAATTTCAATACATTTTTAGTAAAATCTATACTTGTTTTACGTACGTGGGGTAGTGAAATGTTTAAACAGCTCATTTGAATAAACAAAGGCTGCGCGACTTAAGCCAGGCTCACCAGGCCAAACAAAGGAGCTTTGATTAAGCATAAAGGTGTCAAGTGCATTTTGGCAGGATGGGATAATAGGCTTTATGAAAGATGCCAATGAGGGTCTTAATCCAAGTCTTGGTATTTGACTACTTTGAATATTAATCAAGGATTTGTATAAAATATTCAGTTGTCATAAAAAAAACTAGTTTTACAAAACACTACAAAAACTCACATTTGAAAGTTTCAATATTAAAAAAATGCAACGAAGTTGCAAATACAGTGCAATTTATTGCCGCGCTATTCTTGAATATTTTACCTTTCTCCCTGGGGAACATGTACACTCATTTCTTTCGAAGACTGGCATTGAAAGCAAAAGCGCCACCAATGAGCTATCGACCAGACTATGATGAATTTTAATGGAATGATCTCCCACTGAGGGTGTCAGTAATCCATGCAAATCCAAATCCATCCAACCTTGCAACGACTGGGTCTGGCTTGAAAATCTGGCTTGACAACCAAGCTCGTAAAAAGTCCGGTAGAATCAGTTGGTAGAATGCTTGCATTCCATGCCGAGAGCAAGGGCTCGATCCCCACCGAGGTTGTCAGAAATGATTTCCCGTGTAAGTCTTTATTTTCTTTATTTCAAACTCAAAATAAAATACCGGCAAGGTTTACTCAGCCTCAACAAAAACTGAGTACCAGTCCTCTCGGGAGCTGGAAAACTCGCATTTCAACTGAAGTGGTTAGTGTGAGGCTGGCCCCCTTACCCATAAAGATACATTAGTCCCGAATTGCAGCATGCGACCCATTCGTGGAAAACGATACAAAAAGTTACACTATATGTGTGGCATAGTTACGTTTTACGTTACGAAATATAAGATAGGAAAACCCGATACTGGATGAAGGTCTTTTGCATATCATAATTTAGGAGATGATTGACGGAAGAAATGCCCAAGCTCGACCACGTCAAGAGAACATACAAGAACAGCATAATATACTGGTAGACATGTGCTGTTTCTAGTACAGAAACTCAAAAGGATTGCCTTGGATAGGGTGACATGGAAGAGAAGCTGATTAAAAAAAATCTGCAAACCAGTCCTAGGATTAAAATAGCGGAAGGAGAATCCTGTGAAAAAAGGTCCTTTATAATATTGGTGAATTCCAAATATTTTGTATTTGATCTTTCGAAAAAAGAGGCGTTTGAAATGTCAAATGAATTATGTATTAGATTTCATGTTAATTTTTTCACGTCGTAGAACAGAAACTCCGAGATGGAAAAAGACTCGAATTTCACGAAAGTGAGACGTTTTGCTTTAGGACGTTTTTAAACTGAAATATTTTTCAATGAAGTTCGTTTTTTTAATTCGGATGTTTTACCTCGGCGAGCAAATGTCAGTCTTGTATGGGACTGCAAGCCGTCCTTAGCAACCAATTACCAAATATTTTTATGCCTTTTCCCTAGGAACCGGGCCGGGTGACGACACAATATTATCTGTCAATTCACGTGCCGACCTCATAATTTTTTTCCGTAATAAGAGTTCGTTCATGTATCAACGAATGTGTCACTTTTGAAACTAACAAATTGCTTTTTTTAAGTTACGTCTATCCATATGACAATGTGTCCATCATATTTTTGAAACTGTTTATCTTAGACCCATAAAATATTACTAATATTTTGCAGTAAAAGTACTTGCAGGATAAATATTTTTTTGTACTTATTTTACCAAAAACCTTAAAGAAACAAGTGGGGTGAATTTTATGATTGTTTTTGATATTTAATGACCGTATATAAATACAATTTACTATTATTAATATGTACGTGTAATAGCTTACTAAGACGTAGAACCAAACAATTATTATACCTTACATCCGGCCTTAATGAACTTTACAACTACACACTCTATTAAGGTTGAATCAAGACTCCCAAACTTTTCTGCCATCGTAGAACCTCGTAGAACCTAGGTTATTTATTTTCAGATATACCCTCCCAGCACAAGTGTCCCGCTGTGATATCCCAGCTGAAAATTTTGGGTTGTAAAAGATGTATGATAGACTTAAAATTAGGGAATCCAATCCCGCATCAAAATCTCAATCCCGCAAATCCGTGGGATTTACGGATTTGTGTAGGTAAAGATGTGTAGGTATATTAGGTATATGAAAAAATCCACAAAAATAACTTCGCTGCTTTTTGACACAGCGTTATTGTCACATATTTATTTTACAATAATTATGAGCTTCATCAGAATTATGGTCATCAGACTATTAGCAGGGACATAGAAACTGATTCGGCAAATTTATTGTAAAAACTTTTCTTCATATTATGTAGCTGAAAGTCATATTATTATCTAGGAGAAAATACAAAAGTAATAAAAATAAACGTAGTTATTTGTAAAAGGAAAAAATGTTCAGACGTATGTCACGTTCATAATGTATGCCACGTTATTCACGTGCGTCACGTTCGCCGCGTATGTCACGGCATTCACGTGTGTCACTTTCATCACGTATGTTACATATCACGTTTGTCACATGTCACGTTCGTCACGTACGTCACGTTAGTATATTTTTCACGTATATCACGTTCGTCACGTTCATTACCTACGTCACGTATGTCACTTTCCCTCCCCACTTTACCCCATGATCTCTATTGAGATCACTTTGGGAAACACTGCGGTAGAGTAAAGTAAGTCTAGGTGACATTTCTGGGCAAAAACTTGAAGGCAATTAAGGGGCGACCCTTTGGTGTTGTTGCTTGGGCAAGTATAAATTAGGCAAGTTAGGTAAGCGTGAAATCGTTTATAGCTTTTGGAATAGTTGGGCTGATTGAGGGTTAAGTGCCAAGATTGGAAAACGATCGATGAGACAAAGATATGGCGTAGTCTAGTAGGAAACGTTCCAGAATGCATCTCAAAAGGTGAACGGTTTTTAATCACAGTAAATCTCAGAAAATATTCGGTCACACTCGGTTAAAAAAATACGTGTATTTAAAAAGTACGGACTGCTTTTTATTTGTAAAGGTTTCAGTTGATTTGTTTTTAATTTTCAAGTAAAACAAAATAGAGATGTGAAGTTCGATCAAATGATTTGTTTTTTTAAGTGCAAAAAATATAAAAATGTACACGTTTCAAAGCATTATTTTCTTACATCAAAAAAAACCTGGAATTACATGAAAACATCACTTTTTTTTTTAATTAACTTGCAACTTTTTCCATCAAGTTTACAGATTTAAAATGATGTATATCATTGGTAAACTCACACTTACTTAAATTTTTTGATTCAACTTTTTTCAGAGTCTTGCTAAAACTGATTTTCGTCTGCTTTCAGTTAAATAATACTATCTTCGTATGTATATGGAAACGAAAACTTCCAAAATATAAATCGTGAACGTGCTCCGATATACAGCTGCCTTTATTAAAATGTTTCTTCAAATATTTTAGCATCGTCTTAACTCCAAAATATAACGCACACAACTCTGATATTCAGCAACCAGGTATGCTAGTACTTCAATATACGACCTCGTCTTATAATAAAGAAAACAAGTTTCTATATTTCTCTGTTTTCTGATTTAAAATTTTTAAACGATCTGCCGCTACAGTCGGTGGATCCAATCATATGATGATTTAGTGATCCAACATGGCTGCGTGTGAGCAGCTGATGGGACAGTCAAATGTGCTTCATACATTTTTTATGGAACACATTCGAGTGCCCGATCAGCTGTTTATGCGTGGCCGTGTAGGATAGCTTTGTTATCATATGATAATAACTATCGATGTTGTCGATACAGTAACCCTCGGAATTATAGTATTCTATCTACCCCCACTTCACCTGAATTGGTTGGTATAAGATAGGCCCCCTAATCTGTAAAAAGAAACAGGTTTCAATCGCTACGTGCGACACCTTCGGGGAGAATTCGATAAGAAGTTACACTATATAAGTCTACTATATGAGTCACTTAGTCACGTTGTTTATCTAAAGATGGCTCTGAAAACCTAAAACCTTTAAATTATCCTGAGTATCGATATAAATATACGTTAAAATAAAAAATAAAAATGAAAATCGAGTCGTATATAATAAAAGACGGCAATCTAGAATTTAATCAAAACTGAAAAAATACATTTTCTACGTCTCCATTACACATCATTTAGCATTGACAGTCTCACCCTGTTGGAGAGTTTCCAGCTATATGTGCCAGATCATGATCTTTTTTATGTACTTCCCTCCTGTAGTGATGTCATGGCGGAACTTGCTTGAACTCGAAGTGTAACTCTAACAAACTCCGCTAACCTAACGTATTTCAGATAAATTTAATTTATTTTAATGTTTGAATTAAAGAGTTCCTCCCCGAATGACTGTAATGAGGGTAACCTGTTTTGCTTGCTACTCATTAAGTTATTTTTGTAGTCTGTTATGAATATGTAATTGTGTGTGTCTTGTGAGTTGGTGTTAATTGAGTCTGTGAAGTCTCTAGATATAGGTACCTACTTGAATAATTGTATTAGTACTTGTTCGAGATTGTGTGAGTGTTAACTTGAATATTTTAAGAAAATCTCGCATGTGCCAGTTTTAAATATTTCGAAAATATCCTTTATTCTCACCTATAAATAGAGACCGAGATGCTCTGTAGCCTGACTAGTATCTAAGCCGTCGAGCCATACAGTTCAAAAGTAATTCTGTGTACGAACTGCATGTGACCAGTATCTGAAATAAATTGTGCAAAATAAATTACCACAATTTTTATTAAATTGCAGCCGGCAAAATCATAACCAGTCTATCTAGTTGTTCCGTCATCAGAAGGTTAGGATGTATATTGAGGTTTCTATTTGTTATTATCTTCGTACGCAGAAGTTATGTATGTATGAAAGCCTCTCTCATATTGAGAACTTTCACATCCTCGGCATTTTTTTTGCGAATCCTTCTTTATATGGACATTCAAACGAGATCTCTGACATTTAAGCAAACGCGATATTTTCCCCATGTTTATGAACCTCCAAGCTTTATTTTAACAAGAAAATATTTCATCCTTAATACGAATTTATTGGAATTTAATAGAACAATATGTATATTCCAACAACTCCATTAAAAACTTATTATCATCATCATCTCCTCCGGTCCGGTTGATAGCACAGTTAGTAGAGTGCTTGCATTCAATGCCGAGAGTCCGAGCTCGAATCCCACCGAGGGTGTCAGAAATGATTTTCCGTATCGGTGTTTACTAAAATAAAGTTTACTCAGCCTTCACAAGAATTGAGTAACAGCACCCTCGGAAGCTGGGAAACCTTCACCTAAACTGAAGTGGTTGGCAAAAAGCTGGTCGCCTAGCCTGTAAAAATGAATAGGCTCCACTCGCTCCATGCAACCCCTTATGGAACACGCGGCAAGACATAGCGTATTTTGTTCAGGTAGTGCCTTGTTGTGCCAGCCATCTGTCTTTAACGGTTGCCATCCTCTTGAGCTGCGAATAGGAAGTGGCATCCATGAGCCGCTTCAAATCCTGGAAGTATGATTTTCTTCGGCAAGCTCTCGTTCGTCTTCCCGAATTTTTTATAAGCCTAATCAAGTGTCCTATTAGTTTGGTTTTTCTCTTGACGTGACTTAAAAGCTCTCTTCTTTTTTCTAATCACTGCAACACATTTTCGTTGGACTTCCTCTTAGCTTCTGATGTCTAGGTAATATTTCTCCAAATCCACATTTCAGATGTCTATGTGGGCTATTTTCTATTTTCGGAAGGTCTGGATGATACTTCACCAAATTATCAAATCTTCATCCAGAAGCATTCATTCAGTCATTTTCGTTCAGTCAGTTTCATTCAGTCATTCAGTCGTGTTTAAATTTTCCTGTTGGTTTTTCATCTCATGGGAGTAAATATTTTAATTGCTTAACATAAATCTTGTTGTTTCTAGACGTTTCTATTTTAAGTTATTGCTATTTTCTTATTTATTGCTCCTCGATTCTATAAAATATATTTATCATCAGATGAAATATCGCTGGATTGGAAATATAAATGTCATAAAAATAGTTGTAAATAGAAACAGGCGTCCCATTACGGTGGACGTATTTATTGGTTTTGATTTTCCATTGTTACGATGTCCTCCCCCCCCCCCCTTCCCTTTCCGTTTTCCCGATGTTCCCTCATTTTCCCGATGTGTGATATTTTATGATTTGTTGCTATCCGACCCCCCCCTCCTCCCCCACGTTTTTACTTCTCATAAGAAAAACCTACGAAATTTTCTATTAAGCAGTGTTTCCCAAATATTCAAGGGTTTGTTTAAAGGTTTTTTCCCAGCCCCTCGGGAGCTGGGAAATCTACTTCAACTGAAGTGTTTGGCATAAGACCGGCCCCCTTACCTGTAAAAAAAAATAAGTTCCACTCGCCATATGCGAAACCTTTCGGGGATAACGTGGCAAGAAGTTGCCACTATGTGCGCAGTTTAGTGGCGTTTTGTTCTACAGAAGCAAGAGTACGAAAATTTAGTATTTAATTCATTTTGAGTTTAACATCGACGCTCAATTTACAAAAATGCTGTCGTTGCTATATATTCTGGCTTCCTTGGCCTCACACACAACTAAGCCTCACATATAGTGTAACTTCTATCCGCGTTATCCCCGAATGGATCGAGGTGGTTGGTACTCATATCATGTGAAGGCTAAGGAAACCTTGCCGATATTTTATTTTGGGTTCGAAATAAAACCGAAAGGAGAAATAATTTCTGACACCCTCGGTGGGATTCGAACCCAAGCTCTCGGCATTCTATCACAAGGGCACTATGCTTCTTCGTTTATAGAACAAAGATAGTTTGGGAGTCGCTGGCCGAGAAGCACGTTATTATAAAATGTATGACAGCTTTATCGTGATTTCTCGCCATTTGGAAATATTACTGCAGCGAATCAATTTTACTTTCCATAAAGCAAAATAACGCAGGAAGAAGCACTCGATAGTGATTTAGTTTTCCCAATCAAAATAATGAACATCATTTAAAGTAAGATTCAATCGCAGAGCTCTTGAACGTTTATAATACAAGCTCATAAAAACATTTTAAATTAAATCATGTACTGAAAAGTATTGCTACAATTTGCTTGGGTTCAATTTAATAAAACTTCGATTAAATTTACTTTAGAATTTGCTAACATATGGTTCACATTTTACATCTTTGTACTTCCCGCTTAACGCCTAGAGTACTAATAAGATACTGATGCCCTCCAAAGCAGTTCAATCCGTATTTATAGAATGAATAAAAGCTATTCTAGCATACACCAGACCATACCAGAATTGTCTCGAACAGAAGCTTCGAGCAAATACGAGTAGGTACAACCATCAAATACTTTAAAGTACACATATACAAGTAAGTAAAAGCACATCGACACACAATAATAAGTAAGTAAAACATATAGACACACAATCATATGTAAGTAAACATACACAGACATAAACTCATACATTCGTAACAGTATTTTACTTTTTTTTAAAGCAATTAAAAACGAATAAGGCAGTTAAAAATTTGTGAGTTTTGAGTGGCTTTATTAGGGTGATATAAACGAGGATGTTCCAGCTTCCCCCGACTCAGAGAAATGAGCACATTTTTCAATCGGAAGAGAGGATTGTTATGAAAGCCGACTGGAAAATATCCCTCAAAATAAATGCCTGGAGATTGGGATCATAAAAGGGAGAAATTTACGACAATCGCAGGCTTCGGCGGTGATTCAATTTGATATTCTATGCGTGTAAATCATCCGATGTGATTTGGGGGTTTGCCGCCATTTAAAATGGTTTTATTTTTTTATAGCTGTTTTAACTTATCACAAGGATGGCCAACTTTTCTGACAATTTGTTGATAATAAATGAGGTGAAAAGATTAGATTTTGTATAGTTTGTGTATTCACATGAAATTAAAAAAATTTGTAAAATTAGATTTTGTAGGGTTTGTGTATTCACACGGTGAAAATTCATTTTATTTAAAATAAAATTATTTTTTTCTACAACGCCGTTTTATTTTCACAATAATATTTTCTACCTCAAGCACTTTCGACCTTCATGATGATGATGATGATGATGATGAGTTGATGATATCTTTATAGCGCCGTTTCGTAATGTAGTCACTCCAAGGGCGCTGGTGCAAACGATGCCAGAAATTTGCTTGTCTTTAGTGCATTCCGGATATACCTTCAATACTCAGGTAATGATAATGACCATGATTATGTCATATCTTGATAATGACCTGAGTATTGAAGGTCGAAAGTACTTGAGGTATAAAATATTATTGTGAAAATAAAACTAGAAAAAAATATTTTTATTATTAAAAAGGTGAAAAGATTGTTGATAAACAAGACCGATGATTTTTTTTAATTTATTTTTTTCTCGGCAAGCAAACGTTAGTCTTGTACGGGACTGCTGTGCTTAGCAACCAATAATAAAATGCATAATCACAGTTCTCATCAAGATCATCTTCATCATCATACTTACGCTGAAGAAGCCCATCGTAGAAATGGGCGAAACGTCCAGAAGCTCCAGCTCCCACATACCACGGCAACAGATCCCGGAAAACATCACTCCAGCATCAATAAAATACATGTTTGACTTTTCCTTAGCAACCCAGCCACATTTTTTACGTCAATACACGTGCCGACCCCTCATTGGTCAAAAAGAAAAGGTAAAGAATAGCTAATAAATCCTAAAAGACTGAAAGTAGATGTTTTTCATTTTAATTACGTCTAGCCGTCTCATTCAAAAGTACTTCTTTTTTAAATTAATTCCGAGAATTAATGAGTTAATTTATTTAATTATGCTCATTAATCGTTCGATTGTTTTATTGCTAGTAGAAGAAATATCTATTCCCATTTAGTACTTACTTTCAATTAAAGATAATTATTATAGTGCCTTTGGCCTTTTTATTGTTTAGCGATACAAGTTCTCTTTTATTAGAGTTTTCTCTATTATTTATTTATGCTTTCTTTTCGCAAATTTATGGACACGATAAATTAAAAGTAATTTAACATTTCTCTAAGCACAAGAATAAAAATAAATATGTTGTTTTCTTAAAGACAAATGAAGCCAATATTAACAATACTCCTATAATTATTTGATACACTTTTACTAAATTCAAGAGTCAAAGGCAAGAGTGTTTCAAACTTACATGAAAAAGTTTACAAAAAAAATTAAACTGAAAAAGTAATGATAAACTTATTAGGTAGTTTTTTTTCAGTTTGAAATTACGTTGGCTATGTTTGAAAGATCAGAACTTTTTTTTTACATCAGTCACTCGTAAAAAGCTTGCTTTGAACGTTTCTGAAGCTCCCTGATTTCAGTGCACGCTTTTAAAGCTCCCTAATTATTTTCAGGAATAAGCTCAAAATTCGATATTCAGGTCGCGTTAAAACCGCCATGAGGCTTCGTTCTTTTCACTTCCTTTTCCGCTATACTAGTGCCCGTCATTACCGGCTGAAAGAAGAAAAACTCAAGACTGGAAGGGATAAAAAAGAAGGAGAAAATTCTGGAAAAAATGTAACACGGGGCGGCCTATCCATCAATGTCGGGCGGGAAGTTTTCTTTTATTAGAGACGAAGGATCAATGTTCGATACCTCACCTGAACGGGGAAGAGGTTTATTCTGTTGGAAATAACCTCGTCAAATTATCGCTTGATAGCTTAAGGAATTCCACTTAATAAAGACGATAGAAAAACGCGGTATAAGTATACTTTAATGCAATTTTTTGTACATATAGAAAATGTTGGTAATCGCATTGTGAAGTAAAAGAAAATCACTACGATTCAACTTTTTTCTATAGAAATACACGAATTACCAAAGTTGGCAAACCGAAAACGTATGAGAGAATATTGCCTAGATTTTTGGCCGTAAATTTTTGAACGTTCATTTATTAAAATTTGATTGAATAAAAAAAATGCTGTATTATTTCAACACAATGTGAATTTTAACACATTCATTGTTTTATTTAATTAACGTATATGAGAAGATTTCATTTTTATTTAACAAAAATCAAAATGATTACTTTTTCATGTTTATGCAGCTCATCTCCGCCATATGTTTCAATAAAAAAAAAATACTGTGCATGTTAATAGTTGTTGAATTGTTGAGAGCTACATGCAAGAATCGTCTCTGCGCACATATAAATCCGAGCAAAGATTATGTGGGGAGACACGAGTCGCTTTGACCATTGTAACGCAAAGATCTGTAAGCAGAGAGTGAAGAGTACCTAAACAGGAAATTGTAACTGTTATTGTGAAAAATAATTTCAATCGTAATTTAATTAAAAGTAGCCCCAAGTCAAATCATAATATAGTTTTGCAACTAAGATTACAGATTATAGTATTTTATTTTGTGCATTATTTTAATAAACCAATTAATTAATATTCAGTTTAGTTTGGCATGGTACAGCCTACAATCATTATCCTAGCGTTGACTAACAAGCTTAGAGTCTAAGCTGAAGTAAGCCACAACGTCATCGCTCAGTAACGAATAAATTATCAGGACTAGTTGACTGTCACTATCTAACAGTAAACGAGTTAAGCCTTCGCTAATCCCAGATATTAGAGTTAGACTTACAATGGATCAAAAACAAAAGTTTAATTATTCGTTTAATGAATGAAACACAATTTGTGTGAACTTACGAGTGAGAGCTCGTATAAACTTCGACGGCGATCGTTGATTGCCTGCGTGTTTAATGATAATATTATATAGTTGCGTTATCTGCCGCATATGCAAATACACGAAATAGGTATACACTGAAAAAAAAGTGCGATAAAAGCGTCATACGTCAAAAATAATAGAAATAAAAGAGATTCTTGTTTGACAGTCCTCGTTGACGGTTGCCTGGGACCTGATTATAATTTATAACGAGACATCGCTAACGCCTAAAAGCATCAGTAAGTTGGAACATCGAACGTCTATATTGCTCATCTTTTTCTTTTCTTTGATCGATACTGTAACTGGAACTATGTAGCTATTCCCTTAGGGGTGAGCAAAGCCTTTGCAGATTTGCCTCCATTTTTTCGTATCTTTGCAAACTCTTCAGTTCATTCATATCCATCACTTTTTTCATACATTTCCTTCATTTTGGCAAATTAATTTCTAAATCATGTACTTCTTCTCGATCATCTTTATACATCGATCAATATAGAAAACATAAATTGCTTTTATCTGTTTCTTCCCATAGTTACAAACGTGCCGTGAAACACGAAAATAGGTATTCAACAAAACAAAAAATTAGACATGAGATATCAGTGTCATACGTCAAAAAATAAGTAAAATAACAATGCTTTTTTTTTGACAGTTTTCCTTCGACTGTTGCCTGGAAACTGATTACAACAAAATCTCGTTTGGATGAAAAGGGCGCCCTAGTGCGCACTCTTTTTTTCACACTAAACAGCTCTTATGCTACATAAGAACTGGTCTTTTATACTGATTGATGGTATCATACAAATTGTTTTTACATACAAGGCCGGAGTACGGGTTTTCTGGCTTTTGACGTCTTACGTTTCTTTACAAATCTGCGTGTAAGTTCTTCAGAGCTTAATTTCTCAGTTAATGTCCTTGTACAGTTTCTTTATTCGTGATAGTAATTTGTGTTATTTAAGACTTAAAAGATAAAGATGGAGCATCTGAACCGTTTTGTGGACTAAAAACAAAATGCTCTAGGGCGTCATCTTCATACAAACAACGTCTTGCTATAATCAGTTTCCAAGCAACCGTCATGTTTATGCCTCTTTTCGGCGTATGACAATTTATATCTCATGTCTCATTTTCTCGGTTTTTCCCCTATTGTTATTATGTGCTCGTGGCACGTTTTTTGCACTATGGAAAAAAGCTGACGTATGCCATCTGTGCCTTTTATATTGATCGATGGGTTCTGCGGTGGTGCAGTGGGCTAGTGCGGTCTTCCTTGTCGCGCCGCATTGTCGAACTCCCAAGTTAAATTTCTCCTTTTATAGGTTCGTATGAGGCTGACCACCCATACTGTAAATAAATGGTTACTTTGCCAATGTCACCCCTGATTCAGGGAAGGTTGGCAAAAGTCGCAGTGCTTATATTCTTCATTTGAGGTTTGAATTTTAATTTGTAAGTGCGCATGCCGCATTTGTCTGTTTGTGGACATGCACTTAAAATGAATCTTAAATGTTAACATATCTTTGCAACTTAGATTATAGATTAATGTATTCCAGTGACGAAAGCGTGTTTTATCTTGTCAGTTGGCGTGAGGTCGGTCACCATGGCAACGTTAACTTATCAGCCTAACATCATTTGCGGCACTTGTGTGTTTGCTTTGCTCTTCGCCTTGTTTAATTCATCTCAACGCAAGCAGCACGATTTCTAGATAAAACAATATCTAAATGTTTGTTTTGCCAAAATAGAAAACATGATAACAATTTTGTTAAACTGATATTTTTTTTATGTCCCTCGGTTTTATTTTTGACTTTAAAAAGTATACAAAATAGTTAAACAATATATCGATAAGCTTAAGGTAAAACTGAATATGTAACTAACAGGGGCTTCTCATATAAATGCACGTGAAAACCTTTATTTTAGATGTTAATCAAAAGACTTGACCAGTAATAATCATAATCCTTGACCGGTCCGTAGCTCAGTGGTAACACTGCGGACTCTGAATGGGAAGGTTGTGGGTTCGAATCCCGGCGGAGCACAAAAAATATACCATTTATATTTTCAAATTTGCTCTTCGCTGGGTTGAAAAATTCATAAACCTTTACCAATGACTGGTCACCAAAGGTCCATCCAGCCTTACAACAACTGGGTCTTGCTTGAGTATTGGCGCTTTGTAGCGACGACCAAGCTCGTACACCTCTGCGGAACTACAACAAGTGTCATAGACCCCTAGAGTCTCTAGAATCTAGGGAGTTTCCCGCACAGGATTTCTTAAAAACAAAAAGCACTTTATTATAATTAGTCCACTTTCTACGAGAAGTTTCACCCGATAAAATGTTTTAACCACGATTTCTCAAATCAGTGAATCAGCACGTATTCAGTTTTACCTTTACGATCGTCCACAGGCAGCTGTGGACAAATCGATCACGCGACAGTTTATCTATACGATTTTTTGGTCAACGACATTTCAGTCACATACATTATAAGTCCCAAGACAGCTCCATCACAGAAAACAACAAAATTTTACAACTACAGTTCCTTGACTTGACTTATAGGTTGGTATGCGGCTGACCACCCATGCTGTAAAAATGGTTCACTTTGCCAATGTCACCCCTGTTCCAGGGAAGGACGGCAAGAGTTGCAGGGTGTATGTCCATTTGAGATTGGTTTTTATGTTGTAGGTTCACATGAGGCATGTGCAAGCGCGAACTTTTACGTGTCTGGTTGTGAGAATGAATGTAATGTGAATCTCTAATGTAACATATCTTTGCAACTTAGATTGGGTTAGATTAAATAAGATTAGACAGTGATTACAAAGGTTTTTTGAAGAAAAAGTTTTTTTTGTGATGTGATGAAAAGTCGTGTGGACGAACTGTCATGTGACCGAATTGCCCAAGGCCGAGATGTCCGTGGGCGGGTAGTCTGTGACCAATTTGTCGTGGAAACCTTGTGGAGCTTTGCCAATGTCATCCCTGTTTCAGAGAAGGTCGGCTAATGTTGCAGGGTTTATGTTGATTTGAGTTCTGTTTTTGTTTTATTTTGTACTTACGTCATGCGGTCATACGGCATATGCATATGACGTGTTGAATATCATTGCAACTTAGATTACAGAAATGCGATGCCACGTGTATCATGTCTATTATAAGAATATGAGGCTGTTACGCTTGAATATACATATTTTCACTACTCCCCAAGTATAAAGCTGTACATAGGGTTTCAAAATATATATATGCAAACTAAAACATCACCTCTAGTGGACGTTTTAGTTTCCATATATTTTCGGTCTGACGCTGGTTGTGTGAAGTTTGCAAATTTGGACGGCTAATAAATTTCTGCGTTCACTCATCCGTAAAATCCGGATTCGATTAACCGGGCGCGAACTCCAAACTTACCTTTCACAAATCGGCACGGATACTTCAGCGTCGTAGCGTTTCACCAAAAATATATACAATCTAAAACAACACCTCTAGTGAGCGTTCTAGTTTTCATGCATTTTTTGGTTAACACTATGGTTGAGTTTAAACGCAATGGGCACGGATAACGCGTATCTGTGAACGTTTACGTTTAAATTGGTTTGTAGCTCAATTTCATCTATTTTTATCATATCTATCCTTTTTAGGCTTACACCATTCGGTTGAATTGAAAATACGTGAAACCTGTTTATTTTTACACTTATGACGGCAGTTTTTAACATCAAATAGTATCGATTTTTCTTTGTTGTGAATTGAATAATATATATTTTAGGATTATGAATGTCAATCAAAGCTCAAGAGCCCTCTACAAACTTGATCGTCGCTATAGAAAGCGCATATTCTCTAAGAAGAACTAGTTCATCATTGACTTATAGGTTGTTATGCGGCTGACCACTGTCAGGTAGCTAGCATATCAGATAGCTACCTGTGGAAAAAAAGAAGAAGAAGAAGACATGATCTGTCCAAACATTATACCTGTCAAAGGAAAAATAATGTCATTACCAACTTGAAAGAAATTGAAGCGCATCTTTAGCCACAGAAATTGAACCGGATCAAAAATAGAGGAAGAAGACAGGCTGAGATTGACAGTTAGGAGGAAAAAACACTTAAAATCCCCGGTTAAGCTCCGCATCGCGCTGGTAGGGAGTTTATAAAAGGCGTCGACCCCCCACAATCGGGGACACAAGCTCTTCAACACCTGAACCAATAACACCTACCAGGCGTGGCCAAGAACATCTATCGGAGAAGGCTTGAGTCGCCGTTGTTGCCTGCAACACACAGCCCCTGGCCGCGCCTGGGTCCCCCGTGGCGGATTCCTCGGAAGGAAGGAGCCCCTGCTTTCTACCCATCGCCAGCGCCCGCTTGGCTACTCGATATCCGGAGCCCCGTGCCCAAAGTTCCTCAGGAGGACGGAGCGCCTGCCCCGTCCAGCCGAGCGCTCCCGTCTTATCGCTGGCTGAGCCCCGTGCCGCAATTCCTCCGGAGTGTGGAGCCCCGACATCCCGCCAAAAGCGTTGCCGTGCCCGAGGCCGGCGCCCCAGCATCGACTACCCGCATCCCAGCATCAAGACTTCTCTCCGTCCTCGTGAGCTAATCAAACCCTTTAAATACATTATCTAATTAAACTTAGAACCAGTCAGTCGTGCAGTTTAGCGTGGTGATGCTCTCATTTCTCATAATTTAAAATAAATCCCGTCTTTCCTTTACCCGGTTTTTCTCTCCATCACCTATATTTTTGAACCTCTTTAGCATCAGTGGAAAGCGAGCAAGGTGTTGGGCCTGAACACCACCCTGAGGAGTCTTGTGCTAGCCGGGCAACTGCAAAAGCGCGCAACCTAACCTCAAAGGGCCCCCTTGTCAGTAGAACCCGTCCTAACCTCAAAATGGTCTGCCTTTCCAGGTAGGGCCATGGAGGTTCAGTGGAGGTCCGCAGTGCTTCATTACAGTGGCGCCTTAACAAAAGACACCGTTGCTCGATTCACATTGTATTTTCCCCATTAACAAATAAAGTTTTATTTCAGCAAATTGTGTTCCAACGGAAAAGTGTTGTTTTTGTGTTTCGGGTTTTGTGGTACTTTGAAGTCGTTTCCACCTGGGATATTTGTGTTTTTGGTGGTTATGCTTTATCATCTTGAGGATTGTTAACCGTTTTTCGTGGTTTGATGATATTTGGACGAATTCAAAATTTGAGTTACGTAATTCTAAAATCCAGACACGCATTCTCAAACTTACGTAAATTTTTTGACAATTTTTTTTTTCTTTCCAAATTTTTTGGGGCGTCTCTATTTCCAGAGGCGTAACAATTCGTTAAATTTTCTCAACAAAAAATTTCAAGGGGTTCTCAACATTTTCAAAAAAAAAAAAAAAAAATTTTTTCTCAACAAGAACTCTCCGAAAGTTTCAAGGAGAGCCTTGTTCGGGTAGTGGATGTTTTCACGAAATATTTTTGGATATTTCCATTAAAATATGTCACAGCGGCAGCAATAATAAAGAAGCTTGAGACAAGCATCTTTATTTCCCGGGGAATGCCGAGGTCCGTTGTTTGGGACAACGGTAAACATTTCATCATCAAGGCGGTCGAGGGATTTCTGGAGATGCATGGAGGGCGGACAGGCGGACGTGAAGGGCGAGAGAAAGGCTGTTTGGCTTTTCAGCTGGGAGAGTATCACATGAAGGATATTCTCTGAGCTGGACCTGCTATGGCGGAAGAGTAAACTACTTTCCTACGAGCAGACGAGAAGTAGATGCGTAAACTCATTTACAAACACCTAGATGTCTGCAATGATCACGCATGACGTCTTCTCTATAAACTGATTAATTGCTCCATACCTTATTTTTGCAAATTCCATTTTTGTCCTGAAATATGACTTTGACCGTTCCCCGTTGAATTGCGCCCTCAGCAGGGAGCACTGTTCGGAGTCATTCCGTTAATTTTTCTTAGCATCAAAATCTTTCTACATCAATACCTACTCGTTTGCTCCAGGGAGACCTGTTTGGTGTCCATTTTTTCTTATTATTTAAATGAATGTTTCTTTTTCTTCTCATGTATTCTTTCAACTCGCATATTCATTTATGCTCAACTGCAGAAAACTGTCTGTTTTTGTCTCCGACCCACAGTATCAACTCCTTGCGAGTTGGATCAGGTAATTTGGCCAGGTCGTGAGTCAGAATCCAGCGGGTTCTCTTCGGAGAATGGATCTGTACTTTCTTTCTTGTTTACATGTTTTGGACGCGGGTTGTCTTTTGATTGCGGACTCAAAGTACACACTCTCATGAGTGATGTCAGGTAATTTGGCCAGGTCACAATCCAAGGTCACCAGCTGTTTATCCAACACTGTACCTTCTTTAATCTGTTTCATTGTTTTTGTATTTTATTACTTTGTCTACGTTTATTGCCTGCATGATTTTTCAACTTTCCAAGTTTTGATAAAAACTTGGTGGCGCTCAAAAAGGGAACGAGAAGGAGAGCTGAGCTAGTCCAGATGTAGACATCAAGAGAACATCTGTGAACATCATAGGCAATACACCTTGACAAAGGTGGTATGCTGCCGAACGCTGTGAATGCGTGGGAAGACGTAGCGAGCACGTCTTGGGAAAGGGTGGAGCCCTTGCCGGTAACGCTGGAGTGCGTTGGAGCAGTCCAAGGGGACTGGACACAATCTGGGATGATTGTGGGGCGCTTGGGAGAAGCGTGAGGAGTGGTTTGACGTAACCGGGATACTCCTGCAATCCAACGGGATTGGCAACGCCGGAGTGCGTTGGAAGTCTTACGAGACTTGAAGTCCGACGGGACTTGGTACCAGTCTGACGAGACTTGGGGGAGTCTGCTGACTCATTTTTTGAAATCACCTTGGAGTGATGGGTACGCCAGGCTTGCATCTTCGGATGGCGCCAATGGATTGTATCCCTGTGTTTATTTATCATGTTATTTATTGACGGAAGGAAGGTTTTCGCCATGTGGGCAAAACCTGAGAACACACTGGAACCCAAGGAGAAGAGTGGTATGAAGATTGACCACCTCCTGAAGCCAGGCCTAGACTACTAAAAGCATTGTTAGCTGGGACAGTCACCACGGCGTAGTGTTTGCCGGGGAGTTTAGTTATTGTCATGTACGTCGGCGTATACTGCCCTGAGTCAGTATATACCGAATGTTGACTTACTCGAAACCCCTCAGAAGGGCTTGCTTCGGGGCGTACGCTAGTTGTTACCACCCTATACCTGCCCGGGCAATGATCAACGCTTCTTCGTTGTTCATTGAAGCAAAAACCCTAGCACCCAACTTTGTGACTAGGGCTAGAGTCCTAAATCGTCGCTGGTCGGAGCGGTCAAGAAATGCCGACAGAGTGTGGTCAGTACTGTGTGTCTTCAGACCGGTATTGTCACATCTCGAGCAGGAGATCTTCACCTCTACTTCAAATACTACAACATCTGGCTTATATTTTTGTATTTTCTCATGTAATTTATGTATGTAATATGTATACCCTGTACTTCATGTATATAATATGTATAACCTGTACTTCCCAATCCCAGGATTACCTGTGTTGAATAGTGAGATCAGTGTGCCACGCCCTCTTTGCGTTGCACTGGCCAATGAACGGGCCGCCTCATTGTTTTTCCATGGTGTTCCTACCTCCTTTCCGCCTCTCTTGGTTTCTTATCGGTTCTTCCAAAAGAGTGTGAATCGAACCGAAGGATCATAAGTAGTTAGATCCTTTCCTTTTGTAACCCACATGTAACAGACAACTTGTTATTGTTTTGTATGAGAGCTCACCACGTTGTACTTATTGACTGCTTGCTGGATGATTTTGGTCTGTTAGGCAGGTAGCTACCTAAAAATAAATTTCTGTGTACAAAGGCAAAATTTTTGTGTTTTCAAGAGCAATAAGTGAAAAACGAGCTAGACTCGTTAGTGCTTAGGGTCCTGTACCCCAAATGTGAATTGTGAGCCACCATTAAAACTTAGAACAAAGACCAAATTCTACCACTTAATAATCATGACTTAAATTTTTATTATTTTACAAGAACAAAACATCACTTTTACAATTTTATTTTATTTTGTCTTAACTATGTAATGTACAAATTTGTTTCTGTGTCAATTTCAATTTGCTTTGTCTCATAATATTTTACACCATTTCTTATACATATTTTAAACCTGTTTCAGAGCTACCTGTGTACAATTCATGTCGTCTGCGTACGACCTCTTCTCTGTATGTCTTGTTCAACCACCGCCACCTACGCTTCGCACTGACTGGTATACTGTTAACCATATATTTTAAACTAACTTATGTCTGAACACAACGTCAAAAACTCACTTCGCTGGATTCTCTGCGCGAGGTGCGTTTTTGCCTCAGCGACGAGCGGGAATGTCAGGTAGCTAGCATATCAGATAGCTACCTGTGGAAAAAAAGAAGAAGAAGAAGACATGATCTGTCCAAACATTATACCTGTCAAAGGAAAAATAATGTCATTACCAACTTGAAAGAAATTGAAGCGCATCTTTAGCCACAGAAATTGAACCGGATCAAAAATAGAGGAAGAAGACAGGCTGAGATTGACAGTTAGGAGGAAAAAACACTTAAAATCCCCGGTTAAGCTCCGCATCGCGCTGGTAGGGAGTTTATAAAAGGCGTCGACCCCCCACAATCGGGGACACAAGCTCTTCAACACCTGAACCAATAACACCTACCAGGCGTGGCCAAGAACATCTATCGGAGAAGGCTTGAGTCGCCGTTGTTGCCTGCAACACACAGCCCCTGGCCGCGCCTGGGTCCCCCGTGGCGGATTCCTCGGAAGGAAGGAGCCCCTGCTTTCTACCCATCGCCAGCGCCCGCTTGGCTACTCGATATCCGGAGCCCCGTGCCCAAAGTTCCTCAGGAGGACGGAGCGCCTGCCCCGTCCAGCCGAGCGCTCCCGTCTTATCGCTGGCTGAGCCCCGTGCCGCAATTCCTCCGGAGTGTGGAGCCCCGACATCCCGCCAAAAGCGTTGCCGTGCCCGAGGCCGGCGCCCCAGCATCGACTACCCGCATCCCAGCATCAAGACTTCTCTCCGTCCTCGTGAGCTAATCAAACCCTTTAAATACATTATCTAATTAAACTTAGAACCAGTCAGTCGTGCAGTTTAGCGTGGTGATGCTCTCATTTCTCATAATTTAAAATAAATCCCGTCTTTCCTTTACCCGGTTTTTCTCTCCATCACCTATATTTTTGAACCTCTTTAGCATCAGTGGAAAGCGAGCAAGGTGTTGGGCCTGAACACCACCCTGAGGAGTCTTGTGCTAGCCGGGCAACTGCAAAAGCGCGCAACCTAACCTCAAAGGAGCCCCCTGTCCGTTGTCGGAATCCTAACCTCAAAGAGGTGACGGTTCGCGGCAGCGCGGGGGCCCAGCAGGGCCGCGCTTCCAATCTCTTCATTACACCACCCATGCTGTAAAAATGGTTCACTTTGCCAATGTCACCCCTGTTACGGGGAAGGACGGCAAGAGTTGCAGGGTGGATGTCCATTTTAGATTTGGTTTTTATGTTGTAGGTTCACATGAGGCATGTGCAAGCGCGAACTTGTACGTGTCTGGTTGTGAGAATGCATGTAATGTGAATCTTCAATGTAACATATCTTTGCAACTTAGATTTGATTTCACTTTCGCGCTGAAGAAGCCCATCGTAGACATGGGCAAAACGTCTGGAAGCTCCAGCTCCTACAGACCACGGCAACAGATCCCGGAAAACATGTCTCCAGCATCATCAATCGGCCGTGTAAGCCTTAAACTCTTATTCGATAACAGTTGTTGTAAAACTGAATGGATTTTTGATGGCCGGTTTTTGGTAAAGGCAAATTTATCTTTCGACATTCCGATTCCGAAAAAATTCGATAGCTTAGTTGATGAAATGCTTGAATTCATTACCGATAGCTAGGGTTAAAAAAACGCAACTAAGTTACACATATAGTGTAAATTATTCCCGCATTATCCCCAAAAGGGTAATATTGACCGGTCCGTAGCTCAGTGGTAACACTGCGGACTCTGAATGAGAAGGCGGTGGTTTCGAATCCCGGCGGAGCACAAAAAATATCCCATTTATATTTTCAAATTTGCTCTTTGCTGGGTTGAAAAATTCATAAGCCTTTACCAATGACCGGTCACCAAAGGTCCATCCAGCCTTACAGCAACTGGGTCTTGCTTGAGTATTGGCGCTTTGTAGCGACGACCAAGCTCGTTCATCTCTGCGGCACTACAACAAGTGTCATAGACCCCTAGAGTCTCTAGAATCTAGGGAGTCTCCCGCACAGGATTTCTTAAAAAAAAAAAAAAAATTCGGACATTCGGGACCTTCTTATTTTCACAGGGAAAGGAGCTGATCTTACGCCAACTACTTCAGTTGAAGGTTCAGCTAGGTTTCAATCCCTAAAAACGTGAATTACTTTTTTTGGCAAATTCAATTATAGGTTTATTTTTATTTTCGTATGTATGTATGTAACTATGTATGGATACCTAACCTGCCATTTCTTTCTATCGTTATGCAAATATGTTATTTCCCTGAAATAAATTTAAATACATTCCCTTCCAGCCTCCCTGAAGAGATATCCGTTATTTGGCGTGTGCCGGCTTATCCCTGCGACCCTGATGATGCAAGGAAATGGTGCGGAGGAGTAAGCCTCTTGCCAATACGTCGCGAGGATATTGAAAATTCAGCGTCCTTATTGAATCTTGGCGCAGATCTAAGAATACCTCGACATCGGCTTTGACTGTCCTTGAGAGAGTATCTACGTGTATTCCATACAGGCGCATTTACCTATACCGCCACCTTAAAGGTAACAATCTAGAATAAAGGAATATGACGTCACACAGTCGGGCTACTACCAAATAGCAAATATAATTCTGTTGCTAATGACTCTAAGGACCTACACTCGTCCATAATCTATAATAATATCGACACGCAAAAAAAAAACGTAACTAAGCTACACATGTAGTGTAACTTCTTGCCGCGTTTTCCCCGAATATTTTTACAGGTAAGGGGGCCGGCCTTACGCCAACCACTTCAGTTGAAGTGGAGGTTTACCAGCTCCCGAGAGTGCTGGTACTCATTTCTTGTGAAGGATAAGTAAACCTTGCCGGTATTTTATTTTGGGTTTTGAAATAAACACCGAAATGGGAAATCATTTCTGACACCCTCGGTGGGATTCGAACCCTAGCTTTCGGCATGGAATGCAAGCACTCTACCACCTGACCTATCGACCGGACACCTTAAAGGTAAAACTGAATAAGTGCTGATTTGAGAAATGGTGGATAAACATTTTATTGGGTGTTTAACTTCCCATTGAAAGTGAAAGGATTTTTACGCTTTTTAGATTTTTCTGTTGTAGAAAATAAGAAAAAAGGTGCATTTATCTGAGAACACATGTTAGCTTAGCTTGTAACTTTTCAGTTTTACCTTTTAGGTATCGATACAGTTGGCAATATCAGTTACAAAATCGTCCCCTTAATTTGTCTTATGATTTCCCGTTTCGGTGTTTATTTCAAACCCCGAAATAAAATACCGGCAAAGTTTACTCAGCCTTAAAAAAAAATGAGTACCAGCCCCCTTGTGAGCTGGGAAACCCCCACTTCAACTGAAGTGGTTGGCGTAAGGCCCCTTAATTGTAAAAATAAATAGGTTCCACTCGCCACATGCGAAACCCTTCGGGGATAACGCGGCAAGACGTTACGCTATATGTGTAGCTCAGTTGCGTTTTTTTGCGTCTTGCGTTGCGTCCAGAGATCAAAGGGGAGTATCATATGAATAAAAATAATGTTCACCTATTTTGTTTTATTTTAAACTAACATATTGAAGGTTCTTTTTTCTATCCGTACCTCGCAGGTAAGAAGCTTTGCCCTTTTCCTTCAGGTGTATTCAAAGTTGCAAATCTCTTCTTAAAACAATGCCTCTTTTTCTCCTTCAAGATAAATCCCCGCGGCCTGCGCCCGCTATTGTTTCGTGCCAGATAAGAAGTTTCCCCAATTACGTATTAATTGAACAATTTAATACACAATTGCTCCTTAACGAGGAGCTAAGAGGGAGTGACGGCAATGCTGAACCACCCTTACTCCTTAACGGGGGACGTTTCCCTAAACGGAATGTAAAATCCTTTACATTTCCCTCAAGGTGCGAGCAACAGTCTTGCTAATAAAAATCAGATAAATAGTTCTTCCACAAATAAAGCAACGCAACTAAGCTACACATGTAGTGTAACTTCTTGCCTGCGTTATCCCCGAAGGGGTCGCATGTGGCGATTCGGAACCTATTTATTTTTACGGGTAAATTGGCCAGCCTCACACCAACCACTGTCAGTTGAAGTGGGGGCTTCCCAGCTCCCGGGGGGGCTGGTTCTCATATCTTTTGAAGGCTGAGTAAACCTTGAGATCGAACCCTTGCTCTCGACATGGAATGCAAGCATTCTACCAATTGAGCTATCGGCCTTTCAACGAGCTTGGCCGTCGTCGCTACAAAGCGCCAATTCTCAAGCAAGACCCAGTTGCTGTAAGGCTGGATGGACCTTTAGTAACCGGTCATTGGTAAAGGTTTATGAATAGTTTCAACCCAGCAAAGAGCAAATTTGAAAATATAAATGGTATATTTTTTGTGCTCCGCCGGGATTCGAACCCACAACCTTGGATTCAGAGTCCGAAGTGTTACCACTGAACTGCGGACCGGTAAACGCTACCTTTATATACTAAACTAGCAGTACCCGGCGTGTTTCACTACGCCATTTGGGCATGTGGTATCAATTTTTTTCTACAGATAAAAGAGGAAACAACAGGATCAAAAAAAAAAGTGTGCTAATCGGAATCAAGCTTCACACAATTTATCTCTAGGTTAATCTTCACGTTTTCTAAAAAAAAAGGTCTAGGTACAACTGTTAAGCAGCAGAGCCAAGCATAGGGAAAATCGATTGCGGTGCTCCATTTATATTTAAGATAAAAAAATCGGCTATGTAACGTCACTCATCTAATCTATTCTAAGTTGCATGGATATAATTGTTACATTTGGAATTCACATTAAGTGCATGCCCACAAGCAGACACGTATAAGTTCACACTTGCACATTCTGCGTGTGAACCTACAACATAAAAACCCAAATCTCAAATGAACATACACCCTGCAACTCTTTGCTGACCTTCCCTGAAACAGGGGTGACATTGGCAGAGTGAACCATTTTCTATTTATAGTTGGTCAGATGCATATTGACCTATACTAATCTAATCTAATCTAATCTAAGCTGCAAAGATATATATCATTTAAGATTCATACTAAATGCATTCCCACAAGCAGATATGTATAATTTCGCGCTAACACATGCCGCATGTGGACCTACAATATAAAAACCCAATCTCAAATGAACATAAGCCTTGCAACTCTTGCCGTCCTTCCCTGAAACAGGGGTGACATTGGCAAAGTGAACCAATTTTTATATTATGGGTGGTCAGCCGCATAACAACCTATAAGTCAAGGAACGAGAAAAGAATATAAAGAAAAGAATATAAACAATACATTAAATTTTATAATCATACAATTAAAGAACTAATCTATAAAATTCACTATACTCTTTGAGCAAAGTGAAGAAATAAATGTATTCCAAACAATCAGGAATATTTTTCAATGTAACCGCACTGTGAAACGTATGCAGTTGGGGAAAATGCTTCATACAATATGATGCACTTAAGTGTTTTTTCAACTATCTCCATGAAAGTGTTTAATTTATGTTGAATTTTTGACTCCCTGTCCTGTCTTTATCCCGGCCAAGTGAATTCACATTTTTTCCCCACATTTAAAATGTGCTCTATCCATTATTTCAATAAGTGAAAGTTTTAGGTAGTGCACACGGAACATTTTCTATTGACAACAAAATTGTAAGTCGCACGGCCGGGTTAGGTAAAAGGCAAACATTTTGTTTATCTTGGTTGCTTTGGACCATTGTCACATAGAAGAAAGACGTTTAACCGCCGAGAAAAACACGATCTTTAAATTTGTGGTGAGTATATAATTTTACAGAAATGCGTTTTTTGAAAAAACAACTATATTATGTATATTTTAATTAAAAGTATGTTTCAATAAAAGGTTTTCATAATAATAATATATTTCAATATGGTCTTCTAGTTGTGACCTACGAACTTTTGTTTATCGTATTTTTTATAAGTGCGGGATATAAAAGCTTTCTTACATTTCTAAAATTCAACTTGGAATACTTGAATAACATTTTTTAATTTGGAACTTTTGTCTAGGCCAGGGGTCGGCAACCTTTTGAGTCGGAAGAGCCAAAAATTACAATTTACAAATTTCAAAGTTTTTCCTTGACTTATAGGTTGGTATGAGGCTAACCACCCATACTGTAAAAAATGGTTCACTTTGCCAATGTCACCCCTGTTTCAGGGAAGGTCGGCAAGAGTTGCAGGGCTTATGTTCATTGAAGATTGGGTTTTTATATTGTAGTTGGGGGGAGGGTGGGGGGTGAAAAGCGAGTACAAGTAGCGGAGAGATCGTTAATCGATTCAGAACGATTTAGTTTTTTTCGATCAGAAGTATAATTCTGTGTTTTTTTTATATTTGCGTATGAAGCTAAAGAGCCGTAACTTCACACCCAAAGAGCCGCATGTGGCTGGTGAGCCGCAGGTTGCTTACCCCTAACCAAACCGATATCGATCCACCATATTTGTAAAAAGTCCGGTCTATAGCTTAGTTGGTAGAGTAACTGCATTCCATGCCGAGATCTCGAGTTAGAATCCCACTGAAGTTGTCAGAAATTATTTCTCGTTTCAGTGTTTATTTCTAACCCAAAATAAAATACCGGCAAGGCTTACTCAGCCTTCATAAGAAATGAGTGTCAAGCCACTCAGGAGCTGAATAACATCCATTTCAAGTTAAGTAAAGTGGGTAAAGTTAAGTAAAATTTTCCCAACTTTTTTTTTTCCCCATTTTTAGGTTAGGTTAGGTTTTTCCCGACTTTTGGGGAAAAAAAATTTTCCCCACTTTTGGGGAAATTTTCCCAACTTTTTTTTTTTCCCCATTTTTAGGTTAGGTTAGGTTTTTCCCGACTTTTGGGGAAAAAATAATTTCCCCACTTTTGGGGAAATTTCCCAACTTTTTTTTTTTTTTCCCATTTTTAGGTTAGGTTAGGTTAGGTTAGGTTTTTCCCGACTTTTGGGGAAAAAAAAATTCCCCACTTTTGGGGAAATTTCCCAACTTTTTTTTTTTTTCCCATTTTTAGGTTAGGTTAGGTTAGGTTTTTCCCGACTTTTGGGGAAAAAATAATTTCCCCACTTTTGGGGAAATTTCCCAACTTTTTTTTTTTTTTCCCATTTTTAGGTTAGGTTAGGTTTTTCCCGACTTTTGGGAAAAAAAAAAATTCCCCACTTTTGGGGAAATTTTCCCAACTTTTTTTTTTTCCCCATTTTTAGGTTAGGTTAGGTTTTTCCCGACTTTTGGGGAAAAAAAATTTTCCCAACTTTTTTTTTTTTTTCCCAGATTTGAAAGTGGGAACCATGCGCAGGGGGATAAGTGGGAACAATGCGCAGGGGGAAATTTCCCAACTTTTTTTTTTTTTCCCATTTTTAGGTTAGGTTAGGTTAGGTTAGGTTTTTCCCGACTTTTGGGGAAAAAAAAAATTCCCCACTTTTGGGGAAGTTTCCCAACTTTTTTTTTTTTTTCCCATTTTTAGGCGTATTGTAAAAGTTACTGGGTTGTTCATTTTAGATTTGGATTTTAAATTATGAGTGGGTACACATGCAGCATTTGTAAGCGTGAACTTACATGTGTCTACTTGTGAGCATGCATTTTATATGAATCTTTAATGTAAATGTATATTTGCAACTAAGATTATGTATTGTAGTTGAATATAATGGTCTTCTTCTATTGGGTGGTTTCAAAATTTACCGACCTCGTTGCTGAAATATCGAGAATTGAGAACCACTGTTTATTTGATCACCATCAAACTTCACAGGATTCGTTCTAAGAATATGTTACATGTTTCCTGAAAATTTCGTCAAAATCGGATGAGCGGTTTATGAGTCTATAGGGGACATACATACATACATACATACATACATACATACATACATACATACATACATACATACATACATACATACATACATACATACATACATACATACATACATACATACACACATCCTTCTTTATAGATATAGATATAAATTTTGAACTCGAACATGCAGCACGACGAGTTTATTAATTTAATTTCAAAGCAGTAGCAGTAGAACCAAGAACATGACATGAGTTATTATTTAGTTTCTCTTTCCTCACAAAGCTTTTCTGTTGCCGAGGTCTGTGGGAGCTGGAGCTTCCGGACGTTACACTAAAATTTTGAATTCCTATGCAGACCTTGCAGGACTTTTATAACTGCGCGTAGAAGCAAGATAATCTAAATCTAATCTAAATCTAAGCTGCAAAGATATGTATCATTTGAGATTCATATTAAATGCATTCCCACAAGCAGACATGCATAATTTCGCGCTTACACATGCTGCATGTGGACCTACAATATAAAAACCCCAATCTCAAATGAACATAAGCCCTGCAACTCTTGCCGACCTTCCCTGAAGCAGTTGTTCTAATTGCTCTACGAGATCCAGGTATATTATAATCGTAAATAGTTGCTGTAACTGTATCTGTAACTCTGTCATAATTCCGCTAAGGGTAGCCAGAGCCTCTGCAAAGCTGCATCCAATTTTTCCTATCCTTACATACATCTTTCAATTCATTCACATCCATCACCTTTTTCATGCATTTCCTTCTTTTACGCTCACTTCTGTTCTGGAAGAAAATAAACCATGATAACTTGACTCCCGGCTGAATTGCCCAAAATTACTTGTAGCATTGGCTAATGAAATCGCGTGCAGATTTGATTCGTCAACTTAAAAAGTCGTAAGTTGATCCTGTGATGTTTAAGGCAGTAAAATTATTCCAATTTACCCAAAACAGATTAACCCCGAAGTCACAGTACTTACTAGGCTACTACAGTTCTAAATTAAACCATCGTTAAAAAACGCTGCTACCCTGCACATATAACGTAACTTCTTTCCACGTTTTCCATAACGGGTTAGCATGTGGCGAGGGAACCTTTTTATTTTAACAGATAAGGGGGCCAGCCTTACACTTGAAGTGGGAGTTTTCCAGCTCCCAAGGGGGCTGGTACTCATTTCTTGTAAAGTATTAGTGGACTTTGCTGATATTTTTTTTGGGTTTGAAATAAACACTTTTGCCGTAAATCATTTCTGATGCCCTCGCCTCGGTGGGATTCGAACCCGAATTCTTGACATGGAGTGCAAGCACTCTATCAACTGAATTATCTACCAGACTAACAATCAAAGACAGAATATTTATTAGCATTTTGGTTAGAACCCCTGCATGGTATCATCATTTTTTTTTACCAGCTTCTTTGTTTCAAATCTGTACTACATTCAGCACAATGAAATGCCTCCCCTTAAGGAAAACCCCCAACCCTTAATGGAATTATACAAAATAACCCGATAATGAATTATAATCCGGGGAAACTCGTAATGGGGCATGTCGACTCACATTTCCGTACTTTGGTCTCGTATTCCTGACCTCACAAACAAACTTGACTACGGCGGATAAATATATCAGTGGGTATTTATTTTCTTTGTAGCGAAGTTAAGTAATTGGAGGCTGCTAATTGATTAGGAAGACATGTGCTGCTTTTCTGTTTTCAATTTTTGTTTTTCTGATATTTTCCTTTGAAGAAAACACACATTACATTACCTACATACGTACATATCTGATGAAAAACCTGGTGACTGTACCTTATTTAACCTTTTGTTTTTTATTAGTATTGTTCTGATTTTTACTTGTTTTTTTTTTAAATTAAACTGCAATTTATTTATTGAACAGGATTTATTTTGTTCAATATACGGTTACACAGTACGTCTCTAGCTCTATCGTCTTCTCGTCACAATGTTTCAAGCGTCTCTGGCTCTCCGCACCATGGCGGGTTGTATATATAGGTACGAAAGAGACGATTCTTGCATGTTCTAGATTACTCCCAATTACTCTTATAATGGATTGATCCACACACACACACACTATATTGATCAACACTATTCCAGGTACACACCAGCAAACTACGTGCATGTACACACAAAGTCATAGTTCGTAAGAATATTTAAGTACCTACATATCGATGCCTTAAATGTAAAACTGAATAATTTACATATTAAGCTTAAAACTGAATAAGTAACAGTGAGTTTCTCAGAAAAATAGAAAATACTAAAAAGTTTGAAAATCCTGTAGTTTAGAAGTTTGTCATGAGCACTTCGTTAATAATTAGTTAACTTACCAGTAGAAGTTACACCTAATAAAACGTTTTATCCACAATTTTTCAAATCAGTGAATCAGCACTTATTCAGTTTTACCTGTTAGGTTGTAATATGTACCCTTCACTGTAATTGTAGCTCTGTCACCATTCTGCTAGGGGTGTAAATTAATGAAAACTTATAAAAAAAAATATTGCATTTAATAAAAACTTTTTTTCTAACCATTTTTGTAAGTCAGCAAGGCTAAGTCACTAGCAGTTGATTTAATGGTGATTGATTGCATTCATCCAATATTCCTGAAACTGAAATAAGCTTTTTTCTCCGAGCACAATGGTAGCTTTACACTGATCTATTTAATACATACCGATACCATACTTCAACTTATTTTCTGAGTAACCACTATACGTATTTAGTAACCTCTACTCTTTAACAGGGATATTCACAAAACGTTTGATCTATAAATGGTCTACGGATCATAAATTTTAGTCTGGAATATTTACTGTAGGCTGTGGATGAGCTATGGCTTTGCTGTTTGAGAATAACAACGTAAGAAGCTAGCATTTTTTTTCAGAAACTTTTTAAAAGATTTTTTTGTGTATTTTAAGCTTAGTTAAGTATATTATGCTTTTTATATAAGGACATCGCCCAACTACAATTTTTAGGAAGTCTGATCATATACAATAATAATAGAAGCTTAAATGGTTAAGAAAATTATAATGTTCATTTGAGATTTAGGTTTTTATGTTGTAGTTTCACATGCGGCATGCGCAAGCGCGAACTTGTACGAGTCTGCTTGTGAGAATGCATAAAATGTGAATCCCTAATGTAACATATCTTTGCAACTCAGATTAGATTCGATTAGAACAAACTAAACCAAGTCTAAGTAATTTGAAATTATCAACATCATACAAATTCCCCCCTTCCACATTACACCGTGGTTCCTCCACAGCATATCAATGTACGCATCGTACCGTGGATCCGTCCTGCCTCACACCTCGCCAGCTTTAAGCTCCAGTACACTAATCAACGTAATTGATTTCATAATTAACTGTTCACACCCCGCACGTCTCCAAAGATCTGGGTTTATTCAATCGTGCAGCTGCTCTGTGGGATATTATGGCCTAATTTCTTTGCAGGTCCGTCACCTTCAACACACAACCCCATCCATCATTCTAGCCGTCTGTTTTTCTACTTTACCAACTAGGGATGCTATGGATATGAAATTATTCCGGTCCTTCCGCTTCGTTTGGACAGGTTCTGTTACGTACATATCGACGGTTAAAAGAAAGTGACTAAAACTAAATTGTTCAAGAGAGCAGTTTAAAGTTTGAAATTGCAGAAAAATGGCATATTTTTTTTTATCATATCGTTAAAACCGTAACAGCTCTAAAATAAAAAAATAAAGGCATTTATTGGCATTCCTATAAATGTGGTTTTACGATGTTTTACGACTTTTTTATGTCACAAGCGCCTTTAAGACAAAAAAGGTATTAATCTTGTCGGTTACACCAAAACCGTACTTCAAAAACGCAGTTGTTTGCTTGGGCATAAACTACAACAAAAAATCATCGTAGAACTATAGGAGTTAGCGCATTAGAAAGAGCGGAAAATTTTAAGTTGGAAAGCATTCATATATATCATATATATTTTTTTAAACTGAACAATTTTAAAACTTAATTATAAAAATTAAGTTTTAAAATTGTTCAGTTTTAAAAAAATAATATAACTGTCAAAATGTCAAACGACCGTAATTCTAACTTAAACCTAACTATTCATATATCATTTTGACCAAAACGTCACTTGTGCCCTACTTCCTTTTAACCGTCCATAATGTAGTGTTACGAATGTGTGTCTGTGTGTTTTTACTTGTTAGTGTGACGGTGTCTCTATCATACTTGTATTCGTTCGATGGTGTAAGCATTCTCTCGAATCTTCTAAATCAGAGTATTCTAACGGGGTCTGGCATGTGCTTGAACAACCCTTATACACCTATCAATAGAGCCCAAAACGCTTTGCAAGAGACTTGTTGAACCCGTAAATCGTAACAGTAAAATAGATCTGTAAGAAATTCTATAGAAAGTAAATGAATTTTAATATTCAGCAAGTTTGAGAAGAATGGAAAATTAATGAGAGAAATTGAGAATAGGTGTGTAAAGGAAAGCAAGTGGTAGGTATGATAGGAAGAATTGCAAGAAACAAGTGGCTGACGATGGATTTGAGGATGTCGGTAAACAATAGCATATTTCAACTAACATTAAACTCCAGAAATTCATTTTAAATACATGGCCTCAAACAGTGTAAAAACTTTATTAAGGTTTGACGAAGTTTAATTTGATTATTCAAAACTGTTTTGCAATCCTACAATGACTAACTAGTTATGACTAAGCTATAGAAATATTTAACAATGCATGTTATTTTATTTCGGATAACTTTCGGATAGTTTCGGTTACAGTTTCGGATATCTACAACATCCCTGCCTCTGATGTCTACCTGTTGAACTTGTACACAAACATCCTTCGTCTAATGAGGGACCAAATGAAACATTCGGAATAAACTTCGCACAGCTTTTTATTTACTGAAAATATTTATCAAGAATTTTGCGGACGGGTAAAGGAGATGTGCCGCAATTCGCAAAAATATTTTCTCTGGAATTTTAACTTTGTCGGCGAGTGGGAATATTCTTGAAAGTTACTGGAACATTTTTCAGCTCCTGGGAATACGGTTTTCAGAAAAGTGATTTCAATTTCTTTTAGCCGTTTGTTCCCTGATGAATTGTAAGATGATATGTACATATTCAAAAAAATTCAAATGTTTTTTTTTTCAATAAAAATGAAAATAAATCATTTGCAAAGGTTTGTTGTTCTAGATAAATATACAAGTATCATATTTTTTGATGAAGTGATGAAAGGCATGTGGATAATCCTAACCTTAGTTAGTTTTTCTGTCACTTAGTATGACATCATCTATAATCTAAGTTGCGCAGGTATATTAACATTTAAGATTTATATTTAATGCATCTCCACCCGTAGACACGGGTAAGTTTGCGCTAACAAATGCTGCATGTGTACTTACAAATAAAAAGCCAAACCTCAAATGAGCATAAACCCTTTTGCCAACCTTCCCTGAAACAGGGGTAACAAATTTGCAAAGGAAAGCATTTTTTATAGTATGAGTGGTCAGGCTCATACCGGGGCATACATCCCATACAGGCACATGCGCCTAATCGGTAGGCAATACATAGTAAAAACCATTTAAGCTTGATATGCAGATTTAAAATTCAAAATTTAAGTTCGATTAGAGCAATCGTTAGTACTTCAGTCAGTTTCAAATGAATTATTTAAAAGGAATGGGAGAAAATATTTATTCTTAAATGTATTCGCCTATACGATATGCACGCGCCTGGCCTCATACCAACCTTTAAGTCAGGGAATGTATTTGGAAGTACATGAGAAAGGGTACGAATATAAATGACTTGAAAGAGGTATGCATTGACATGAAGAAAATAACTTTTCAGAGGCTCTGGCCACCCCCAGAGGAATAGTGATAAAGTGAAACATCCATCTAGAGAAGTAACATGTTTTTAAATATTCATATCTGTGAGCGCATGGTATTCACGTAGGCTTTACAGACACAATGAAATTTTTCTTTTTTGATTACCAACTGACCCATTTCTTTCCACCGGATGCCACACAAAGACGTCACGAAATAAAGACGGCCTATACACTCGTAGTTGCTCGTCTTTTAAGCATTTTACATACAAATTACAGACCAACTCTTTGGTGTTCATGGGAGCGCGACATTCCCTAGAAGGGAGCAACGACTTCGGGACGGCTGGAATCTGAAAATCTCATGTTGAATCAAATGCCACTGTAAAAGTTTAATAAAATGGAACTTTGAAGAATGTTAAAAGTTGTGAGTTTTTTTTTTGTTTAATTATAATTTTACACATATTTTTTCAGAAGTATTGTAAGTAAGTTACAGCTACTTCCGGTCTGTTGTCTTTTTAACAGTTAAAGCAACGCATTCATGATCTGAAGGCATTGGGTTTGGTTCCCGGCGTAGCACAAAAATATAACACTTTAAAAAATCTGTTACATAAACTGTAAATCACCCTTTCATTCAAAGGAAAGAACCAAGCTTTAAAATAAAATTAATGTTAAAATTAGACTTTTTAAAGTTTGTGTATTCACACAGTGAAAATTCATTTTTATAAGAAATTATAAAAAATTATAAAAAAACACAGAGTTTTATTTTCATAAATTGAGTATTTAATTCCACCTCAAGTACTTTCGACTTATTCACGTCATTATCAAGAGGATACTATAGTATCCTATTACTATACTATAGTATCCTCTTGATAATGACGTGAATAAGACGAAAGTACTTGAGGTGGAATTAAATACTCAATTTGTGAAAATAAAACTCTGTGTTTTTTTATAAATTTTTATAATTTCTTATAATGTTAAAATACTGATTAAACATTTGTTTACTTGCACACAAAGATAGATCTTTTTATTTTAATTTGTAAATCAACATTAACTTAACACCACACATCTTATCTTATAAATGTCATTCCTTCACTAACGGTGTTATTCACACAAAGCAAATCCATGGCTCAACCGCCAAGTAACGTGAATTTTCCATATAAAAAATGATGATCCATGGATAAACTACGGATCAAATGTGTTGTGAATTATAAACCGTTCACACGGTTTGTCCTTTAATCCATAGACAATCCGGCTACAAAGCGTTGTGTCTGAAAAGGCCCTTACAGTCTAGAACTGTCTATACTTTATAGTACTGGTCGATTCAGTGATAATTGTACCCTTATCATAGTCTAGTGGTTAACGTTGTTGACTGCTGTCTAGCCAGAAAGCTCGCTAAACCTTACAGAGATCGCTCTAGTTTGGGTCAGCGCTTTTAAGTGGCAGATTAGCTTTCAAAGCCCTTGAAATGTGATTCACAAATAAAAGTCGATTACCAAAAAAATAATGTGAGTCAGTTTTAAAGATAATGAAAAAAAAAATACTGAAGATTGAAAGAAAAACTCACTGAACTTTGAAATAAGTTGGCTTTAAATTTACTTACACCTTTTATAAAAGCAATGAAATTAAGGTCACGTGTCGTGGGGAGAATTCGAAACGTGAACTCAGAGAGAGATTTTACGGTCCGCATTTTTATTCGTCTCTTGGAAATAAGAAAGAAATCCTATAAAACAGGCTCAGAGCATAATTATGGTTTTGAGGTTTATTCTAATCATCCATAACATTTAAAATTGGGGCTGGGAAGTTTGACGTCACTTGAAGACAAGGCATTTAGTCATTACTTAAATTGAATATTATGTGCGTAGATCATAAAGACTATAGATTTTAGACACACAAAAGCGCTTTGTGTTGCATTTAGGACAAAGTATCACTGGGTATACTTCAGTTGAAGTGGGGTTTCCCAGCTCCCGAAGGGGGTGGATGACATTGCTTGTGAAGGCTGAGTAAACATTGCTGGCATTTTTTTGGGTTTGAAATAAACACCGTAGCTGTTCCTTGACTTATAGGTTGGTATGCAGCTGACCACCCATGCTGTAAAAAATGGTTCACTTTGCCAATGTCACCCCTGTTACAGGGAAGGACGGCAAGAGTTGAGAGAAGAGAAGAGAAGTATGTCCGTTTGAGATTGGTTTTTATGTTGAAGGCTCACATGAGGCACGTGCAAGCGCGAACTTGTACGTGTCTTGGTTGTGGGAATGCATGTAATGTGAATCTCCAATGTAACATATCTTTGCAACTTAGATTAGATTAGATTAGATTAGCTGGAATCATTTCTGACACCCTCGGTGGGGATCGAACCTTTGTTCTCGGCATGAAATGCAAGCATTTTTCCAAGTCAAGTCGTCGCTAAAATGCGCCAATTCTCAAGCAAGACCCAGTTGCTGTGAGGCTGAATGGACCTTCGGTGACATTGTACAATGCTGTGAATTAAGAAAAGCCCTGCAGTGTCGGTTATTCATTTTTAATTTACTATAGATGACGTCACACAGTCGAGGGAAATTTAAAATATACCGAATCCATGAAAACTTGTATAATTTTTTCTGTGCTTATTGTTGTATTTTTTTACGTTAACTTAGATTTTTTTGTGTGGATGAAAAGAATTGCTTGGTCCAAAAGCCCAGGATTCATGTTGATCCCGGAGCAGGACACAAAGCGCTGAATATCCGGTCATATCCTGGCGGGAGGCGGGGGGGGGAGGGGGTCGTTAGAATGAGGAGGCTTTTATTGTGAGTGAAGGGGTGAGGGGGGGTGTGTAATCGTTCTGAGAGGTGGGTGACGTTAGGACGGTAGCCGAGGGGGGGGGGGGGGCGTACAGGGTTTGGTTAGGGGTAGGAGTCTACAGTCTGGTTGGACCGTTCCATATTCTAGTAATAACCGGTTCAGACTGTTAACTGAAAAGTAATGAGTTCGTTTCCCACGGAACACATTTCAATAAACTTACCATACTTACCATATATATAATGTCGGAGGTCGGAGAATAGAATGTCAATAATGTCTGTATGAAGACCTGCCAATCCAAGATTACCGCAAGTGAACAGCTGATTCATCATCATACAAATATAACCGATATTCTGTAGGTAAGAATTACCGTGTTGATGAGGCTTCCAGGACGGAGAGTCATGAGCTTAATACAAAATTATGTAGGTAGGTTGAAAATGTATCATTAATTGATTACCTATGCATTTAATTTTTACCTCTTCATTTTAAAATAATTAAAAATTCAAAATAAATTGTATTTGATTACATATTTGGCGAGTAAAAAATATATTTTGTACCTGATGATATAAATATTGTTTACGCAAAAGGTCATAAATAAATTTCCGGGGAAGTCTATGGGGTTGGGGGTAGGAGGGGGAATTTAAGGGGAGGAGAAGTTAGGACGAGGCTGATCACTCATACTGTAAAAAAATGGTTCACATTGCCAATGTCACCTTTATGACAGGGAAGGTCGACAAAAGTTGTAGGGTTTATGTGAATTTGAGGTTTTGTTTTTAACTTGTAAGTACACATGGAGCATTTGTAAGCGCGAACTTACACGTGTCTGTTTGCGGGCATGCATTTAATATGAATTTGAAATTTGAATGCATCTTTGTAACTTATTTTAAGTGTTTGGAGTTCAGTGAGGACTAGAGGGGGAATGTTAAGGGAGGGGGTGGGGCCTGGGGACTCCAAAACAAAACAGACACACCTTTCAAATAGTTGAAATACTTTAAATTATTAAAATTCATACTCTACCAAATGTATAAATTAATTCAGACTTTTAGTGGTCGTAATTCTCTCTTATGAAATTATTTGTACTTCATGTATTAAATCTTTAAAAAAATGACGATCAATTCAGTTTACTTTTATTTCTCTTCTCTTTTTATTGTCTACACAATATTACCAATTCAAAACGATAAATTATCTTTGCAATGTTTTTAACTCCACCGGGTTTGTCTAGAATTTCTCCAAATTATTGCTCCTACATATTGAATTAAAATAGTTATTTATGCCACTGCCAAGTAATGATAGTCTTTTTAACACGAGTGCTAGTTTGTGCCATGAGGCGCAGCCGAATGGCACAATAGAAAGCACGAGTGTTACAAAGACTAATTACGTGCAGTGGCATACAATACTTTTTCTACGACCATGAGAGAATTAACAAAATAGTGAATAATAGTCATTATAATGTACTCGTCCATTTGAAGTAATTAAAACCTTACCTTTGTCAAAACGTGTGATTTATCATTCCCTTCGATTATCTAATCTAACCTAAGTTGTAAAAATAAATTATATTTAGGTTTCATATTGAATTCATGCCCACAAGCCGACACATATGTATAAGGTCGCGCTTTTACATCCTGCATATAAGCTTAAACATTCAAACCCAAAACTCAAATAAACATATGCCCTGCAGTTGTATTGGCAGGTGAACCAAATTTGTACAGCATAGGTGATCAACCTCATACTCACCTATTAACCAAGTAACTTTTTGAGTTTGTTTATTTTTTGCGGTGAAATTTTTTGTATTGTTTTCCTTTCAAGCCTTTTATTTTCCATTGAAAAAAGGAAAGCTTTATTTGGAGCAATCCGATAAATTTTAGCACTATTAACAATTTTTATTTGACTCTACACATAAAATATACTTATTTATTTTCATCTGAACAGGGCTGAAAGTCTCATCACCACGGTAATTCCTACCTACCGAATATCACTAATATTGTATGAAGCCTAATCAGCTGATCGCTTGCGGCCATCTTGGATTGACAGGTCTTCATACCCCCATACAAGGTTGACATTTGAAATTAAAAAATGGTTCCAATTCTGACAATGCGCATGCGCATATGTTCATTTTAACACGGTTACCGGTTGCATAATGTAACATTATGCAACGGGTGTAGAAATGTATGGCATTGTGATTGCGTTAGCCGTTTTGTAATTAGTAAATTACCAAATGGGAGTAGAAAAACTCTTTTTACAAACCGTGATATAAAGGACCAATTTCATTAAACCCTTTTTTTGTAACAAAACAACTAGCGACCTGAATTCCAATTTCAAATCGTAATTGTTTACAAATATAGATTTTTGGAAAAAAATCTAAAAGCACAAATGTTCTGTACATCACTGGAAATAATTATTTACATCTTTTATGACTTAAAGACAATTGGAAGTAGCACAAGCACGTTAAAGATATTATTACCAGCTAAACGACGAGAAGCAGCACAGACAAGCTAAAATCTATAAAGATGGTGAACGGATCGATCAAATTTCAGACACTAGCACCATCAAAATAAAGAGGAAAAGGATTAATACTCTAGCACCTGCAAGACAATAGATAGTAGTACGAGCTGGCCTGAAATTATGGCACAATATTATCGACTATATTTTTGTTTTTTGTCAGTCCTCGTGGATCTTATGAAAAATCAGAGCAGGGAAAAGTGTCCTGGCGAAGCCGGACTTAAAACTAGAATGCCGTAATCGTGCGTGGCACAAGTATGCAGGCTGGTAGATAATAAATACTTTTCACCAAGTTAATAAAACAAAAATTAAAAATTGAAAGAATCGTCGATCTCAATTTATACGGTCATTTAGTCTGTCTGGATTAGAGTCTTTATGTTTGCGATTCTGTAAAGCATTACTTTAATACTCAACCAACATAAAAAAAATATTTAAACACTAAAACACTCACTAGAGGCGTTGTTTTCTTTCATATATTTTTCTGCTCACATTGTGTACGCGATGGTTGAGTATTCACGCAACGTTGTATACTAGGGGTACAGCACTCTTGCCACTCAAGTCCTTTCCAGACCGGACCGTTCCTTGCCGGCTAAAGACCACTCTCTCTCTACTTATGTTCATCCCACTCCCTGCAATATTTACACGGACCTTTTAACTGAAAGGGATTATACGAGCTCGGATAGTATTGTGACGTTTACCGAACACAGTGCGCTCACTTTAGACTCTCCAGAGGCATTATCCAATTCGACGAATTTGTAACAGACAAAAGATTAGTTTTAAAAAAAATGACATTAATAACAGGCAACGCCTGAAGTTGCAAAGGTATATTGACATTAAATACACGTCCATAAGCTGACACGTGTTAGTTCGTCATTACATAATATGTAGAATGTGTAGGTACTTACAAAATAGATCAAACTTCAAATGAGCATAAACTTTGTAACTCCTACAGCCTTCTCCTGAAACCATGGAGGCGTCGGCAAAATGATCAATGTTTTTAGAACATGGGGGTCAGCTTCATATCAACCTTTTAGTTAAGGAACTTTTAGAAAGGGGTTGAAGCACCTTTGGGATGACCAAGAGTCATGAAAAGGCGCTATAAAAATTTTGTATTATTGTTATTATTAACTAAGATAAATAACAGTTATGATAAATAACAGTTATGAACAACCTTGATGTATGGAAGTGAAGCCTGGACGGTGAGTGAAAGGGAAATTAGTAAAGTCCATACAGTAGAAATGGACTATCTAAGAAGTATGATTGGGAAAAAACGAAGTGACAGGGTGAGGAATGATTTTGTAAGAGAAGAATGTGGTGTAAGGGAAAGTGTGAAAGTGAAGATTAAAAGAAGTATGTTAAGATGGTTCGGGCATTTGGAGAGAATGAGTGATGAAAGATTGACGAAGAAAGTGTATGTTGCTAGAATAGATGGATGTCGTGGTAGAGGAAGACCGAGAAAAGTATGGAATGATCAAATCTCTGAAATAGCGAATGAATGGGATATCCAGAGTCATAATAAAAGGAGGACTTGTATGAAAAAGGTTATGACTCTGGATGAAATGAAAGAAGTATGCAAGGACAGGAAGAAGTGGCGGCTAATCTGCAATGCTGATTTTTAATGTTGGTTTATTGGCTTGCTACATTTTTTGCATAAGACATTTCTTTTTTTTTTACTTTTTTTTGTATAGATTTATTTTTAAGGTTTTGTTGTTTTCTTATACTTAAATGTTATTTTTTACTCGTATTCCTTGACTTATAGGTTGGTATGAGGCTGACCACCCATACTGTAAAAAATGGTTCACTTTGCCAATGTCACCCCTGTTTCAGGGAATGTCGGCAAGAGTTGCAGGGCTTATGTTCATTTGAGGTTTGGATTTTATTTGTAAGTACATAATCAGCATTTGTAAGCGCGAACTACACGTGTTTGTTTGTGGGCATACATCTGAGAGCTTTGAATGAATATATCCTTGCAACTTAGATTATAGATTAGATTATAGATAATATTACAGTTTCACACTTATGCATTAATTCATGTAAGTTCGCACCTACAGTCCTACATTTGTCCTTACAAAAATCAATCCTCGAAAACTAATCTAATCTTATCTAAGCTGCAAAGATATATATCATTTAAGATTTATATTAAATGCATTCCCACAAGCAGACATGTATAATTTCGCGCTAACACATGCCGCATGTGGACCTACAATATAAAAACCCAATCTCAAATGAACATAAGACCTGCAACTCTTGCCGACCTTCCCTGAAACAGGGGTGACATTGGCAAAGTGAACCATTTTTTACAGTATGGGTGGTCAGCCTCATACCAACCCATAAGTCAAGGAATTATCCTCTGAAAGTGTCCTCCACTTAAAGTGAAATGTTCTCTATAAAACAATACAAATCTTGCATAAATTAAACAAAAGGAAAACGGATCACTTAATATAAAATCATAATTGATGGTTGTTTTATTAATTTAATTAATAAAAAAATACACGCAATTTTCAGCCCGACATGGCGTTTTTTTTTATTTGGAAAGTTTGCCGCTGAAAGATCCGGGTCAGAGATTCCCGCGGGGTCTGGATTAAAAACCCCTAAGTCCCAATTATTATTCTTTCGTAAAAAAATATATTACTCTACCTTTGCGCGGGGCGAATGTACCTGACAGCGCCCGTCGGGTGGGGGCGTAAAGCGAATTAAAAAACAATTTTCAGGGCTTTATTAATTTAGTGAAATTTAATTGACTAAAAATAATATTTACGATTCCCGTTACCATGGTAATCTCTATCTATTTTAGAAATAATTGCTGCTATTTTTGTAGTTGTAAAAGCTTACACGGCCGCCGGTAGACACTGAAATGTTTAATTCAGGAATCTATTGCCATAGTCTTTTAATAAAAGATGGAGCTTCCGGACGTTTTGCTCCTTATTATTGAACCTCACTGGGCGGTATTTTTTGTTTCTTAAAACGTTTTGTAACTACATCAGCTTGTTTTTTTTTATGGTGAGCAATAAATGAGGTCGGAATATTTTTGAATTTGGAACTATTTCTTCTTATTTTTTGAAATGGCGATTTCCCACGATGATTAGGGGCGCCAGGATTATATTATTCGACATTCGACGTAATATTCTTTTTTCTTTTGTTTTTGGAAAATGCTATTTACACAGCATTCACATCTAAGGCTGTTGACTGTAATAATATGTGGATAGGTATATTTATTTCGTTTCCTATCAGCTTTGCTCGGTGTATTTATTTTTAATATCCATTTGTTTATATTCTCATCATTGTTTATCGCTAAACTCCACTCACACATTCTTGTTTATTTCATCGTCATGAAAATACTTAACGAAAACATTGCAATCAATCAATCTCATCTTGTATTAAAGTGTCAGATGTTCAAAGCCCGCCATGAAAAAGAACGATCCGTCTTTAGTCCTTTTAGCCATTCCTAACATCCTGAACCAACACCTTTTGTCAGGCTCGTCTTTGTTTACCGAGACGTTAAGTAAAACAAGATTTACAGGTAGGCTTTGGGGAAATTTAATTCAAGATTACGGAATAAAAATAAAACCGTGAATAGAGATAATTAAAAAATAACGTCGTATTGTTGTGTACGAAATAAAGATGCCTACGCCATTTTTTATTAAGTGAAACACAGATTCACATAAAATTATATGTAAACTTTAAAAGTAAGTTAGTTAGTGAATAATGTACTACTACGGTGAATCAAAAATTGTATTCCTGATAATCAGGATTTTTTTGTTGGTAGATCTGTGAGGAAGAAATACCAATCTATTATCATTTGACCCTACGCTACTAAGCTACTCACACAGTACAACTTCTTACCGAGTTTCCCCAAAGGAGTCACATGTGGCGAGCGGAACCTATTTATTTTTGCAGGTAAGGGGGTCCGTCTTAGGGGGGTAGTCTTACGCTTTCCATTTAATTGGAGTGGGAATTAATACTTCATTATTTAATATTTTTAATGACTTATTAATTAAAAAGTATCCATTGACATCTGTTGAACCAGGGTCGAAGCTATTGACGATAGTACACGGTGCAAGCAGGGTTCGAACCGGCGCTAGTGTCAATAAAGCAAATTCAAATGCCAACGCCTTATCCCATCCCAGTGATGGGGATTCTATGTTACCGTTTCACGACAAGATGCCCATAAACAGAATATCCAATGATACAATGCCCAAAGACAAAATTTCTACCCGACAAAATGTCCAGCGGCAAAAAGTCCACCGACATAATGTTCATCGACAAATTAAATGTCTCGTCGTTTTGCTTCTATTCTCAATTTGGCCGCTATGGTACTTTGTATTTTTATTTCAATCAAGCATTCATATGAGAAAACTCTCTCAGCTCAACGTTTTCTTAGCAACACGGAGGATTATTCATACGTCAATATTTATTCAAATTAATGGTTTTTTAAAGTCTGAAATAGCTCGCAACACAAAGCGGGCGGAGCGTTCACAATTTTGTTTATACGACGGAGGTATTTTTATAGAAGCACTCATGAAAGATAATTTAATGTTTTTTAAAGATAAAAATAAAAATGTTGTTTCGTTCTATTGTGAGCGAAGAAAGGGAATGTTCTGGAAATGAGGAATAGGTACCCACATGACAAGTAGGTACTGCGGGGCTTCGAAATATTATATACATCCATTTTTATTTTTTTGATGAAAAGAGATGATTTTTTTAAATAAAGGATGATTTTATTTGTAGATTTATTTTATGTGAATCCAAAAAAGTACTGATGAAAATTGAAATAAAATAAGATCTAGATATATATATATAATAAATCGACACCTTAAAGGTGTAACTGAATAAGTTCTGATCTGAAATTGAGTCTAGTCAATAGCTCAGTTGGTAGAGTGCTCGCATTCCATGCCGATAGCTCGTGCTCGAATCAGAATATGTGTGTGTCAGAAATGATTTCCCGTTTCGGTGTTTATTTCAAATCCCAATAAAATACCAGCAAGGTTTACAGCCTTCACAAGAAATGATTATCAGCTCGCACTTCAACTGATGTTGTTGGCGTAAGGCCGCCCCCCTTAACTGTAAATATATATATATAGGTTCCACTCGCCACATGCAAAACCCTTCGGGGATTACGCGATAAGAAGTTGCACTATGTATGTAGCTTGGTTGCGTTTGCGTTGCGAGAAATCGTAGATTAAACCTTGTATAACTTTTCATAGTAGGTGAACTTATTATAAAGCATTGCTCATGAAAATGTTCTAAACTACAGGATTTTTACACTTTCTGTTTTCTCTCGTAGAATATAGGAAAAATTGTGCATTTATCTGAGAAATCCTTACAGGCTTAACACGTCACATATTAATTTTTACCTTTAAGGTATCGATATATCATGAATTTATATAATGCAATTCAATTTCTGTATTAAGGAATTAAGTAAGTACCAACAAATAATAAAAAACTTACAAAATACAAATTGAGGAGGTTTTTTTTAAATTTCACTAAGGAAACTAAGCTTGTAACCTTGGAGTCTGTTTACTGGTTTTCCGAAAAATTCTTCAGCATGATATCCTTCTGAAATTTGTTTCCCAAACATGATGCAATTCAATCCCCCTGACTTTGAAAATCACTCTAGCAAAGACTTCTGTATCCTGCAAAATTAAGCAAAACTAAATCAAATACTTCAGAGTTATTCAAAATTTTAACGTTTTTTACTTCAACAAAAACACTATTATCTTTCAAGGCTTTTTTTAAATATTACTTTTAATGATATACCTGTCCTCTTGTAGGATAATAGTGCTATTATATGGCCCATCAAAGCCCTCTGCGACCCAGGGGTTTACTTAGACCCCTAGTAAGATTACGTCTCCCGTTGACGACGGTTAAACTCGCTGCGGATCGTAGAGGGTGGAAAAATTAGGGCTCCTTTGTTCTTGCACCCACTATTATCATTGTAATCAAAAGAAGGAAAAAATGGACGAGAAGGGTGGTCGTGGGATTCACAGGCAAACATACATTATACAGGGAGTCTAAAAAAAGTTTTTGTTTTTAGATTATTGCATGAAATCCGTAGAGCACAGGGGCTGTGTCAATTCGTAGCATGAATTTTGGGGATTTAGTTGATATGGAGCGTTTTTCGGAAACGGACCGGGCGCTGCACAACTAAACTATAATCTATAATCTTTGTTTCAAATATATCTTATTAAAATTTATTTTAAATGCATTCCCATAGCAGATACGTATAAATTCACGCTTAAACATACCGCATGTGGGCTTACAACATAAAAAAAACCCAATCTCAAATAAACATAAGCCCTGCAACTCTTTCCGACCTTTCCTGAAAAACGCGTGATATTGGCAGAGTTAACCCTATTTTACATACCTGCAAGAGTATTACCAAAGCAGTGATTGAGCGGCAATATTAAAAGTAAACTATTTTCCAAGCACACCAATCATTTAAAATTGGCTCAAATAGTTTGAATTCAATGTAACAATCTGAAAAAAAGATTTTTTCTGTGAGGTTATCTCTCATCTATGAAAACAAAATCCTTGCCTTATTGGAAGCTGTAATCTTGAGGACGGATCATTGAAAAGGTCGTGAAAATAAACTTCATTATTCGGCCGGATTACTTACAAATCTGACTGCCAGATTTACTAGTCTTTCATTCATACAAACCTTTTTTCTCTGTCAAATCTTTAGAGGTTAAATCTTAATTACTTTGGCTGTAATAATTCATGGACATTTTAGCTTTATTTTTTTTGTAATTGACCCAGGTAATATCGACTTAATTTCGAGACTCCCTGTGTTCCCGTGGACCCATTATGAACCGCATTATCCTTCAGAACGGTGCGGCGGGACAAAGCTGAGTTGCTTCAAGTGTTTTCATATAAACAGCTACGAGGACAATTTTTGCGCTCGTCTTTCGCATTTTCTAAAAGTGCTCTGTGTAAGGTTTCAGTTGAGAGTACTACAAATGGAAGGATACACTTATTGTAGGGGTTTATTTAACATAGATAAACAATTTTATTGTCTGGTAAATTCTCTGAAACAACTCTGTAAGCTCATGTTAACATGAAGTTTACCTTACATAAGTACGTTAGAGAGTTTTTACAAGGAATTTTCTTATTATTCTAGTAAAAATCTTACAAATTATAAGGTTATTTATTTTTTCCATAACCGTGAAAATTTATATTTTACGCTTGAAGCAATTCCTTGACTTATAGGTGAGTATGAGGTTGACCACTCATACTGTTAAAAAATGTTTCACTTTCCCAATGTCACCCCGGTGCCAAGGAAGGTCGGCAAAAGTTGCTGGGTTCATATTGATTTGAGTTTTGGATTTTAATTTGTGAATAGGCATGCAGCATTTGTAAGTGTGAACTTACACGTGTCTGTTTGTGGGTTTGCATTTAATATGAATTTTAAATGTTAATATATCTTTGCAACTTAGATTAAATATTATCATTATAGAAGCATTCATTTACAAAGGGTGGATTTTCTACCTCTTTTTAACCCTTCCGAAAATAATCTGAGCGCTTCATTTTTGTCAGGTAAATAATGCACTTTACTCCTGCGTAGCATATTTTTAAGCTCTTCCATGTAAAACTCCTAACACCTGTAAATTTCTCACAGCTCTTACCTCGAGAGTACTGTTATATTGTAGAAGTACTATCTGAACAGTTTGTAATACCTTTCTAATGTCCATAATGTAAATATAATATATATTAACCCATGGGATTTCTCAATTTATGGAGTTTCCTATAAGAACCTCATGAATGAGCAGATTCTCCAATGAATCAAAGGAAGAAGACACCTGCTCAAAGCCCTGTAGATAGATACACACGCAATACATTTAGAAGCTCTCTTGCATACGACAATTGAGGAGGTAATTTAGGAGATGAACGACCGCGCTGAAATTGTTTACAAAGCATATTGGGAGACATATGCTGATTCTCTTACGATGCCTACAAAAATACTCGCTTGGATAAGAAGGAATGGAAAAAAAGGTGAATGAAGATGTCTGCAAAACATAAAAGAAGAATAAAGTACCACAAATAATTAGTACCCACGTGTATTAATTGATAATATATTAAACATCAACTTTTGTCGCAAAAAATTCAAACCCATGAACGATCTAAAAGTAACATTTTATGGGGCATTCGTGAAAGCCATCAATCAATCTTTCAACAGCTCAAATAAAAACGAAAATCAATGAAAAAATAATATTTGAGTTTCTAAACATTATTTACGTGGTAAAATAAAATCCATCAGCGAGTCTTAAATATGTCTCAGGCCAAACGAAAGTATGAATTATGCATGAAAATCCTACGCAGGACATCTTACGGGAAAAAACTTTTCAATCTCTGAAATGAAAAGTTTTCGCGTAAGAAAAATGTCTCGTCTCTGAAAAACATGAAATCCATATTTTAAGGGTTGATTTTCCCAAGTTTGTTTTCATTCCCCTTACTTTGCGTAGGTGTTTTGTTACCCTGAGCGTGAACATTATTTTTTTTTGCATTTTGACGCTTTTCATGCTATTAAAAATAATTTTCTACCTAATGGGGGCGCTTACTCAAAACGGGATTCACGATGAGTAATGGAGGGACGTTTTTGTTTTAATCTTTATTTTAGCCGCGAAAACTCGTCTCATTTGAGATGAGTCGGAAATGATTTCATTAGCATATTCTAGTGACCTGGACTGAGAGCTTTTGTATACGCACGAATGTAATTTTTGAAAAAAATCGTAATAAAAATTGCTCATTTCCTTTTGGTAAGCTTAGATATTAAAAAAAACACTCTTAAACATTCGCTGTACCAATCTAGATTGCTTCAGTAAAACTCCCATCCAAAAAACATCAACCTTGTTTCAGTAGTTACTCTAAGCATTTGTTTTTTTGGTTTTCCTTTAATTATTTTTTTTTCTAAGAAATCCTGTGCGGGAGACTCCCTAGATTCTAAAGACTCTAGGGGTCTATGACACTTATTGTAGTGCCGCAGAGGTGTACGAGCTTGGTCGTCGCTACAAAGCGCCAATACTCAAGCAAGACCCAGTTGCTGTAAGGCTGGATGGACCTTTGGTGACCGGTCATTGGTAAAGGTTTATGAATTTTTCAACCCAGCGAAGAGCACATTCGAAATATAAATGGTATATTTTTGTGCTCCGCCGGGATCCGAATCCACAACCTTCCATTTACGAGTCCGAAGTGTTGCCACTACGGACTACGGACCGGTCCAAGATGCCAACGACACGCGGTGTACCTGAGCGGTTACCCATCCAAGCACTGACCACGCCCAATGTTGCTTAACTCTTAACTTAATTGTGTACTTTTAGAATTAAAATATTTTAAGGGCTTGCTCACGTTTCGTAGTCCCCTCAGTTCGATACCTCAACATTTTTTCTGAAAATTTAGTTCGTATCTTTTGTTCCGTTAATAAGTTAACAGTCTCTTTATGATGTCGGATATAACTTCGACAAAACGTCGAGAAATACATTATTTTCTACTACCCAGTTTTTAATTTAAAATGCCCAACAACCGTAATTCTAATTTATAATCATAATAATTTTAATTTTCAAATGTTAAACAATGTAAAAAGAAAACTATCACGCTGAAAGTACTCAAACATGAGTAATGTCTTCATCCCACAAAAGCCTCGGATAATGTACACCTAAATCTCTTTTAATACCAGGAGTGGAGCTATTTTTTTAAGCTACAACGCTAAAAAAAGTAAAATAAAGCTCTTGACATAAAACTCGCGGGGCGTGTTACAACAATGATACAGCCACGCGCATTATGTTCAGCCGGGCAAATTGTCATCAGAGCCAGGCGAGGTTGTCTAATAAATTTTCCCCAGATTAATTTTGCGAGTCGTCTTACGGACGCGGGAATCTCGCTCCTTTTCGCGACTAATTATTGCGCTTTAAAAATGAATTATCCGGGAAATAATCGCGCAGCTTTATTACGCTGTCCGCGGACGGGGAACGAATTTGTTGCGGATATTGGTGACGGAAGTTTTAATTAAGAATGCGGAAGCATCGAACAAGTGGACGGGACATTGGAGCGCGCTGAAATTTAAAAGAAAACTACCCAAAAAAATGGAACTGACTTAAAATAATTTGATGGCTGTCTAGAACTATGTACGTTTGAGAACTAATAATGAATTTGTGGTAATTAAAATATCGCCACCTTAAAGGTAAAACAGAATAAGTGTTGATTCACTGATTTGAGAAATCGTGGATAAAACATTTTATTGGGAGTAACTTATAGTAAGTGAACTATTTAAGGAATTACTCATGAACAACTACAGAATTTACACACTTTTGTATACGTAGTGTTTTCTCTACTAGAAAATAGGGAAAAAGGTTCATTTATTTGAGAAACACATGTTACCTCACTTATTTAGTTTTACCTTTAATGTATCGATATAAATATTGGAACCTAATCTTCAATTCAAGTAGGATTACCAGCAATGATTTAGTAACATTTATTCATATGTAATGCACGCTCCCAAGCATCACATGTAAGTTTGCACTTTGCATTTTGCACGAAAAGGTTTTTGTATGGACTTGTGAAGATTCATTTAAGTTAAAATGTAAAAATGTTATGTTCCAAAAGTTATTTTATTTTCTAATTCTAGATTGTAGTTCCTCGACTTATAGGTTGGTATGCGGCTGACCACCCATGCTGAAAAATGGTTCAGTTTGCCAATGTCACCCCTGTTTCAGGGAAGGACGGCAAGAGTTGCAGGGTGTATTTCCATTTGAGATTTGGTTTTTATGTTGTAAGTTCACATGCGGCATGTGAAAACGCGAACTTGTACGTGTCTGCTTGTGAAAGTACATATAACGTGTACCTCCAATGTAACATATCTTTGCAACTTAGATTAGATTAGATAAGTTGTTCTCTTGATAATGGTGCGATAACATCAAAAGCGCTCGAGGAGATAAATCAACTCATGAAAAAACTATATGTTTTCTATTCACTTTAGAAGCCACCACTACATTGAATACAAAAAAAAACGGCGTTTTCACCATTTTGTAATTGTTTATTTATAACAAATTCTTCTTAGGCTTCAAAAGCTTAAGGGACCATGACAGAAAATTCCATAGAAAAAATGTTTAGTTGTGTGTTTAGCGCTTCTAAGACCCGGCCGGTCTCTACCTGTCCAACTTTTGTGAGCAATTGAATGGCGCCCTGAGAATTTGATGAATGCTTCGATTTTCCGCACGCTTTGATACCAATAATAAGAAACCGGGAAAAGTTAAATTAAATCATGGCCTTGTGCGTATTTGCGCGCTTACAACTGTTGAAAATTTAACAATGCAATTAATCAACGACAATTTGCAAATACAATAGATGAAAATTGCTGGAAATCAATAGTCAATGTATTACAAGTTTTTAATTAATAAAAACAAAAAAATGTGTTCTCAAAAACATGTTAAATCATGCCATATTTATAACCGTATTCTATAATCTATGTTGCATAGATGTATTGACATTTAAGGCTCATATTTGATGCATGCCCTCAAGCAGGCACTTGTAAGGTTTACATTTAAAGAGATCCGAACATCCATCGACGTCACAACCGCCTAAATAAAAAATGTCCTGTTTTACCTGAAATCAAAAATGCGCGAATTTTCAAGAGCTATAATTTAAAAAACTAAGCCAGATATTATTTTCTTAAAACGTAGGTGCATTTTTAAATATTTACTCTATCTATAATCTAAGCTGCAAAGATATGTTAATATTTAAGGCTCATATTAAATGCATGCCCACAGACAGGCACATGTAGGTTCGCGCCTACACATTCTGCATGCATGCATACAAATAAACAAAACCTCACATGAACATAAACCTTGCAATTCCTGCCGCCTTTCCATGAAACCGGGGTGGCATTGGCTAAAGGGTGGCGGGGTGGCATTGGCAAAAGCGAACCGATTTTTACAGCACAAGGGGTAAAGTGAGGGGTCAGCCTCATACCAACAAGGAGCACAAAAAATTATAACTGATTTACAAAAAAATACTTAAAAAAACACCTTCGACAACTCCAATTTCAAATTAAAAGTAAAATAAAATGAAACTTAATATTAAACTTAAAATTAATGCTCTAACCACCATTGCTGCCAATCTATCATTTTATGAAATAAAAAAAATGTTAAATTACCCTATTGACATAGACAATGTGTATCTTCATCTAGCTGTGTTGCGAGGGAAAAGACAAACGTTTTTTTATTGGTTGCTAAGAATGACAAGCCCATACAAGACTGATCTCGCCGATAAGAAAGTACCAAATTCAAAAATGTTTCGAGTCTATTACGTTTTCATGTCTCATTCTCTGAACGTTATTTTTTCTTCATAACAACATCTTTAACATGATCGCAAACTCAAAATAAAAGATACCTTCCTTCTTTTTTACCCTGCAAGTAATTTTCATCTTTTATTCTCTCATCTTGTACAGCGTCTCGGAACAAAGTAACCGGAGACGCTTCCCGCCGAGACGTTTCATCACAGACGTCTTTTTTTAGAGAAATACTGTAAATTTTAAAACAAAAGCTCCATGCGTAAGCGCCTGTTTAATTTTGAATTACAGTAGAAGCTCTTTTTTTCTTTCGTTACCACGATACCATAAAATTGTTTTTCCGTTACTACAATACCACAGAAGCGTTTTTTTCGTTACCATTATACAAAATAATCCAAATTTTCCTTACCATAACACCACATTTTTTTTTTTACCATAATACCACCGATTTTTTTTCTTTATCATAATACCATAGTATCCTTTTTTGCGTTACCATAATACCGTAGGATTGTAATTCTTTGTTTCCATAATACCAAAGAACGGTTATTTTTACTTTCCATGATTTCAAGGATTTTTTAGGTTTCCATAATACCAAAGAATCGTTTTTGTCGTAACCATAATCTCACAGAATTGTTATTTTTCATACTTATGAGACACAAAAATGACATTTTTCTCTCGCATAAAACGTAAAAACTTTTTTCTTCATTTTCAAAACACCATAAAAGCAGTATTTTTCAATATCATTTTACAACAGAAACCTTTTCGTACTAAAGAAAAAATATTTTTTTGTTCACATTATACCACAGTTAGCAGTATTTTTCTTACGATGATACCTAATACAGAAACGGTATTTTATGATACCATGGTACAAGAGAAATGGCGTTTTTCTGTACCATGTCACTACTTAAACAATATTTTTCGTATTTCATTAATTGATGAGGCATTCACTTTGTAACCTTTCATTTTTTTCGTTGTCATTTTTTTATTTTTCGTTATCATTTTACCAGAAAATTTGATTCTTTTAGCTATCATGGTAACCAAGATACAACAGAAAAATTATTCTTCGTTACCATAAGACACAGACGTGTATTTTTTCCATATCATTCTACGACATAATTTTATCGGAATCCTGTGCTATCCCAGCCTTGGTAAATGGTATTCCTTTTCATTTCGTTTAGAGCAATAATTAATGAAACCAATTATAAATTTCACTAATTAATTATCAGCTTTATTTTATATTTGAGAAGCGAGATATTCCTTTATGATTTTTTCCTTGGAAATTTGAATCTCAAAATTTTCATTAAAACAAATTTAATCTGCTCTACAGAAAAGGTACATTATTATCTGTGGATTATCGCTTATTTGCATAGAAAATTTACTTTAGTCGGCTGATGAGCTATGGATTTGCTGTGTGTGAATAACACCGTGTATAAAACACCAGAAGTATCATTACATCTCCTTTTATAAGGTTTTTCTCCTGAACACGTTAAAACTGTATCATATCGTTTACCAAAAAAATGCATTGAGATTAAAACAACACCTCTAGTGAGCGTTTAACTTACGTTACATTTTTGGTTACAACGCTATGGTCAAGTAAGAACGTAAAGTTGTATACTAGGGGTATTGTACTGAACATGCTACTTCAAAAGCCGTACATGATATTTTCTTTGTTCCTCTGTATAAGTTTCTCACCTTTCCTCTTATGTCTCCCAGTAGAGATACACTCTCATCTAGTGCCACAATTTGTAAGCACGTATCGATACAATTCAGCGCTGAATCTATGGATGGTTCTGGAAGAATGATAGGTACTGTACGACCTCATAATCGTATGCCTCAATATTCGTACATTTTCGTATTTTGAGAGAAAATTGTACAATGTATGTTCCTTGAATTTTCTTGAAATTGAAGATCTATGTGTGTGATTTCAACAGCATTTAAGGTTACCTACTTTTAAAAGTTAATGTTTTCTTCGTTTTAAAGTCAGTGTATACATCGAAAAATGTTAGCTTTGAGCTTATTTTTTACAACAAATAGAGCTAAAAGCTCACTTTCATGATCAGCGTTGGATGAAAAATTAATATTAGATTCTTTCTCGTATCTTAAGATAAGTCCGGTCGATAGCTCACTTGGTAGAGTGCTTTCCATGCCGAGAACTCTGGTTGGAATCCCACCGAGGGTGTCAGAAATGATTTCCCGTTTCGGTGTTTATTTCAAACTCATAAAAAAAAAAAACTGCCAGGTTTACTCAGCCTTCACTAAAAATGAATACCAGCTCCCTCAGGAGCTGGGAAACCCCCACTGCAACTGAGGTGCTTGGCGTAATGCCGACCACTTTACCTGTAAAAATAAACAGGTTCCACTCTCTACATGCAAAACCCTTCGGAGATAATGCGACAAGAAGTTGCGCTAGATCTATAGCTTAGTCGCATTAGTTGCAGTTGCATTGAGACCATGTTTGAGACTATTCGCCGTTTGTTTCTACGCGAGCGGGAATCATTTCCAAGGCTTTTAATTGAAACAACGCGTTGGTTTTTGCGTCCGCTTTCTGTTATTGACTGACTGAGTTGAGGACGAGATGAGATCGCTATCGAATGTGGAGGGGTGTGTTGTGATCTGAATTGAAGGAAGTGTTGACACAGCGCAGGGGACGCTCTTCTAGTGCTTACTACAGTTGCTTGTCACACGCACCGACCGGGGACACGTCCACAAGCAACGGGAAACGGCGTAGCTTATCGCGAAACGTCCTTCACGATACAATATCGCAGATGTGGAACATCGTGTGCGATAAATAAAACAAGGTCAACAGGGAACAATAAAATAATTCCATTTTTTCTTCTTCTTGTGCCACTTCAGTGAATGTGGTGATCTATTATGTAAATTTCAAAGATATATTTTTTTGAGATTCGTATAACATTAATTTTCACAAGCAGACAAGTGTTAAGTTCATGTTTGCACATGCTGAATGTGGACTTACGACATAAAAATTCAATCTCAAATGAGTATAAGCTAAGCGACTCTTGCCGACCTTCCCTGAAACAGGGGTGACATTGGCAAAGTGAACCATTTTTTTTATGGTACGAGTGGTAAGCCTTATACCAACCTATTAGTCAAGGAACATAGTTTTGTATTGAAGTCGCTGTTCTTGACTAGCGTATTTGGAACAGAATACGTTGGTTCGAATCACGTTTGGTCCGTTTACCATACCTTGAACCACGGCCATGGTTCAACAGTGTCATTGCATGCACACAAGCTTCCACATTCCAGGTAAAATAGGTTGGTGAATTGCATTCCTGTTCCCAAATCTATTTTTTTTTAAAGTATCACTATAACAGTGCCATTGGCGGTGGTAAGATTTGTAACTAAATCTGATAGATGAAAGTGTATTAAAAAATCATAAAAACGCTACATAAATCTAGAAAATTGTTTATATTTCAGAATGCAATAAAAAAATGGAGGCGTCTTCCGGAAATGGACTGATATGATGTTGGAGGATGAAAAAAAAAACGCATACTGAGGATCTGCTTCCAGAATAGAATTCTTAAAAATAATCACCACAGCGTTTATTGTTGCAAATAGTTCCCTCCTGCAGTTCGTAGCGCTTCCAGGCTGCGCTGAAACCTTTTAAGTTTAACGTTCCCGCCATGATTCCATATTGCATCCCACATATTGTTATGCAAAGCCCCTTGTTAGCCGTAAGCCAATTCTGTTACATTTATGGCTTAACTCGTCGACTATGTAACGAGCTGCAACAGACGGAGTAAGTGTTAAGTGGTGAGTGGTTAGTGGCTTGCCAGATATGACAGAGCCACACCATTTAGATTTTAGAGATTTAAATACCATCTAACACACACGGTAGACCTTCCTTTCAGAAAAACGAAGCCGATGTAGCTCTTTCAACAGCGAAGTGATATGAGAGAATTTGGACATCCCGAAGATCAGTCTAGCGGGCGCATTTAGAACAGACTGTTTCTTATTTGACTGGCCGATATATAGTGTAGAACAATAATCGATTTGGGACATCACAAGAGCACTCACCAATATTTCAACCACACCCAGAGGCAGAAACCTCCTGATATCCCTCATTTGGCGTAGACCTAAAAATAAAGCAGCTATCGTTTTGTCAACCTGCTCCTCTATGGTGAGATTCCTACCAGCATATTCCCAAAAGTCTCACAGAGCTAGAAGAAGGCTGGATCAAACTTCCTCCAGAGACAGGTTCTTCATCCTCCAGGAGGTGATCGCGCCTGGATGTGGCATTGAGGATAAGGTCGTTTTCTTTCATCCACCCACCCAACCTTGGGCCATAAATCAGTAAGAATTTCCATTAATTTAATGCATTTAGTGCAGTTTTCTAGGACAAAGAAATTTTAGAGTGCGTCCACGTTTTTTCGGCAGCGCACATTTAATCCATTCCCATGATTATACTGTCCTGGTGTGATCACCTTGTTCCTGTAGGCGCATGAGCTGCTTATACAGGTACCAGGGTGGGCGGCTTGAGCATCTTTAACCGACTTCTGAAATGAACATAAATTTTAATATGCAATTTCACATCGTGAGTGTTTGTATTGGAGCTCGAAGAAGGATATTAACATAAAAGAGTTGTTAAAATACAAAATTGTTAGTAGGTTAATGCCTCTATTATGCTTTTTGTTGAACAAAAATTGTAAATGAAGTTTTGTGCTTAAAACACATGAGAAATGAGTTTTCTTTGTGATTTTTTTGTATGCATTGCCAAAACGGAACGCAAAACTCGTACAAAACCATTTTTTTTCGACTTTGTATTTTCAGGATAGAAAGACCTCAAAAATAAGAAAAATCTAGGTGCAAGTTTTGGAAAACTTGGAATAACTTAAGGTATTAGGAAATCCTTGAAGATGAATATTTTGAATACCAGAAAGATGCGTATGAAGAAAACTTTAAAGATGCATGTAAGGAAAATCTAAAAGTTCACAAAAATAACACCTGAAAAATGTATATCATGTAACTTTGAAGATACTTAAAGACGAATGTTATAAAAACCTCGAACGAGAATGTTGAAAAAAACTGATCCTAAATCCCATACAAAAAAGAAGAAAAGGATAAACCAAAAATATATTATGGGTATACCCAATTCTTGATGTGAACAAGATGTTATGTAACAAAAGAAGCAAGCACCCTTTTGTTTCATGTATTTTTTTATTCCTCAGATTAAATATGCCTCTCACGAAGGATAAAATCATGTTGAAAAAAACAGCGCTGAATTTTAGATTTGCACACCGTTGCTGAAGGAGACAATTGATAGGCAGGCGAAGTGTGCGGAGGGGGTGACTCGCAAAACGAAAAATCTCCTTCATAAATCCACGTCAGCTGCCAACTGTGGGTACCGCAGACGTCAGTACACCAAGTATGCTTTGCGTTCAAACGCAATCATTTTTTGTAACAAACATGTATAGAAACCAAATCACTCAGTAGAAGTGCTGCTTAAGTTTTAATATATTTTTTGGTAAACGTTTTGGTTGAGTTTAAACGTAACGCGGTACAGATCTGTTGAAGATTATCCGTCTTGTCGTCTGCTGCCTGGAGACGCAAGACACCCTAAGTACAAAACTACGTTTGAACTCTAGAATAACGTTTAAAAAATATCGTAACTAAAACGCTCAGTGAAGGCTCTGTTTCAATTTACATACATAATTGGTAAACGCTGTTATTGAGTTGTAACTAATGTTTTTTACTTAGGTTACTGTTGCCTGGAGACGCCGGAATCCACCATTGCAGAAATAAAACTCGCAAGCAGAGCATATGAATATAAATATGAAATCTCATCCGCGGAACCTGTTTTGAGTTGACGTACTTACGGATCAAAATATGAAGAATTCGATTTGTCTTGGAAAATTTCTTGGAGAAAGTCGTAAAGCTTAGGGTGTTTGTTTGAAGGCTTTGAAATACCTGGAAATATTTTTTTTTATAAATTGAAGGTACCGTCATAGAAGAACGTATAATATATTCTTTCGACGCTATGTTGGCGTCGTAGGCAATTTTTTCAGGGAGCACGATTGTTGAGTGACTATCAAGGATGAATTAAATCCTGAAAAGAATCTGATAAATAACAATACAGCAGAAAAGAGTTTTCCAGTATAGGTTTTTGCGATCACGAACCACGAACACTACACGTTCATGGTTCTTCTTTGTAGAAGAGACACGTCTCCTGAGGACGTCGGATATGACTCCGACGAAACGTAGAGAAAATCGTTCTTCACTTTTGCACGGTCAGTAAAATCCGTTTTTTTCATTCTATAATAGGTATATTTAGTTTGAATTTAGTGAAATAAGTTAGGTTACACGAAAAAGGACATTTTCTATGTTTTTCCATACATCTTCTTAAAGCGACTTTCAAAGATTATTTTGAATGCCCTTTCATTAATGGAGTTAACTGAAATTTTATTTACAAAAAAGTGAGACGTCCCACGGCCGGGATTCTAGGGAGAAATCAAAGCTATTTTTTTAATTATTCAAAGGAACCCTAGTTAACTGTAACGTTAGCCCGCCGAAAGAAGAACAATTTTGATAGTTGTAAATTGCCTGCATGATTTAATACAAAATACTTCATATTTTCCCTTAACTTGCAGCTATAATGTAATTTTTCAGAAAATCACAAAACAATTTTTGTTTGGCAAATATTGCATTATAAAAAAAAAATCAACGCCATTTCCAATTGGAATGTAATAAACAATGACGTAACACTTTATTACAAATTGATTACAATTTCCTCGCGCGCTCGCTGTTCAACATTTCCCGCCACAATTTCACATTCATTTCACCGAACGAAATTTTTTATGTCACTTAATGACGGCAACATACCGCCCGTTCAAATATTCCTATTACGCCAAAGTGATATTCCGAAAAAATGCTTTACTGTAACAATCATATTTCGTTACTGTTTTCACATTGAGATTTTTATACGAAGGTAGTTTTTCGCTTGTTTCAAATGTGGGCATTTCGTTTAAGACCAACTTCGGTGGTGAAAGAACTTCAGCTGTGCATTGCTGAAATAAAACTTTTGCTCAAAAGTTATCTTCAATTTGAAGTATGCGTTAAATATCAAAAAGGAAATGATTAAAGATGCATAAAATAGAGAGAAAAACCAAATAAAAATAAAACAACTTTAGTTATCAGCGTTTTGAAAAAAGGGAAACATCGACAACTTGTGTCGCTGTTGAATTGCATTCTTTTTTTTCTCGCATTGACTTGTGTGCAGATATTTTTTTTAGATATTGTGGGTTTTTATCGACAAAACAATCAGTCGTAGCTTGGCTTAAATAATGTTAGGTAAATTCTGCATTCTGTGAACTGTATGTCTATTTTTGGAAAGACTTCAGAATTTGACATTTACACCATTTTTACAATAAAAGGAATTCCACGTTTTATAAAATATACTTCGGTAGAGTCATAATATGAGGCAGCTGTTGCTTGCTGTACCTATATACAAACATAATAGGTACCTACATATAACTGACAAAGAAAATACACAAGCCGCCGCTAGTCAGGAATATTTTTAATCCATTCTTTTGCGCTTCGGAGTGAGCAAAAATCTCATACATTTCAAATAAATTAATTCCGAGATGTTGAAATGAATTGCTCGAGATTCTCTCGGAGTTATTTATAAAACGGAGAACCCCTTACTTATTAAAAAACATACTCGAACAAAGGATAACGCAAGATGAGAAATGAGAATGGACTCGGCACATTTATAAATATTCCGCACCTATGTGACGTTGCTCATGGCAAATAATAAAAATAAAATAAAACGATTATAAGGGATTTTTATTTAAGAACATTGTGAGATATATGACATTAAATAATGTGCTAAATATTTTCAATTTACCAAAGTAATATTTTATTGAAGGCATGACTGTCTGTCCTGCCTTTTTAAGGAACGTCATCTTTTGCTTCCCCTTAAATTTGCGGAGTCCTTTCGGAATGTACCGAATCTATTGCAATGAAACTGCATCATAATCTTTGGAACACTTGTTTAAAAGTCTTCAATGAATAAGACAATCAATTCACTCTTCACATGGCAGTATAGAGTTGGCCTACGTAAGGGGGATTTGAGAACCAAAACAACTTTGGCTGTTCAAAAAAAAAATATACGGTTGTCTTTCTATATATTTAAAAGAAATGAAAATATTTTTTTAATTTTTTTTTTCCTTCAAGTCAGCTGGAAATATGCAAAAAACCAATTTAAAAAGGCTCATTTTCCAAGGCAACTCACGGTTCTTTTATTGATATTTCAAATCCAAATATTCAATTTAATGATAGAGTATTTATTCAGCTAAATTACGACGATTTCCGAAAATTCATTATTTACTTAGTTACTGAGTTATTAATTTTTTTGAAAATGTATTTACGTAATTTTTTTTCGTACGCGTTTTAAGTTCCTCCGAGTAATCTTCCGCAAAGATAACATCGCGATGATATGAACGAAATATTTTTGATTATTTTCGTAAAAGTTTCATTTCTTTTACTTAAACACCTAATTTTTAAATAATTATTGTAATTCTCTATTTGTTTATTGTTTTATTTGTTACACAGATGGCGCTGGTGTCCCCAATTGCGATATTTTGACCGACAGTGATGATAAAACAGTTTACTTCAAGTCCGACCAATGGGTCTGACGGACCGCTCATGTATATACACATCAGCTGTATATGTATAAAAATTCCGAGCCATGTCGTATAGACATCTGCATCTATATAACTATACAGCTATAGCTCAACTATACGAGGCATGGACACGTCCTGCTATGCCATATTGAGCAAAATAATATTGTATCATTTTCAGGGTTGAATAAACATACTTTTGTTTATGAATCAAAACTTATTGATAAGTGGTTTTGTATTTTTCGTGATTGCAAAACAGTAAATAAACATTATGTCTTCAAACTATTTTACTTTTTAGCATGTTTTTGAGTAGGTACTACTTGAAATTTTAATATTAATACAATAATGCATGTATAAAAATTATATCTACATAAGCTTGATATTTTTAAAGATCCTTTTCATACTATCCAATATCGATAAACGACTGCGACACCAAGATTGACCACAAAGATTGGTGTGTGTTTTATAAGTTCATATAAATCGTTCAAGATCTAGTTGTTACACCTCGGACTCCTCACATGAAGAAAGAAGGTTCATATCACACAGAGTACAAAAAGTACTTTCCAATTACACTGGGATTAATATGCAATACAGGACTCAAAAAAAATATTGAAAAAAAAACAAACAAAAAATGCCTGTTATTTTAGACTATAGGTACCCGTAGCACTAATGATATAACATTATCAAAATTGCACCAATTTTGCAGTATGAGTGTTCAACCTCATATCATCCTATACGTTAAGGATATTAACAGATAATTTATAAAGATTAACGCACAAAATATATTTTTGGTAGCTTGCTAGTGGATGCAGACACAATGACGTCTACGAGTAGGTATGTGTTGTAGGAAGCATCTCTCAATATTATGATATTATTATTTAGTACCATAGAGTTAGTATGTCAATGTTTGGCACAGGTCACGTATTGTTGTGTAACTTCCTTGATTTATAGGCTGGTATGTGGCTGACCACCCATGCTGTAGAAAATGGTTCACTCTGCCAATGTCACCTCTGTTTCAGGGAAGGTCGTTAAGAGTTGCAGGGTGTATGTCCATTTGATATTTGGGTTTTTATGTTGTAGGTTCACATGCGGCATGTGCAAGCGTGAACTTTTACGTGTCTGTGAGAATGCATATAATGTGAATCCTCAATGTTGCATATCGTTGCAACATAGATTAGATTAGATTAGTCCCCTCGCAACCAAAAAAAAAATACGCAACTAAGCTACACATATAGTGTAACTTCTTGCCTGCGTTATCCCCGACGGGGTCGCATGTCCATTTGATATTTGGGTTTTTATGTTGTTGGTTCACATGCGGCATGTGCAAGCGTGAACTTTTACGTGTCTGTTTGTGAGAATGCATATAATGTGAATCCTCAATGTTGCATATCTTTGCAACATAGATTAGATTAGATTAGTCCCCTCGCAACTAAAAAAAAAAAACGCAACTAAGCTACACATATAGTGTAACTTCTTGCCTGCGTTATCCCCGAAGGGATCGCATGTGGCGCTTCGGGACCTATTTATTTTTACAGGTAAGGGGGCCGGCCTCACACCAACCACTTTCAGTTGAAGTGGGGGTTTCCCAGCTCCCGGGGGGCTGGTTCTCATTTCCTGTGAAGGCTAAGTAAACCTTTTTGAGATCGAACCCTTGCTCTCGGCATGAAATGCAAGCATTCTACCAATATTGAGCTATCGACCTTTTTACGAGTTTGGTCGTCGTCGCTGCAAAGCACCAATTCTCAAGCAAGACCCAGTTGCTGTAAGGCTGGATGGACCTTTGGTGACCGGTCATTGGTAAAGGTTTTATGAATTTTCATTGAATTTTTCAACCCAGCGAAGAGCAAATTTGGTGCTCCGCCGGGAATCGAACCCACAACCTTCCCATTCAGAGTCCGCAGTGTTACCATTGAACTACGGACCGGTCATAGCTGGAAAACCCTCTTCTGTGGATGGCTAAATGCCAGTCCTCTTTCCTGTGATATTAACAAGGTTTAACAGGTGATAACAAGTAGCACTATATTTGCAACTTAGTTGCATTGCATACATGTGGACCGGTCCATAGTCCACATACATTGGACCGGTCCATAGTCCAGTGGCAACACTTCGGACTCGTAAATGGAAGGTTGTGGATTCGAATCCTTGCGGAGCACATAATAATATACCATTCATATTTCCAAATGTGCTCTTCGCTGGGTTGAAAAATTCATAAACCTTTACCAAAGGACCGGTCATTGAAAGGTCCATCCAACCTTATAACAACTGGGTCTTGCTTGAGAATTGGCGCTTTCTACAGCGACGACCAAGCTCGCAGAGGGCTCTTGAGGTGTGATACACACAAAAACAGCGCTCACCAAATTTATCATTCTCATATTATTATTATTATTCGAGTACAATTGAGCACGAACAATTGATCACTAATAGCTGGTATTATAGTATAGGTACCTACTTATCTGCGAAAAATAGTCAAATTCTCAGAATGAATATAAAAATTTCATTCAAGCTTTCACCGGAAGATATATTATCATGTGTTACCATATTGCATTTTATGTACAGATTTTTTGTGAAATTCCTTATTGTCTGGCTTCTACAATATAATGGCTTCCATCCATGGTTCTATATTATATCGATGCTTACATCGACATATCAATATACCTACAAGTATGTGTGTGACTTCAAATAACCACACATATATTCCGTGATCTGTGAACCACACACTGTTTTGGTTTTTTTTTTTTGTATATGGATGGGCTAGCTCCAAAATCCAAAATGTACATTTTGGATTATTTTTAAAACAAATCAAAGATTTAAAAATAAATTTGACAGATAATTGTGACCGGTTTGTAGTTCAGTGGTAACACTTCGGACTCTGAATGGAAGGTTGTGGGTTCGATTCCCGGTGGAGCAAAAAAAAACATTTATATTTTTTAATTTGCTCTTCGCTGGGTTGAAAAATTCATAAATCTTTAACAAGGACCGGTCATCAAAAGATCTATCCAGCCTTACAGCAACTGGGTCTTGCTTGAGAATTGGCGCTTTCTAGAGTGACGACCAAGCCCGCAGAGGGCACTTGAGGTGTGATACACACAAAAACAGCGCTCACCAAATAAATCAGCCTACTTTTTTTTTAAATAACCTCGATTTGGAACTTTGTACTTTTGACAGTATGCCAATGTATTATACGGATGGGATAGCGGAAAGAGCGGTCTGGTCGTCGTAGTGCGGAATTGTAGAAAAAAATATTAATATTTTAGCTGTAAGTATTTGCCCGTTGAAACCATTTATTTTCACAGGAGCACTGTCTGATTTATCATGTTTAAGTAATAAAAAAAAAAGGTTTCTTGCAAACGGTTCTATAATAATTTAATTTCTATTTGATGTAGAAAAATAATTGCTTTAAAATATATTATGTCTCTTTGGAACTTAGTACGTGTGACACTAAGCCAATGTATTAGGATGGCAGACTGAATGAAAAAAATATACGTATGTGGTGGCAGACCTTCATGGTGTGGGATAAAAATAATATTATTTTAGCCTGGACACATGCCTGGACATCTGTCTGAGCATAGTCAAAGTAAAACATGATAAAAAGTACTTATTGTTTTTAGTTACGGTCATTTTTATCAACAGATGTCTCTAGTTCCCTCCGATCTTGAAATTCCCAAGGCTTAAATACACGTTAACAAAAAAATACTTATTTTCACATATGAGTTATACTGCCTAAGCGCTGTCGAACCTGCTCGGTTCATCATCAGAGGCTAGGCTTTTTTTAAATAAAAAGTTTTTTTAATTATTAAATTAAAAATGAATTTTCACTCGGTGAATGTGCAAAAATTAGAAAATTTAAAAAATACTCTTTAGATTTACATTATTCATTATTTTTCTTGTTGACTAATGTTTTTCTTTGTCTTTGTTACAGAAGGCGCTGCGAGATGCCCGCTCGGCGGGGCCTGCTCGCGCCACAAAACACCTTCCTAGACACCATCGCCACAAGATTCGATGGAACTCGTAAGTCAAACCTTATTTGCATACAGATCTTTACTTTCTTGCAGTCTTTAATCCTCTTGGAACAGAGCGCTAACAGTGTTATTCTTACTTGGCCCATTAAGCTTCGGATTTGGAGTCTACGAGAGTACTCATTTGGGAAAGCTTGGGCTCAACGGAAGACCAAAATGTCTGTGAATAACACTGTTACAATGCTACACCGTACACTCTTAGCTACTAATGCAATTATGTGTCTGAATCGGCCCGTAGCTTTGCGAAAAGTGTATGTATGTTTGTGTGGAAACATGTAAAAAGTATGATACAGAACGTTGATTTCCTGCGTGTCCCACAATCATAGTGTTACGAATGTGTGATTGTGTATCTGTGTATTTTTACTTGTGTGAGTGTGTCTCTAGATGTAGGTGTTTGGATAATTGTACTTGTGTTTGTTCGATGATGTGAGTATTCACTCGAATGTTCTAAATATATTGCTCTGGCTGATTCGCGCATGTTCTGGTTCCCAGTGTTCCGAGAACCATAAAGGGCTAAAGCTGTATCTAGCGAAGACTTGTATCAGAGCTATTGAGTTACCAGAAAAGAGCCAACAGTTATATGCCACTCGGTATTCGAACCAAATGTGAACGGAATCTTGAAAATAAATTGTGTAGAATAAAGTAACCGAAGTTTTTATTAAAATAAACCCGTAAATTATGCCAATAGTTAGACATCTGCTGCTGTTTGCAGTGCCTGAGCAAAAAGAGAAAACAGCTGATCTTTGTTATTAAGGGGGATTTGAGACCCAAACAACTTTGGCTGTTCAAAAAAATAAATATACGGTTGTCTTTATATATATTTAAAAACAATGAAAATATTTTTTTTATTTTTTTTTTCCTTCAAGTCAGCTGGAAATATGCAAAAAACCAATTTAAAAAGGCTCATTTTCCAAGGCGACTCACGTTTCTTTTCTTAATATTTCAAAACCAAATATACAATTTAATGATAGAGTATGTATTCAGCTAAATTACCACGACTTCCGAAAATTCATTACTTACTTAGTTACTGAGTTATTAATTTTTTTGAAAACGTATTTACGTAAGTTTTTTTCGTACGCGTTTTAAGTTCCTCCGAGTAATTTTCCGCAAACATCACATCGCGATTAAATGAAAGAAGTGTTTTTAATTATTTTCGTAAAAGTTTCATTTCTTTAACTTAAACACCTAATTTTTAAATAATTATTGTAATTCTCTATTTGTTTATTGTTTTATTTGTTACACAGATGGCGCTGGTGTCCCCAATTGCGATATTTTGGCCAACAGTGAGGATAAAACAGTTTACTTCATGTCCGACCAATGGGCTCATGTATAAATACATCAGCTGTATATGTATAAAAATTCCGAGCCATGTCGTATAGACACTGCAACAATATAACTATACGAGGCATGGACACAGTCGGCCATATGCAAAAATACTCAACAAACGTTTGACTATTTTGATCATTTATCATCAAAGTCAAAAACGAGTTGCGGACATAATATAAAATTTGAATGGGAATGGAAAAAAGGCGATTTTGTTTTATTTTTTAATTACATCGCCACTTAATGCTTTTTGCAGTTTTTTTTTGTATTTCGATACGCTTTTCATTTACTTTACTCTGATAATTTTAGAATTCAGTAGAGATCACCAGTTTTTATGAAAAAGCTGAAAATCATTAGGGGACACACGCACAAGACAAAAGGTACAGATTTCGACGGCGATACCCTTATATTAGGTTTCCAAGCTCCCAATGGGCCTGAATGGAAGGTTGTGAGTTCGAATCCCGGCGGAGCACAAAAAATATTCCATTTATATTTTCAAATTTGCTCTTCGCTGGGTTGAAAAATTCATACACCTTTACCAATGACCGGTCACCTAAGGTCCATCCAGCTTTACAGCAACTGGGTCTTGCTTGACAACTGGCGCTTTGTAGCGACGACGACCAAGCTCGTAAAATGGTCGATTGCTCAATTGGTAGAATGCTTGCATTCCATGCCAAGAGCAAGGGTTCGATCAGCCTTGACAAGAAATGAGAACCAGCCCCCTCGGGAGCTGAAAAACCCCCACTTCAACTGAAGTGGTTGGTGTAAATCTGGCCCCCTTACCTGTAAAAATAAAAAGGTTCGGAATCGCCACATGGGACAACGCAGGCAAGAAGTTACACAATATGTGTAGCTTAGTTTCGTTCTGTGCTCCACCGAAAATTGAACTTATGACCTTCCGATTATGAGTTGGAAGCGTAACCACTAGACTACAGACCTATCTTTTGCACGCATTTGAAAAAAAATTACGAATTCTAAGATTATAATATTATCAATGAATATTATAAATAAAAATGGAATTCAAGTTTTTACCCGAAGAAATAAGAAATATTATTATGTATTATTGTATAACAAGTAGGTACGTACCTACCTTTTGTAGTATTTTGGCATCCAGTTCGTGTGTCTCCATACTATAATATTATTTGTGATGCAGGTGTTCAACTATTTAAGTAGGGCTGTCAAAAATATATTGTCTTCATGCGTAAAATTAATTTAAAAATATTTTTTCGTTACTGTGGCTTAGCTTAAAATCTATAATCTATAAAGCCCTATTGCCATTTAAGTGCGGCACATATTAAATGCATAACCTCTCATGTTGTACAATAATAGTAAAAAATATAATATTAGGATGATTTATTCGATGAGCGCTGTTTTTGTGTGAATCACACCCTCCCTCCCTCGAGCCCTCTGCGAGCTTGGTCGTCGCTGTAGAAAGCTCCAATTCTCATGCAAGACCCAGTTGTTGAAAGGCCGGATCGATTTATTGTGACGGACCTTTGACAGAGACAGATTAATTTTGCAACCCAACGAAGCGCAAATTTTAAAAATGATATCTTTTTTTGTGCTCCGCCGGAATTCGAACCCACTTTTTTCCAATCTGGATTCAAAGTTGTGACCACTAGACTGCGGACCGGTGTGCCTTTTTATGTGTAGGTTCCTACAAAATAAATCAAATCTCACATGAACATGAACTTAGCAACTCTTAACGCCGTGTTTTAAAATCGGGGTGGCAATTGCAAAAGTGAACCAAGTTTGTTTCAGTATGGGGGTCAGCCTCATACCAAACAACTAGTAAAGATTAATAGATAAAGGCATTATTTTCTCTAAACTTACTCATTTGATCTCTCTTTAAATAATATTAATTTATGTTGACAGACTGCATTTGCGTCAACCCTTGTGAGTGATAAAAAATATACGTGCATGTGGTTTGTGTAGCGGCGAAAAAACACACACTGCAATGTTTTTTTTTGTATATTGATGGGATAGCTCCAAAACTTAATATATACATTTTGTATTATTTTCAAAACAATTCAAAGATTTCAAAATAAAATTAACAGTTAATTGTGACAGGTTTGTAGTTCAGTAGTAACACTTCGAACTCTGAATGGAAGGTTGTGGGTTCGATTCCCGGTGGAGCAAAAAAAAAACATCTATATTTTCAAATTTGCTCGGCTGGGTTGAAAATTCATAAACCTTGACCAAAGACCGGTCATCAAAACGTACGCTTAATAATAAAGAGCAATAACTCAAAAAATAAGAATGTTGGGAAATCACGTTTGAAGTTCAGACAGCCAGTACAACTTGTATGGGATGAAAAAGGCGACCGATTTTTTATCTCGGTCATATTCGTCCAAATTTAACGGCTGTCGCATTCTACTTATTCTTCTCGCATTGTTCTTGCGTTTTATTATAAAATCTCGACTTTCCCAATTTTTTAGTTATTGCTCTGTATTATTAAACGTGCGAAAAGGTCTATCCAGCCTCACAGCCGTAGCTAGGGGGGGGGGGGGGGGAGGCATTGTGGGGCAATGCCCTACCTTAAAAATACCAAAAACTAAGACAAATTATTATAATTAAATTGTTTGTTCATAGCTTGAGATAAAAAAAATGTAGAAATTAACCAAACTTTACGCAGATCAGTTTAAACAAAATCAGTTGATCTGAACGAAGTTCTTCGCATTTTTAATAACATGGGGAATCGTAAAACTCAGATGTTTTAAATATTTTTATTATTATGTTAATGGAGAGATTTCACATTTTTTTTTTTAAATATTTTTGGCTAACCAAATAATTTGTACTTACGTGTTTTTTTTTTCAAAATTCTCATTACTTTATTATTTTGTGGGAAAACAAAAAATCACCATGTACATCACTGACCCGTGCTTCGAGGGCAGATATTATGATATTTTTTTTACTTCCGCCCTACTTGTAACCAATGCTGCCCTACATCAAATTCGACTCTAGCTACAGCCCTGTCCAGCCTTACAGCAACTGGGTCTTTCTTGAGAATTGGCGCTTTCTAGAGCGACGACCAAGCTCGCAGAGGGCTCTTGAGGTGTGATACACATAAAAACAGCGCTCACCAAATAAATCAGCCTATTTTTTACTTTTTTAAATAACATCGATTTGGAGCTCCCTACGTTTGACAGTATGCCACAGACCGGATAGCAGACAGAGTGCAAAATATCTATGTATTGGTAGGGTCTGGTCGTCTTAGTGTGGAATTGTAGAAAAAATATGATTATTTTTGTTAGCACATCTGCCGGAACACAGTGAAAGTTAAACATTATAAAAAAGTGCTGACCTTATTTAGTTACGACATTTATCAACAGATTACGAATTTTACGTTTTGTTACGAATTCCGTGTATCTATAACTTGCCGTTAAGGCATAAATCAATGTATGCACGGTATTTTTCGGCAGCCAACAAGCTTTCTCAAACGCCACCCTGTTCACAACACTAGCACTCTCTAGCACAGGGACAAGCGGGCAATCCATGAAAACATTTTAAAAGCTTAAACAAGCCATATTTTACTCGAAGCGATACCATTTTGCTGAAGTAGACGTCCTTTAGGTAGATTTAAGGACAAAGGCTGGTGAAGGAAGATTCGAGAAGAACTTGAATACACGTTGTCTTGATACATCTCTTTATAAGAAGCAATAAAGCAACATGGGAGTCGTTGAGGTGACTGGAGCTGGTGAACTTCGTCCGAATAGAAAACGTTTTTACCCATCAATTCCGGAACGTAGCCTTCTTCTCATATTCTATTGGTGCCTACAGTGAAATTTCCATACAAAAAATCGATGACCCGTTGATCAGCTATGGATAAAATGTTGTGTGAATAGCACTGCTTAAGTCTCTCGGTTGAATGCATCGTTCAGTCACCTTCTCGTTGCAGTCTGCATGGCAACAAATTCCAGCACTTTCCAAACCAAAGAATATTCAGGGAGAATCAACGGGTTGAGAACAGCAACACGGCCGGGTTGCTAGGGCGAAGGGTAACTTATATTTTTTATTGTTTGCTAAGAACCCTAGGATTAAAGACCTGTGACGTTTAAATACCGAGAAAAGATTCCATTGGATTCTAAATCTACATTGTATTTTGCAAAATCAAAATTTAAATATTATTTATCTTTCAAACCAAACCTTGTCAATTCTTTTTTATGCATAAAAGTTTAATAGTGAAGTTGCATTTTTTATGAAACACTGTTTTCATTTCTCTCATTAATTTATGGATAAGTTTACAAAACAAACGTTTCCGGTCAATATAGACCATTAGCAGGTATTTTGAAATATGCCTTGTCAGTTCTGTTAACTGACAAACATTAAGTTGTTTAATTAACGCGAAAATAATCAATTGCTTTTGTCCGTCAATTAAGAATTAACCAAAACAAGAAAATGGTTTACGTTGTCATCTTCCCAAGCCAAGATAAATAGCAGTTTAGCCGACATCAGGAAAACATCCCGGATTATCGGTAACCGGTATTTATTATTTCTTTTCACGTTTGGTTTGCACGAGATAATTAATCTTTTTCCCGGTATACAAACTCATCAGCTTTTATTTGATCTGATTCAGCCCACTGGATAATAAATACCTTAATTTGTTTCAATAGAAATCGTTTCATTTAGAAAAAACTAACAACGGTATTCTATTATTGTATCTTATAGTATGTTCTAGAATTTATTGGTAATTTTTGGACACTAACTTTTCATAAAATGTCATAAGCTACGTTGATTACGAGTAGGTATAATCATATGAAAGGCGTATTTTTTTGCACCAAAGAAGTTTTAAAAGAAGTAAATGTGGATTGGTGGTTTGAAAGCAGTGGTTTCCAGGAAGGCTCCCCCCCCCCCTCCCCAACGTCGACGGAGTTTTTGAGATGACATTGGGCGATGTTTTTTTGGAAATCACGTGCCTACCCCCCCCCCCCGTAACGATTTTCATTCATCAAGGGGGAGATGGGTTTATCTTTTTATGCATCAAGAGTCAATGGGGGAAAAATGTTGGGAAACACTGTTCTAAAGCAATCAGTCGCTCTTGCGCCGATCCTTATAAGTCTGCCAAAAAACCTACAAGACCCGGATCCCATGAGCAGGAGCAGAGGAAAGAGCGTGTTTACATTATACTTTGCTTACTGGCCTGCTTAGTTTCCGTCCAAATAGAAATCAGTGTAAATATCGAGTAAAAGTGTATTACTACATATGAAATAGTCCGTCTCAACCTAATGGGACCCTTCTCAACTTCCGTCAAATTAAATGTCGTAGATACTGAATTTTTCTATATTCCTTAAAAGTAATAATTAAAAATATATAATAAAATAACTAAAGCATCAATTTATCATATGTGAAATAATGTCTCAAAAGTAAAAGGCGTTTTTCTGTATGTATCATTTTTTCATAAATTATACAAGGTTAAATATTTTATATTGTAAAAAAAACCCTTCGTTTTGCATTCGGTATTTTTGTAAATATCAAATATTCGGCATAAATTTGCAAAGAAAATAAACATTGCGAAAATTTTATAAAAAAACAGAAATATATTATTCGCAACTTTGAAAGGCTCTCAGCTTTTGAAAAAAAAAGTGCTACGCATATTTAGGCAGAAAAAATGAAGGTCTGCGTATACAAACGCCTCCAGCGGTTTTTGTGGGAAGAAAAAACCAAAAATATTTTCCTTTAAAACGATAAGTTTGTTAAAAAATATTATACACGAAAGAAGTGAAGGCTTCATACCGCCTTACTAGGACATGGAATACCGGAATAATTTTCATACCGGTATTGAAATTTCAAATACCGGTATACCGAAATTTCGGTATTTTATTACATACTGCTAATTACTGGTTAAATGATGTCAAGAACGATAAGAAAGTCATTGCAGTTTGCTACGCTATTTGTCAAAAACACTCGAACTATTGATCAACTCCCTAAAAACCATTCATTGAGTTATTATAGTGTAGACTGTAGGTAATACTAAATAAAATACGTTATTTGATCCAAGAATTATTTATGTTGTTTAAATGGCACAAACATCACCATCAAATTGGTATTAAAATCAGTCTTACTCTCTAATTATGTATATGAAATCATGCAACGAGAATTTCTAATATAGCGTACATAGGTACGTTAAAACAAAATCAAATTGTTTTCTTTTCTTAAATAAAACAAAATATAGGCGCAGGCGTAATTAGCTTAAGTTTATTTATCAGGCAGATCGATGCATAGTCTTTAAGCACCTTTGCAATTATAATTGATAACTTTTTACGAAATACCGGTATTTTATCCTCAAATACCGGTTTCAAAATACCGAAAATAACAGTCGGTATACCGGTATTTCGGTATACCGGTATACCGGTATCCATGCCCTACGCCTTACTGTCATACGACTTGTAAAGAATCAAAGCCGACAATCTAGGATTTTTTTGAAAATGAGATAAATATATAAAAATACAGGAAATCATTTCCTCTTCATTTTTAAATACTTGTCTATTTTTTTTTAAATCCTTGAATGCCGTTTTTTACTCTATGCCTGGCATACGCTTGTATGGTCTAAATATGACGGTAGTCATATTTGACGGTAGTAGTATGAGTGAAAGATACAACGTGCCTTTGAAAAAACATTTTTTTTTATGAAAGAACGTCAGGCTTTTTTATCGTCTTAACTAAGTTGAAAAGCACGTCGCTTTGATTTTCTGATCTTAATTTATTGGACCACATGAAATAACATTGAACGTAGGAATCAAAGTCGGAAATCTGGGTGTTTTTTTTTCTTAAATAAAATAAATATACGCAAACGTAGTCAATCGTTATCTTATTATTTCCGTTGATGTAACTCATTTTCGAAAATAGCCCTAGATTGCTGTATTTGATCTCTACACAACTTAAATAGTGGAAAGCTTTTGTACGAAATAACTTACGTTTCAATCAATAACTTGAATTAACGAGTATCTTAGAAAAATGTTTCAATAATTGAAAAATAACATTTTGGAGTTATTGTTTTTATTTATAACATTTTTTTTTTTGTAGTATTTTTTAACTTTCCGGGATATTTTGCCGCGGTCCATCTGATCTGGGGCATCGAGACGTTTTGCCCATATCTGCGATGGGTATCTTCTACGATGTACCAAATGCTGGTGTACCAAATTGTACTTTTAATCAAGTGCCAATCAAGCGCCCTTAGAGTGATTACAGCACGAAACGGCGCTATAAAGAAATCATCAACTCATCATCATCATTAATAGTGACCTATGTATCATTATATTTTTAATTGATTTTTGCTTCTAGTTTTTACTTTAACTTATTTTCTTTTATAAAAGTTGATAAAAGTAACATTTTCTTGACTTGACTCCTGTTTCAAGGAAGGTCGGCAAGACTTGCGCTTATGTTCATTTGAGATTGGGTTATTATATTGTTGGTCCATATGCGGCATGTGTTAGCGCAAACTTACACGTGTCTGCTTGTGGGAATGCATTAAATATCAATCTCAAATGATATTGTTTTGTAAATATGAAATATAAATATTAAAATAAGTAGGTATTAGTTATAGTTATAGGAATTCTGTATTGTATTGGTGGGTAGGATTGATGATTGTGTGTACATGGAGAAGTCTCTAGGCTAAGTAGGTATTTCGAGAAGCATCAAGCAAAAATATCTTCCAGAGTATTCGATTCTCTTAGTATAAAAAGGATGCAAGTCGCTTGCACTAGGAGTCAGTTATTATTCAAGCTCTCACCACTACAGTCTCCTGCCAGCCTTACAAATACATTGAACCAACTTGACCAGTGAACAGAAACCAAGTGTAATGGAATAATCGAGACTATCTTTGTGAAAATAAATTATTAAAAGTGTAAAATAAACAACTGTAAAAGAAGCCCAGTGTTATTAATTGAAAGACTTTTGAACCCTAAAATCGTAACAATATATATATATATCTTTGCAACTTAGATATAGATATAGAGATGTAGATACATTAGTATGAGACTGACCACTGGTACTGTAAAAATGGTTCATTTTGCTAATGCCACCCTTGTTTCAAAAAAGGACGGCAATATATGAATTTATGTTCATTTAAGATTTGGGTTTTAATTTTGTAAATTCATTAACAGCGCGATGTGTCTGCATTTAATACGAGGCATGAATTTAAGGTAAATCTTAAAAGTTAATATATCTTTGCAACTTAGATTATAGATGAACGATATTTTTGTGCTAATGTTTTTTCATTACTCTTTATTTTGTTACTCTGTATATTTAACAACCAACACTTGATTAAACATGTTAATTCTAAAATCTCTTACAATTCTCAGAATGTAACTAAATAGTCACAATACGAAATCTGATACAATTAAAATGTTAAATCAATATTCAGGCAGTGGAATTACTTTTCCTTCTAACGTGTGATTTCTCTTGACAGCTTCCCTAAAAAAACATGTACTCCAGTTCGCTAAGTATAAAACTATACGTTTACGACAAATCACAGCGCTAACAAAAATCTATGGAAAAGTAAACAGTGAGTTTCCAGTGAGATTATTAGTTTTTATACATTTTTAGTATAACATTATGATTGAGATTTGGGCAAGCCACTTAACTTTACAGAATCCAAAATTCAGCATTTTTCACACAATAGCCGCGGCCACCGATGTTTGTCCAACTCCTTTTCCCTCCAATCCCATACTCCCACGTACCTCATGGCAATCTACCACCTCTCCGTCCAGCCCCTTTAACCTAAGTAATCCCAGTCCTGCACCTATTAAACCGCTGAATCATCTATAGAGAGCCCGATGTTCCTTGACTTATAGGTTGTTATGCGGTTGACCACCCATACTGTAAAAAATGGTTCACTTTGCCAATGTCACCCCTGTTTCAGGGAAGGACGGCGCAAGAGTTGCAAGGCTTATGTTCATTTGAGATTGGGTTTTTATATTGTAGGTCCACATGCGGCATGTGTTAGCGCGAAATTATACATATCTGCTTGTGGGAATGCATTTAATATAAATCTTAAATGATATATATATATATCTTTGCAGCTTAGATTAGATTAGATTAGATTAGATGTGATCAGTTCTATCAAATAAGGGTGCCTGCAGGGGGCTGATGACATACTCGTAATAAGTATGGACGGTCCAATCCTCATAAAGCACCTAAAACACTCTCAACACCACAAAGCCGAAGAAAACCAGAGGTGGAAGTCTTGACGGCCGTCGGTAGAACTAATCTATTTGAAGATAGGACGGAATACAACATGGCGGTGCCTGAACAGCTGATCTTTGTTCCATATAAAATAGATCAGCTGTTGATACGTTGCTATATTTTGTTCGGTTCTACATATCTTCAAATAGGTGCGGTAAGATCTATCGACGGTTGTCGAGACTTCTACCCTGGAGGTGTCATCACCATAGTAATTCTAACCTACCGAATATCGGTAATAACTGTATGAAGACCTGTCAATCCAAGATGGCCGCAAGTGAACAGCTGATTAGTCTTCATACAAATATTACCGATATTCGGTAGGTAAGAATAACCATGGTAATGAGGCTTCCAGCCCTGGGCAATCGAGCTCATCATCATGATTATTAATAACTGTCACGTCATATGCGTGAAGTCCAACTTGGGGTAGTCATGCAGAAGCATGGATATTGGAAATGATCAATAACAAGCATGGTATGTGTTGTGTTGTTCTGTAACGAGGCGTGAGCTGCCAGCTTCCTTTTGAGAAGCGATACCCTTCACGCTCGCTGTGTTCCTAATTACCCGACCCGGCGGGAAGACGCTCCACTTACTGACGGGAAAAAATCTTTCGTTTTTCCAACTCATTTCACACGGAATAAAATGGCGTTATGCCTAACCTGTAATGAAATAGGTTAAATAATGTATTTGTAAAATACGTTGTGTAAAACTGCATACGTTGTTTATCACATTCATTTATTTTTTTGTTATGGCGTTTAGATAGTTATTTTATTGTCAAATCAAATAAACTTATGCCTGTAAACTAACAGCTTATCTATTTAAAAAAAAATGCAGCCTGTGGAAACAGTCACTCTCTTTTACCTTTTCTAAAAGAATCTGCAAATTTGACGTCATTTTTTTTCCAACCTTGTTTGAATCATTTTGGATCCAGAATACAAAAACATTCGTTTCCTTGATTCCCAAAAAAAAGGGCAGAATTCGGTCTCCTGTACTCTTTTCCCTTTAAATGAAATATTAAATATGAAACTATTCCTTGACTTATACGTTGGTGTGAGGCTGACCACCCATACTGTAAAAAAATATTCACTTTGCCGATGTCATCCCTGCTTCAGGGAAGGTTGGCAAAAGTTGTAGGGCTTATGTTCATTTCAGGTTTGGATTTTAATTTGTAAGTACACATGCAACATTTGTAAGCGTGTACTTACACCTGTCTATGGGCATGCACTTCTAAATCTAAATGTAAAGCTAAGCTGCAAAGATATGTATCATTTAAGATTCATAATTTCGCATAATTTCGCGCTCACACATGCCGCATGTGGACCTACAATGTAAAAAACCCGATCTCAAATGAACATAAGCCCTGCAACTCTTGCCGACCTTCCCTGAAACAGGGGTGACATTGGTAAAGTGAACCATTTTTTACAGTATAGGTGGTCAACCTCACACCAACCTATCAGTCAAGGAATACAAGCAATTAAATACATTCAAATGTATAAAACAAATAAATCCTAAACAATTAACAATTCAAATGAATTTTAAATGTAAGCATATCTTTGCAACTAAGATTACATATATGTTATGGAAACTAGTATCCCATTATTGTATACGTACCTACATTGTTACCATATGTCAGAGTTTCAAAAGTTTGTGTCATTAAACTCTGAAATTTAACTAGAAAAGTTAGTTCATGAAATAGAAATAAACTCTATTAATGTGTTTAGCAAATAAATAATTAACCCATGTGTTGCTTAACGCGAAAGTTTAGCAAATCTGCACCAAGCCTCAAAAGGTTAAAGTTGAAAACACGAAGTTGCCACCAGGGGCGGAACCGGCCGAGTATAAGAATGTCTAAAGGATAGAGTTAGGAATAAATGGATAAAGAGAGAATGTAATTTGAAAGAGGATGTGAAAGTTAACGCACAAAAGAATGTGATGAGATGGTTTGGGCATGTGGAAAGAATGAATGATGATAGACTGACAAAGTATATATACAGAGGTAGTGTGAAAGGAGAAAGAGGTAAGGGACGATCGAGAAAAATATTGAGGAGAATGTGAAAGAATGGGATATACAAAGCGAGCGTAAAAGAATAAAATGCATGAAAAAGGTGATGGATATGAATTAATTGAAAGAGGTATGTAAGGATAGGAAGAAATCGAGGCAGCTCTGCAGAGGCTCTGACCACCCCTAGCGGAATGGCGACAGAGTTACAGTTACCGTGTGTTTTATTATGAACATTTTCATATCCCTTACTCTCTACGTAAGTATATAATATTTAGGTGTTATAACTTATAGATTGATTAAAGACTTAGATAACTCATAATGTAAAAATTGGTTAATTTTGCCAATGTCACCGCAGTTTCAGGGAAAAACGGCAAGGGTTGCAATTTAGTTTACGTTCATTCGGGTATTTATTTTGTAATTCTTCTTGCTCAGCCTTTACTTTTGCCTTCTTTAATCTACTCCATGTCTTTGGATCCGCTGCTGCATACAGATTTTTTTTCGATTGAACATTTCGATGCTTCGTTGGAAGAAGCTGGCTATAAGTCACCAATTTTTACCAGCAGGGACTATTTTATTTCATCCCTACCCTCCAGATAGGTCTTTCGTATCTACCACCTTGGAGACGCACTGTCCTCAAGTTCTTCTCCTGTTGCAGGTTCCAATCACAGGAAATTTAGGAAACATTGCCAGTTTAAGGGCTATGTGCCGCCTTATGTCGCACGTGGCGTACCGGTATTTAATTATACACCTTTAAAGCGCTTCAAGTGACTGAGACGTATGACTTCAGTGGAATTATGTGATTCTCCACAGACGTGGCAGCTCGCTAAGTTGGCGTCGTTTCGCCGGCAATAAACCACGCTCATAAAACAAGTGTGACGTATGGGGAGAGGAAACTTCCTCTACCTGTTTCCCAACTCCCAAGTCAACGTTTCAGCGAAAGTGCACGGAAACTAAACGCTCTGTAGGAGCACTATTTAAGTTTAAATACATTTCTTGATAAAACGCCGTGGTTGAGTGTAAACGCAAGGTTTTATACTGAGGGTAGGCTCTGGCAACAGGTGCAACTTTAAAGACTTGAGTAATACCTACATGGAAGTTGTATTGATAATTATTACTGTGAGGTGTGAATTCGCGTTCCTGTATACGATTGTGCATATGGATACCATTGACTTATTGTACCGTAGCGTAAAATGTAACTAAGCTGCACATATAGAGCAACATCAAATCTCATTTTACGCGTGAGTCGGACCTATTTATTTTATAGGTCAAGAATCAACTACGTGCCCTCATTGAAGTCATCATTGAAGTGGAGGTTTTGCAGCTCTCCAAGGAGCTGGTTCTCATTTCCTGTAAAGGCAACGTAAATCTTGCCGATATTTTAATTTTAAGTTTGAAATAAACACCGAAACGGTTAATCATTTCTGACACCTTCGGTGTGGATTGATTCTTAGCCCTTTACATGGAATTCAAGCATTGTACATTGTTTTTTTTTTTTTTTTTTTTGTATAGATTTCTTTGTAAGGTTTTGTTCTTTTTTATATTTAAATGTAATTTATTATTCATATTCCTTGACTTATAGGTTGGTATGAGGCTGACCACCCATACTGTAAAAAATGGTTCACTTTGCCAATGTCACCCCTGTTTCAGGGAAGGTCGGCAAAAGTTGTGGGGCTTATGTTCATTTGAGGTTTGGATTTTATTTGTAAGTACACATTCAGCATTTGTAAGCGCGAACTACACTTGTTGGTTTGTGGGCATACATCTGAGAGCTTTAAATGAATATATCCTTGCAACTTAGATTATAGATTATAGATTATAGTACCAACTGAGCTATTTACCCAACATGTATTCACAAGCGTTAAAAATATGTATATTCTTTACCTAAAAATGAGAAGATTGTTCACAAAACTGATTGTACATCTTACCCCGTAACCAAATACAATTTTTACTTTTTATTTGAAAATTATTCAATGTAAAAACAAACGGTGTTATTCTTACTTGTCATATTTCGCCATCGGCCTAACTGGCGACTACTTAATCTGGGTACAACGCCGGACTAGACCAAATTTGAAATATTGATTCCCGTTCATAGTGTAACGTAGGAACAGTTGAGCCTGCGACCAAATTTGGACGGCTGAAATTACGTCCGTTCAATGTCGTATTTCAAAAAAAAATCTGTTCTAGAGATGTCACTTTATAAATATTATTTAAAGAATGGGGAATTTTCAGTCGTTTTTCAATAATTATTAAAACAATAACCATTGACAATAACGCAAAAAAAAAATGAAAAATAAAAGCAAATAATCAGTTTTTAAATTTGTTGTGCAATTTATAATTAAAAAAACTTTGAAAACAATTGATTAGCCAAATAAATCCGTATATTTTTTGTGGATCGGGAAAAATAAAACAAATGTAGGGAATATGCGTTTGGGATGACCACACAGATATGGCCGTGGCGGGCAGGCGGAGACGCGCGGGGCAGACGTCACAATGGCGGACGGCTTGTTGTTTTGTTTGTAAACAAACAGATGTCGACCGAAATGCATCTAAATATTTTATTTCAGGTGGAAAAAGTGTCTCATATGTGTTCGTGGAGTGTTGAATATCTTCTTCACTCATTTTAAACTATCTAGTTAAGTTCAGTTTTGTAAAATGTGTCATATGAAGAATTTTGCCGCGAGCCGTGATTCAATCTTTCAAATGATTTCTTTTCTTTCTTATTTTTTTGTGTTTTGTGCCTCAAAAAGCGATTGATTAGCAAAAAGATGCTGAATTCTGTCAATGTGACCAAAATGACAAAAACAAATCGCAAAACAAAACAGTAATAAAGCAAATATTTACGATTTAATATTAAATACGGCAGTTGTCAAAATCGATTGTACCACAAAACCCTCTCCTAAGCGGTTTTGTCTTGGCCTAACTTCGCATACATTTGGAGGCTAGATTTAGGCGGGCGTTGAACTCGAGACGCAAGCCTAACTACTTCAGAAATGTTCAAGAATCAAAATTAAGCAAAACGTGGGTTCAAAGGGCGACGAAAATGTCTAAGAATAACACCGAAAGAGTTTTTCACAATTAATCGGTGGCAGAACTGATCAAGAGAGCAGCACCTCCGAAGCGCACACACATCAAATGCATCCCATAATGAATTAGTCATGAACACGTCTTGAACCTTCAATGTGGCGCAGCACCTTCCTCCAGTAAGCAAGCGAGGTATAGAACACAAACGGGGCTATTCTTACACAGTTTAGTCGTCCGTTGAGCCCACGCTTTGACAAACTAATAATGCATTTTTATGAAGACTTGTCAATCCAAGATGGCCGCAAGTGAACAGCTGATTAGTCTTCATACATATAATATTATCGAAATTCGGTAGGTAAGAATGGCCGTTGTGATGAGACTTCAGCCCAGACATCATTAGTTTGTCAAAGCGTGGGCTCAACGGACTACCAAATTGTCTAAGAATAGCACTGAAAGGGCCTAAATGCTGTGCCATCTTTCAATGTATCAGATACTAATAAAGAATATTTTAATCAAAGCTAGTTATTAATAAGCTAACCTGAAGCCTAAACACAGTTACCCTAAAAATCTTTTTTACTTTCGCCTAGCGTCATTGTCAAGAGGACAATTCTGGTTTAAATAAAGCCTCCCTAAATACAGAACCGCTTCTTGGATCCGCCACTGCTCCTACTTTCCGTTCTCCTAATTCTAATAAATGAGGTTTCCCCGCCGCTCCGACAATGGGATTGGGAATCCATTACTTGTTGGTAAGAGGCTTGTCGCAAAGAAGTGTCCCGCGCAAGCACCGCCGCCCTGGCGGAGGAGGCGTACGCCCTTAATTGCCATTAATTTGTCATCTGTGATTCTCACAAGATAATGTTAACCGGGGAACCTGCTTTAAGGATCAACGGAACACCCAAAGATGTGCGCAAATAATAAAACAGTAACAAAATAATGATACGAGCGTATGGTAGTATTAGTGCATACGTGATTCTAATCACGCTGGTGGAAAAACGCTCTGGTATCTTCCACTATGTTCGAGAAATCTAGAAGAGTCGCAAAACGTCCGTTTAGACGCTGTGTATTTGGACTCTTTGTTAATGTGATTTATTGTTATTATTTATGTTGCTTTACTTTTTGTTATAAACTTATTCATATTTAGGTTAGGTTAGGTTCATCAATTTGTACGGTGCCGTGTCTATAAGTTTGCAACTTTGCCAATAAAGTAAGTCAACTTCGCCGTGCAAATAATAACAACCTTTCCTTTATCGCTCCAGTTTTTTATACAGAAGCCTTAGTGAGCATGTAAACAATAACTCATGTAAGTTTTATCGCAATTGGTTCAATAGTTTAGGAGTCCATACAGGACAAACATACATACATCCGCTGGACTTTGTTTATACTCGTAAGATTAGCCAAAAGAGCTCTCCAAACAACACCGTCTCTCAGGGTCAGTCTCCCCTCCACTGATCCACGCCCTGTATATCCATCCCATCCGGGGATGTGTCTCAGGACTCGCATGCAAAAGTTATGTGAGATGCGAGTGGCAGAAGGCCCTCCCGTGAAGCTACACTTTCCCAAGTGTTTACACAAAGCAAAGGAAGCTCAGAAATCACTGAAAGATTATAGCCGTGAGGGTTTAGGGCTCGATGATTTTAAATTTACAAACAAAAATGCAAAGTGATTCTGAGCATAGTTGCAAACAGTAAGAATGCATGAAAGAACGTTTTTTTTCACAAATCTTCGGTGTGTCGCTGTCCCTTTGATATTATTGAGCAGGTGATCATTATATCGCCGCTATAACGACTCACTTCCTGCTCGTTTGTTTGGGAATAACATCAATTAATTAGCTCACAGCCTCCTTGTATATTTGCGTTATTCCCGCCAATATTGAATATAGGATTACATCGTGTTTTACCGTCTTATTTCAAGTCATCAATACGGAATTATATAAACACTGTTCGTTGTAATCACATAATTAAGACATCATTTGACAGTTTATTTGTAATATAAGTATATTTGAAGTACCAGGATATTTGTAATAGCAGGAGATTTGTAATATATCAGGAAAATAGATTTGTAAAAACATTGTATTTGTAATCTAGTTAGTTAGGTACCTTTGAAGTTTCAGGATGTTTAATATTAGGATGATTTATTTGGTGAGCGCTGTTTTTGTGTGTATCACATCTCAGGAGCCCTCTGCAAGCTTGGTCATAGCTGTAGAAAGCGTCAATTCTCAAGAAAGACCCAGTTGTTGTAAGGTTGGATGCACCTTTCAGTGACCGGTCTTTGGTAAAGGTTTATGAATTTTTCAACCCAGCGAAGAGCATACTTGGAAATATAATTTGTATATTTTTTGTGCTCCGCCGGGATCCGAATCTACAACCTTCCATTTACGAGTGCGAAGTGTTGCCACTGGACCACGGCCTGTCCAAGAAATGCCAACAACACGTGGTATACCTGAGCGGTCACACATCCAGGTAGCATCCGCGCCCAATGTTGCTTAACTTCGGTGATTTGATGAGAACCGGTGCTTTCAACATGGTATCGTTGTTGACAAAATAATAATAAAGTTATAATAACATGATCAATCAGACGGTGTATGATGACGTCATCCTGTATGATTTGTCACCTTTAGTATAGCAGGGATAATCTGAGATTAAAATATTACACCACTGTGAAACATGAGATGCATAAAATTCAGGAAAATCTTAGTATTGAGGTTATGGCTCTTTGTCTTAAGCTTAGCCCAGCCGTGAGACATAACATTTTTGTCCACATTTTTTATATATATACTAAGTCCATCATAAATTACTAGTTGCAGTCCAATGTTTAATCCAACGCTTCAGATTCCACCTTGAATGTTTTTTTTTTGACACCGCCAGAACGGTAGTAGTCTAATCTAATCTAAGTTGCAAAGATATTGTTATGTTTAGATTGAAAGGTATCTTCAGGATACTTACATCCGGCTAGCTCTCATCAGCATCACTCTCAGGGCGTGGAGTTCTTTCTTTGGTATTGCTTACTTATATCTTGGGAAGGTTGTATAATTAAAAGATAAAGTTAACATGAACGAATAAGGGTTTATTACTGTACTAATATGGGGGGGAAAAGGGGAAATAAGGGATTGGCCAGACCTACAGGTTGTCACCAGAACACTCCCTATTCCGTTGGCTGGAGTTCTAAACGGAAGGCCTGGGGCAGCGCCCCAGGCTAGCGGCGGTTCCCGAGGCGGACACCTCCACACGTTGGAGCCCCTGGGTGGGCGCTCCTATGCCTCTGGTCCACAAGGCGGGTGCCTTGCTGGCAGGAAATCCAAGTAGATGGGGGGGGAGAGAGCTCCATCGTAGTGCCCCCTCTTGCACCGCTTGGTGCTTGGTCGCTAACGTCTGACTCACTTCACATCTCGCCTGGAACTGATGACCGACGCGACGCGACGGCCCGATTAGTTCACACGGTGCAGTTCGGCCGCTTCCGTGACTGTTCGGCTCCGTTCGGCCCACAAAAACACACTGCACACTTCGGGATTGTTCTTTCAATGTTATTATAAAATAACATAACAATATGTAACATTGGGGATTAACATAACATGCATTTTCACAAGCAAACATGTATAAGTTCGCGCTTGTGCATGTGAACAATATAAACAAATAAAATAAACAATATAAAAAAACCCAATCCCCAAATGAACATACACCCTGCAACTCTTTCCGACCTTCCCTGAAACAGGCGTGATATTGGTAAAGTGAACCATTTTTTACAGCATGGATGGTCAGCCAACCTATAAGTTAAGGAACATTCGGGAATAAGGTATTTGGCAACCAATCACTAGTGACTAACAACCCGGCCAAGTGACGTCACGGTGGATTCAAATGTGCGAATTAATTCGGTTATAAGGACGGAAAATCTAGTAAACAAATAATTTAAAAAATAACAATGTTTTATTCAGCTGCTGTTGAAACAGTGATTATTCTCGTTTTATTATCTCTTAATTAATTTCATCAGATTGATAAATGGTTTAATTAATTTTTGATTAAATTTCCACTTACATAACGGGAATCATAACATAATATTTTGTTTCGCAATGATGAAACATCGCATCATTTAATTTAACAAAATACAAATTTTGCTTAAAATTAACAATTATGATGGCATCTGTTATAGTACAATAGCGATATGGTTAATTTTCATAAAAAGACATCCATTAAAAAAATGTTTTGTAATGATGGAAATGAAGAAATAAAGAAAAATATATAAGAATATCAGATACAATGAGACTTCTGCCATCCATAAAGCCATCAATTGCTTGGCTCCACCTTATCTGACTGACATGATTTCGCCTGTTGAGATGGGTGTGAGGAGGCAGACACTCAGATCCGCGGGCGATGCGATGGTGCAATAAATTTGGTTCAGCCGCACCGTCAGATCCGTACAAACTTTGGAGACCGTGCTTTTCGTGTTGCGGGTCCGGTGGAGTGGAACAGACTGCCACCCGGAGTGAAGAACTCCAAATCTATGGGTATATTTCGCGGAGCTCTCAAGACGCACCTTTTTAAAAAGTCTTATCCGTGATCGGAGAGGGCCCTTGATGTGTGACACACACAAAAACTGCGCTCTCTTATCATGTGAAATTAAAAATAAATAAGCCTGATATATATATATAAATATATTCTGAAAATGTTATTAATTATACTCAATAAATTTTGCAAAAAAAAAACACAAAATTTTACTTCATGTGAAAAATATGTTTGCCTTTTGAATTACATGTACGTATGTAAAAATGAAGAACTACAAGTTTTTAAAAACTTTGTTTTATTGCACTTTTATTGTTTTTGAGTATGTTACAAACGTTTTCGGAATACCTTCCATCATCGGGTAACAACAATTACTAAAATCAAACTTAAAAATTAAGACATGGGTGTGGGATCTATTGGTGGTAAGGGAGGGGGTAGCAAGGTAGGAAACAAGCGGCTTACCAATGGGCAACCCTTTGTCACCACTTCTAGCAGATATTTTTATGAACAATTTCGAAACTAAAATACTTCTCTCCAATAATCACCTCGTAAGCCTAGTACATAATTATCAAAGGTACGTGGATGATATTTTCTTTACATTTGCAGGAACTAAACGCCAACTAGATAAACTCTTAGCTCTTTTTAATTCACAACATCCCAAAATAAACTTCACATGTGAGACCGGAATCAATAATAAACTCAACTTTCTCGACATAACTACATCAATAGAAGACAATAAATTCATTTTTAAAATTTACAGAAAAGACACATACACAGACACTATCATACATGCACAGTCAAATCATCCCATTCCACACAAAATGGCGGCATTCAACTCAATGATTCACAGATTATTATCCATTCCTCTTACGTCACAAAACTACACTATTGAAGAAAATACTATACTCAACATTGCAATAAACAACGGCTACAACCAAAACACAATTAAAAATATTATTAAAAAGAAGAAAAGAACATTCACCATTCAAAAATACATCTATTATAAAGTGCCTGAAAACGGTGAAGAGACGAAACCATGGAGAAGGATTTTATACACAGGGAAGCTCACAACAGACCTTGTAAAGATATGTAAAAAAGACAATTTTAAAGCAGCATTTTACACTAGCTCTAATATTAAAAAGTACATCCTTAATAACAAATCAAAACTGCCGCAAAAAGACTACAGTGGAGTTTACAAAATAAAATGTAATGATTGCGATATGTTCTACATTGGCCAATCAGGTAGAAAAATATCTGAAAGGTTTATGGAGCATAAAAAAGCAATCAAAAACGTTTTGATTCACTCTGAAATAGGAGAACACGCGAGAGAAAAAGGACACAGTTTTAATATAGATAATTTAGAATTAATAAATAGCTGCCAAAAAGGGAGAAAGTTGGACATATTAGAAATATTAGAGATAAATAAACAGAGAAATAAAAGTAATATGCTAAATATTCAACTTCCCGCCATTACGTCTCCTCTCCTAACAATATTAGCTCCGCCCCAAAACTCACCATCTCCCTCCCACATACCTACCTTGCTACCCCCTCCCTTACCACCAATAGATCCCACACCCATGTCTTAATTTTTAAGTTTGATTTTAGTAATTGTTGTTACCCGATGATGGAAGGTATTCCGAAAACGTTTGTAACATACTCAAAAACAATAAAAGTGGAATAAAACAAAGTTTTTAATTTCTTTTATTTTTTTATTTTTTATTGAAAAATAATCAATTTTTTAAAATGAATTTCCACAGTGTTTCACAAAAATCTTTTCAAAATTTACAAGTTTTTGCTATGGCAACATGCTTATTAAAATGAAATTATTTTTAAAAAGAGGATTAATTTTTTCTTAAATGAATTTTCTTCAAAGGAAAATTCGAAAATGCTTTTTAGTAACTTAGCACAGCAAATCGGCGCTACGGCCGAGTGGAGAATTGATAATTCGACTAGCATATCGATACCTCTACGGTAAAACTGAATAAGTGGCATATGGCATAGCACGGGTTTCTCAAATAAATGCACCTTTTTCCGATTTTCTACGAGATAAAACACTACAGATGTGTAAAAATTCTGTAGTGTAGAACATTTTCATGAGAACATATGTACTTCTATTTAGTTCATTTACAATGAGAAGTTATCCCCAATAAAATATTCTAACCACAACTTCTTAAATCAGTGAATCAGCCCTTATTAAGTTATTAAGTTTTTAAGGTATGATTAATACAAAATAAAAAAAAGTAAAAAAAAAGATAAATACAAAAAATACAAACTCGAATCCTAAGAGTTAACAAATGTCATTTGGCGGACGCGTGCATAGGGTAGGTATAGGCAAATACATTTTAGAATAAGTATTTTCTCCCATTCATTTAAAATGACTCATTTGAAATTTACCGAAATGCTAACGATAGCTCCAATCTAATTTCAATTTTCAATTTAAATCTGAATATAAAGCTTAAATGTTTTTATTACCATATATTGCCTACTTATTAGGCGCATGTGCCTGTATGGGATGCACGCCCCTGTGACATTTGGTGATTTCTTTTCAGTTATTTGTCGAAAAAAACGGATTCTGGCGAGAATGAAATAGGTTGGCAAATTGCATTTCTCTTCACTAACCTCTGCGGCAGCTTCTTACTTATTACATACCACATCATTAAAGAAATTTTCACTTTTCAAAATTGACGGTTTTTTCCAAAAAAAAAATGCTGGTGGTGAAACCTTCCCAGGTTTTTTTTTCTGTTGAATGATTTATCATCGTCCAAACTAAAAGCCAATTACAAACTTCCTCAAAACAAGGAAAGTCTTTAAAGGGCGTTTTGAGCTAATTTTGTTTTAAAAGAGTCAGTCTATAAAAAGCATGGAGTCGAAATGTTTCTTCCACGGATTCTAGAAATTGTTTTTCTTAGCGGACAAACGTCACACATTTACGTAACTAGGGCCCTTAGCAAGCAGTGACAAATTATTAGTTAAACTTTGACTTTGCAACACGTCTACGTGACGTCATCACTTTTTTGACGTTTTACAATGTATGGACTCCTTTCTTTTCAGAATCTTTCAAACTAATCTACAGACTTGACAAGCAGTTGTAATGGTCATAATTTTTTTTTTCCTTTCGACGTTTTGTTGGCGACGTAGTCAACATCACCTGGATGCACTCTTTCTGAACGACGCCGACGACTGAAAATGAACTGGAAAATGAACTGAACTTAGTTAAATAAAAAAAAAAAAATAGTAAACGGATTTTGTGCTCACTCTTAAGAATGGAGACTCCTATACTTTCAGTACCTCGCAAAAACGCAACTAAGCTTCACATATAGTGTAACTTCTTGCCTGCCTTATCCCCGAAGGAGTTGCATGTGGTGATTTGGGACCTATTTATTTTTACGGGTAAGGGGGACGGCCTCACACCAACCACTTTCAGTTGAAGTGGGGGTTGGTTCTCATTTCTTGTGAAGGCTGAGTAAACCTTGAGATCGAACCCTTGCTCTCGGCATGGAATGCAAGCATTCTACCAATTGAGCTATCGACCTTTTTACGAGCTTGGTCGTCGTCCCTACAAAGCGCCAATTCTCAAGCAAGACCCAGTTGCTGTAAGGCTGGATGGACCTTTGGTGACCGGCCATTGGTAAAGGTTTTATGAATTTTTCAACCCAACGAAGAGCAAATTTGAAAATATAAATGGTATATTTTTGTGCTCCACCGGGATTCGAACCCACAACCTTCCATTCAGAGTCTAAAGTTTTACCACTAAACTACGGACCGGTCAAAATATTACATTTAAACTCATTCATCGCGTTTACAAAAAAATGTTCGGAAAGTTAAACATAGACCCTAATGAACGTTTAAGTTTCCATATCCTTTTTTTGTAAAACATTTTGTTGAGTGTAAGTACTAAGTTTTGTACTGGAGCTACTGCAGAACATGTTTAGCCAAAACTCTGTAACGTACACAAACATTTAATAATGTTTATTTATGCTTGCTTTCCTGTATAAATAAATAAAAAACCAACACTTTGTATATTTGAGAGCAGTGCGTGTGGCGTCGGTGCATTTGAACACAGCAATGCTATTTCCGAGACGAATGCAAAAACTTATACACACATGAAATACATCTTCTTCTCTTAATATTAAATCAAAGATCTGTTTACTGCAGAACTCTCTCCTGTGATGCAGAGACCAGCTGGGGTGGAAGTCTCATCACCACGGTAATTCCTACCTACCTAATATCGGTAATTTTTGTATGAAGAAGAAGAAGACTGTTCAATTGCGGCCATCTTGGATTGACAGGTCTTCATACAAATATGGCCTGACTAATCAGTTGTTCACTTGCGGCCATCTTGGATTGACAGGTCTTCATACAAGTATTACCGATATTCGGTAGGTAAGAATTATCGTGGTGATGAGACTTCCAGCCCGGTCTTCCATCTTTTGGGTGGGTGGTCTGGTTGACGCTGGCCGTCTAGTATTTCCTGTACCACGATTCGGGTTATCCTCTTTTCTCTCATGCGGTCTACATGGTCCCTCCAGAACCGTCTCCTCTTCTTACTCCTTATTGGACTATATCTGACATATTGTTGTTTCCATGTTTGCTGACAGCACCTTGGTGCTGGGCAACGCGCAGGTGCCCGAGGTGTATCCTATCGTCTACACTCTACATGGTCCCTCCAGAACCGTCTCCTCTTCTTACTCCTTATTGGACTATATCTGACATATTGTTGTTTCCATGTTTGCTGACAGCACCTTGGTGCTGGGCAACGCGTAGGTGCCCGAGGTGTATCCTATCGTCTACACTCTACATGGTCCCTCCAGAACCGTCTCCTCTTCTTACTCCAAATTAAAGATATATGACTTTAAAAACAATACAATGGCGAAGAAGAACTCTGAACTTTACGCAATTTACCAAGACTTCGATGTAAACTATAGACTGTAAGTCCACATGCGGTGTGTGTAAGCGCGAACTCACACGTGTCTGCTTGTCAAAATGCATGTAATAGGAATCTTGAATGTAATATCTTTTTGCAAATTACATCATACATTATCCCAGAGACTATAGATCCTTACTTTTGACGTTCAATTTACTTTGACAATTGGCTAAAAAAAACTTATAGTACAGGTGTATCAAATGTTGAAAATGATCTCCGCACGTGAATTGGCATAGACAATACACCCGGCAGGGTTGCTAAGGAAAAGGCATGCCAATATTTGTTTATTGGTTGCTAAAAACGACAGTTCCATACAAGACTGACGTTTGCTCGTCGAGAAAAAATTCTAATAAAAAAAAAAGCAAAATTATTTTAACATTTATTTGAGTAGGTCATTTTCTTACGTACACCATCTAAAGTTAACATCAATGGATTCAAGTGATCTCCGGAGTTGAAATGCACTCTACTTATCTGAAGCTTTACGACCTAAATCTGAATCAATGAATAATATAAAATGCCATAAATTACCGCGCTTCAATCCAATTATAAATTTCAAATCTTCATGTAATTCATGCTAATAAAAAGTTCATTCGTTCTTGCCTTTTTTTCTTCCATTCAATTTGTGGGGTAGCTCGCATTCAGTGCGGTTTTTCTCTGTAAATTTCCAATTAACGGAAAGCTTTCATGGAACTCTTTATTCATCTATTGACCTGACATTCATTCCGCTTCGCATTTCTTTTCTTTGAAAATTTCATTTCGTAATAAAAAATAAAAAAAAATGATAGGATTATCTAATTTGAGATAACACACGTGCAGGTACCTATGTTTTTTTTCTTTTCCTTTCAATTTTATTTTAAAACTTAATTGTGGATCTAATCTAATCTAAGTTGCAAGTATATGCATATTACATTTGGATTTTATATTACGTGCATGCCCACAAGCAGACACGAATAAGTTTTTGCTTACACATACCGCATGTGAATCTACAACATAAAAACTCAAAATCTCATATGTACATAAATGTTCTGCAACTTTTGACGACTTTCCTTGAAACAGGTGTGACATTGGAAAAGTGAACCATTTTTAAAGAAAAGTGAACATTATAGCATGGGTGGTCAATGAGATTTTGGTGAAAACTGCTTATTGGAAACCTATTATTATTTTTTTTTATAATGAGACATATAGCCCGATCAAGGATAGGAAAATCGCTCAGATTATGGAACGCTTGCGTAATACGAAAACATTAGATTTGATCTCCACCAAGGGTTTCAGAAACGATTTCCCGTTTCGATGTTTATTTCAAACTTCAAATCAAAATACCAAAAAGTTGTAATTAGCCTTCACAAAAAAATGAGAACCTGCACCCTCAAAAGCAGGGAAGTCCCCACTGCAAATAAGGTGGTTGCTGTAAGCCAGCCCTGTTACCTGTAAAAATTAATTTTCACATCTCACCATATATTAATGTTTCGGGAACAATGCGGCAAGAAGTTACACTATATATGCAGATTAGTTGAATTTTTTTAGACATGGCAAAGCAGATGCTGTAGCAAGACGTTGATTTGGTCCACTTAATGAAAACCAGCGGTATTTTTTTCCTTATATACTTGCCGTAATTTTTTTTATGAATGATAAAAACGATAAATTCTCGACCATAACTTATCTTTAACAGAACATACGTGAGTTTGAATCAAGCCCGTTTAAGGGTAGATAAATCCTTAAAATCTATATTTTCAAGATTTACGCAATGTTTAATTAAAGAAGTTTCCCGGCAGTAATGCGCGTATTATTGTGGTATTTTGGCAAGTTTGGCCGGTCAGCGGGCCGGCCCTGCTTAGGACCACAACAGAAAGAGACCACGAGGTCGTAAAGTTGGCCATTAAAAGCACCGCGCTGTGTTTCTTGGCTTTATGCCGCCCCGGGGGTCATCTACTAGAAAGACCTTTTCATTTCCACACTAAACTCAACAATACGACTTTCAATAACCAGCCAGGTTTGAACAATCTAGGAAAAAACGCAATAAACCTTGATATCCATAATCCATTGCTACGCCACGCTGATAATTAAGGCCCTCTCTGCCGCCTCTCGACGAATCCTTGACAAAACTTAACCCAACGCGCTGATTGGCTGGCGTTTGGTGATGCACTGGCTTGGCGAGACCATAGTTTGTAATAAAAATGTTTGAAAAAGTTATTTGTCATGTCAAAATCGACTTTGGGGAGTCTTACGAGTTTTGCGAGCCTGTTGAAATAAAAGAAACGCAGTAGATTATCAAATAATCTATTTAACAAGTTGCAGGGACTTATTAACATTTAATGTTAGCATTGAATGCACGGCTCACAAGCATCACGTCTAAGTTAAGTATCACAGTAAGTACCAACAGTAGTTCATGCAGTGACCTCTATGAGTTCATGCCAACTTATGAGCTAAAGAATTCAATCCGGATTATTGAGAACTCTCAATTTGGAATTATATCATTCCGTGGCTCATAAAACCAGTTGTTAATTATGTATAAGATTAAAAAATTAGGTCCATATTTCAGTTTTTGGTACAAGGTCTGTGCTAACTCATATATACAGATAAATTATTTATCAATCACCTATTTTCTCGAGATTTTCCAATCTTCACATTTGTTATGCTCAACACGTTGCGTCGCTAACTGATTCCCCGCTCTCCAGAAATACCTGTTATTATCGCATTACCCGTGATGCAAGTGCAGTTTTCCTCAGCAAATAACAACAATGCCAGAGAGCTATTCCCGTTGCTTTACGATCGCGAAAATAACCAAACATACGTCATAGCGCCGACCGACGAGTGCGCCGTGTAAACGAGCTCTTTGAGAGTGCACTTTTCTTTGTAGCTGATGCAACTGCCACATCCTTGCTGTGCTATCTAAACATGCATTTTGTAAAAGCGAGTTTATACGGTTCAAAATTTATTTTACTGTCAAAGAAACCAAACTATTGCATAAGAGTTTAAGGCTTGCACTGCCGGCTGATGATGCTGGAGAGATGTTTTCCGGGATCTGTTGCCATGGTGAAAAGTCCGAAAGCTCCAGCTCCCATAGAACACGGCAAAAGATTCCGGAAACATCTAGATCTCCAGCAAACAAACTATTGATGCTCAATATCTGGGCTTTGACTGTGATCCATTTCTTTGTATTCTTGCTTACATTTCGTCTCATATCTTGAGTAGGTACAACTAGTTCGAAACTCTGTTACTCAGTGATTGGGTTTGTACTTTTCATTTTTATATATCTGTTACAGGTTATGTTCCTTGACTTATAGGTTGGTATGCGGCTGACCACCCATACTGTAAAAAACGGTTCACTTTGCCAATGTCACCCCTGTTTCAGGGAAGCACGGCAAGAGTTGCAGGGCGTATGTTCATTTGAGATTGGGTTTTTATATTGTAGGTCCACATGCGGCATGTGTTAGCGCGAAATTATACATGTCTGCTTGTGGGAATGCATTTAATATAAATCTTAAATGATATATATCTTTGCAGCTTAGATTAGATTAGATTAGATTAGACAGGTAAAGTTGTATGACATGGATACTTGGTGCAAAAAAAAAAAAGAATCTACTAAGGACAGAAACCACATTCTATGCACCTACGTGCCTAAAATACTCTTATTTTACATGAATACTGATTTTTTTTTTTGTATTTTATTCCTTAGTTTAAAGCTCTAAAACCAAAGGTCCGGGTGTTAGCTCAATGGTTCGACTTCCATTTTCTGAGGGGGGACTTAGGCTCTAAAAAGGCCATCATTACTTTCCAGTATTTTTATTAATCCAATCTTGAGAAGCAATGAGATTTTGGTCCTTTAATAGCAAGGAAAATCTTTTACATATCAGATATAGATGTAAGCCTGATTGTCAATTCAATAAAAATAAATAGGTTCCACACACTTTTAAAAATGAGTGTGGTAACAATTCGTGTACAAAAAGGACAACTTGAATGGGAGCGCATTCAATTATGCTTCCATAAATTAATCAAAATGGACTCGCCACAAAATACAAAGACCTAAAATTTGTGACGTCATACGTCCGCGTCGCTAGGAAAAAGGTAAATTGTTTTTTTGTTTTTATTTTCTAAGAACCCCAGTCCTACAAACCTGTGACGTTTTCCCACCGAGAAAAAATTCTAACTTCTATTTTTGTACAGAGGCCGTTCTGAAAAAAAACATTGTTCTACATTTCCCTCAGAACAATTTTTTTTTTTTTTTGGCAATACAGATATTTAATAGATCACATTTTTCCGGTAGATGCATTTCCTAGTTAAGTGAAACATTCCATAAACAAAAAAAGAATTAGGTTTTTTACGAGCGGCATCAAAAGGCAAATTGATGACGTCATTTCCCCGCCCTTTTTGTGTTCCAATCAAACAGGCGATAGTGTGGCAAGGCTCTACATGCAAGTGACAGTAAAGTAGAACGTCCATTATCCGAGCTTATGCGGACCCCGCTTATCTAGCTTAATTAATCAAAAGCTCCAATAATACGACCTTGATTACATACTGTATTTCTGTCAAATTAGACCAGTTTTCAATGTATTTTTGTTTTATGAAAAACGCAGTAACTGAATAATATACCTATAGGTTAATTTAACGGGCAAACGCCTATGTGATTATGGGTCTGTAAAAAAATATTAGTTTGCATTTCCGAGTGACGTCACAATCTTTTAGTCTCTGTTACTTGGTCAAATTCTAGACAAATAAAGAGTATGTGTATTTAAACAGTAAAAATTTAAGCTTTTGAATGATACGCTTTTTTACAAATGATTTGTTTTTCGGAAGTAATTTGTGAGAGGAGAATGGGGAAAGGGGAAGATGAAGAAAGGAATAGCTTAACCAAATGAGTTGAATTGATAAAGTTGCAGATATATTCAGAATGAACGTAAAAGAAGCATTTTTTTTTAAATGGTGGATATAAATGAACTGAAAGAAGTTTGTCAGGATAGGAATAAGTAGAGGAGACCCTGCAGAGGTTATAACCACTTCCAGTGATTTGACTACAGCATTACAATTTCAGTCATTCTACGGTTCACAAACACCGTTAAGAACGGTAAGGTAAAAGCTCGGTAAATCGCTCGGTAAAGTTTTGTTAAAGTAGACTCGGATAATCAATGTTCTACTGTATTCCCTACGACTTTTACTATCACAAGTATCGCATACAATGTCGTTTCTTTATCGTAAACGATAAAATTCTACCACAGTCGTAACCTGTACCCCTACTTCTAGCCTCAACCACAGCTTTCCCCAAAAATCTACCAAAACTAAAACGCTCACCGGACGTGCCACTTCAGTTTCCACGCATTTTTGGGTTAAACGTGGTATTGGATACAAATTGTGTGTTATGTAGATATGAACAAATTGTTGCAACTGTTGCTTAATAGGAAACGACAAGACTGGCAAGTTATATCGTAAAGTGGCGCTGGAATTGTTATTGCATATTGTATTTTGTTAACCGAAACTTACGTGCAGGATTAGTGAAGAAAAATGTAAACGAGCAAAAAAATAAAGAGCTTAACTTTGTACGAAATTTACTTATTTTGTTTCAATCGTTTTAAATAATAATAGGATGATTTATTTGGTTAGTTTTTTTGTGTGTAAACCACACCTCAAAAGCCCTAGCTGCGATTCTGTCGTTACTGTAGAAAGCACCGATTTTTAAGCAAGAGGTCGATAGCTCAATTGGCAGAATGCTTGCATTTCCATGACGAGAGCTCAGGTTTAAATCCCACCGAGGGTGTCAGAAATGATTTCACGTTTCGGTGTTTATTTCAAACCTTAAATAAAATTACGGCAAGGTGTACCTAGCCTTCACAAAAAATAATTACCAGCTCCCTCGCGAGCTGGAAAACGTACAGCCGGTCCCCTTAACTGTAAAAATAGTAGGTTCCAATCCCCACATGTGAAACCCTTCGGGGATACACTAAATGTATAGCTTAGTTACGTTACTTACAGTACTCTTAGTACGAGTTGCAAAACTTGAGTAATGTAAAGTTTACGGCAATTATTAAAGAGTGATTTCCCCCAAAATCAGCCGTTTTTGTTTGATTGAACTTGATTTTCTTCATCACTGTAACTCTTTTGCTAAGACCATATAGTGTAAGAAATAAAAACGGCAGATTTTGGGAGAAATCAATCTTTAATATTTTCCGGAAACTTTATTTTTCTTAAGTTTTGCAACTCGTACTAAGGGTACAGGAAACCTCGAAAGTATTAGTTACTGTTACAACTGCATCATGATTTCAAAAAAATATACAACAAATCATATTTCTCAAATCAAAGTTTTCAAAAATATATTATTTACTTGTGTGATTGCTTACTCAATAAAATAGAAAAAAACTACTTTATACTCCAATACTGAAAAATCACGTTAAGAAGTCTGCATCCTGAGTATAAAATCAACGAATGCGTTTTTAAAAAATATATATACAGAAACTAAAACGCTCATTGAGGCACAATTTTTTTATCCATATATTTTTTGGTGAAACGCTGCGGTAAAGTTTGAACTTGTGTACTTCAAGTAGAAATAAGTATTCTTTGAAGTACTCGGAATTGTATCCTTTGATTTTCCTTCCGTGCTTTGAGAGCTTCTCATACCTTGATAAAATTTACTTCCTGTGAAGCTCCCAAAGGATATACACGGAAACTAGAAGGCTCTATATATTTTCATAATAAGTACCTATATGAGAATAATAAAATGCAGCTAGCTTTCAAAATATCCACATCTGAATACAGGTTTTTTTTACTAGGTTTGTGAAGAGGAATGCAATTCACCAACCTATTTTGCCTGGCCAGAAACAGGTATTAATATTATCAATTAATAATTCATCATTGTTTATTTTATTGAATTATTAATTAATAATTACCCAATAACATATGTTGAACCAGGGTTAAATTTATGGTCAAATGGCCCAGGATGGGATCGAACCATTGTTGGTTTATTCCAAACACGCTAGAAAGATCAGCCCACTTGACTCCCTCGGCCATAACACCGACAATATTGTCAACAGTATTGTCAAGCTTTTCTGCAAAATATTTAAATGATTGATTTTTCTGTAATTCCATGTCACGATAAATCACAGTCTAGACAAACAGTCCGTAGATAGAACGGCCATCGACAATTCGGTTACATGACAGTTCTTCCTCACGATTTTTTGTTCAACGACATGTCGGTCACATACAACCCACTCCAGTCACAGACACTTCATCACAAATAACTACAACTAATTAAAACTACAGTCATCACAAAGGTGTTTTGGAGAGAAAAATTGATTTTGATGGAGCTGTCTGTGTCGAGTGGATGAACTGTCGTGTGACTGGTTTGTCAATGAACGAGCTGTCTTTTACCGATTTGTCATGACACGCTTTAGTCATCATTCAGTATTTTTCATGAATTGAAATCAACTCCTGTTTTTTTCTCGTAAGAGAAAAATAGGTATTTAATTATATTATTAACTGGATTTCACACAAAATAAACATCAAACCATCAAAAAGTCCATCACAATGGACAGCAAATCTTATCATTATACGAATGGCATGGAAATGAATAGCGATCCAAAAAAAAACATAAGAATACTCTTCACCTATTGTCTGTCTGTATTCCATCAGGAAATTTGCAACGCGCCGCTGAAAACTTTTAAGCCGAATCCCATCGCCGAAAAAAAGCAAAAGAAAACTTATAAACCTGTAAAGTTTCCATTGTGTCCTGGCGGAGCCTGCTCCTCCTACTCCACTTCTCGGAAGACCTTTGTGAAGAGACAATAATGGCGGGCTTATCATGCAAATTACCTGGCTGTACATTATCGATTTGTGTCCCACACTCTACGCCACGTTAATGTGATGAAGTTTTACATATAAATTGCTCGATTCATCATAACGTATTACTGAGCCTCGTCGCGATTCGTAATGTATGCAAATTTTCGTATTTTCCCGCCAAACAGTGTATTGTGTTTCAGCAGTTTTACCTAATAGTAGGACTGCCATACGCGTCATTTGAAACGGGATAATTTAATTTTTAAACTTAGTTAAACGTTTCTGGATTCTTGAGCCCGTAATTTAATTAACTTTACATATTAAAATAACTTGGTTACATTAAGTACTTATATCGATGTGTGTTTCTGATCAAACAACCATCTGTCCTACGAGCGATGTGTGCTATTTAAAGAGGAAGGGTCTGAAACGCTTCTTTGCATAGCTCTCTACGCACTACGACCTTACTTATACATATAAATACTCCCGGATATTATGAGGACACATAGGTGCTTGCTTTTACACCACAAAACTGTAACCTAAGTAAATATTTGATACATATATAAAACAGACTTGTATTTTCTATGATTAACATTTAAGGTGCCACACGCAGAAAAAATAGTTTAACTTTTATTTATTGGCCGCCATCATTGACTTTCTTATCGGATGATTAATGCTCTCTTAAAAGATATACTCTTCTCTTCCGATTTGCTTATAAAGAAGCCTGTGAATATTTTAGTTCCCAACCTGCTGAGTTGGCAACTAAAATATTTACTTATTCATAGCCCACTCATTAATATTTATACATAAACTTATTGGAAAAAAATGTATGTGTTAAAATATAAAAACGTCATTAAAAAGTCAATGATTTTTTTATTTGGAACTTTCGTCTTAGCGAGCAAACGTCATTGTTGTACGGAACTGCCACCCTTAGTAACCAATAAATAAATATTTGTTTGCCTTTTCCTAACAACCCTTGCAGAGTGACGACACGATATTGTCTATGTCAAATCACGTGCGAACCTCATTCTCCTCTCGATAAGATTAAAAATTTCAATGTTACATACCTGTCCCAATTGAAAGCTTGAAAATTATGGTACACCCGTCCATTAAGTACGTTTGTAACAGGGTGAACATTTGATACTTCAAAGACAAAGTGAAAATATAGGGGTTGATTGTCAGGGATGCTTCAAAGCTCTTTGTTTTTCAATTTTATGTAACAACTATATGCCAGTCGAACAACAGTCAGTTCATCAGTAAATAGTGATTTTACTATTATTATAATGTTGTAATAATAACATTAGGCTATTTTTTTAGTGAGCGCTGTTTTTGTGTGAATCACACCTCAAGAGCCCTCTGCGGACTTGACTGTCAAGCAAGACCCAGTTGTTGTAAGTTTGGATGGACCTTTGGTGATTGATCTTTGGTAAAGTTATATTAATTTTTCAACCCAGCGAATAGCATATCGACTGCTCCAAGGAAGACATCACTAAGTCAAAAAATATAGTTTTGCAGGAAAGCCAATTGAATGTTATTTATTCCATGGAGTACAATGCATAAACTATTTTTTACATTCAATTTTTCAACGAATTTAAAAAAGATAGAGACACGGCTGTCATTTTGGAATGAAGATAATGATTTGTTACCTTCAGAAATGGAAATGAGTCAAAAACCTAAATTTCGGAGTTACTTCCTTCTTCCTTGGAGCAGTCGATATTTGAATATAGAAATGGTATACTTTTTGTGCTGCGGCGGGGTTCGAACCCACACTCTTTCATTCACGCCTTTCAAGCGTTACCACTAGACTACGGCCCGGTCAATGTAATGTTGAATAAAATAAAATCAGATGTTGAATTAAATATTCTGTGAGCTGTGTTTTCATCAAACTACAAAGATATTTATGTAAGAAGTAAGACTTTTTACCAAGAACCCTTTTCTTTGTGGTTTCTTCCTCACTATCTGAATGGCTTACCTGTTTTTTTCTCCGGCCCTCTGCCAACCCTGAGAGTAATTGGTAAAATAACAAAACGAGAGGGAAACAGAAACCTTATTATCTGGAGAAATCGTATTGGAAATTGTATTCAAGTAATTATTATCTAATATGTTTTGCAGCGTCGAATTCCCCCAAAACTACTCAGCTTTCGGGTCAGCCTTTTATGTAGGTAGTACATAATAAAGTAGGGGCCTGCAGAGATTCCTGGATTATTTTAGAGGAAAAATATCCCCAGGGAGAAATATATAAAACTTACCCTTTTTGACTTTAGATCTTGGTAAAGATATTAGGCGGTGTTCAGCTGGAAGGCAAATAGTATTAAAATATATTACCCTCCAATCCAGATAATATATTTGCCAGTTTATTCCTTGATAAAATCAGTGCAGGTACTCTATTAGACTGTACTAAATATACTCTTTGTAAACTAGTTCACAAATAGCTTTTTTTAAGTCAATAGATGCAAAATAATTATCCCTTTAAAAATATGATAATTTATGAAGTAACGCTCAAACCTTCCTCATACCCGTCTTGTATGTATGCGAAAAAAGACTCACAGCTCATGGATGCTCATGCAAAGCTATATATTTTCTCAAGTGGCGGAAAACCTTCCCGTGAAGTAATAACAACGTCACGACAAAACAAGAACCTCTAGGTTAGAGGCATGCCCGTGACTCTAAAAGTAAATGGTTTGATGTAATGAATCTAAGCAGCATAAGTTTATATTATAAACATTTCCAAGCGATATTCAATTTTCAAAGATTTTTTAATTTTAAATTTAAAACATAAAATTAAATCGATCAGAATATTTTCTTTACAAAACGGAAATTAAATTAAATATAATCTTCAAACCCCCACATCAATCAAATATTCCATAATATTTTATCTTAATTTTTTTTTTGATGGCCCAAAGTCAATCAATTATATTTTGATTACTAGGGGTGTACAGGAATCTCCCCCTCCCTCCTCCTTCGTTTAACCCTCTACCCCTCACCAACCCTTAATTCCCTGTAAATTAAAAATGAGCACTCATAAAGCGGCTTCCGTCTCTTAATCCGCTTGGAACGAAAACGCTTAAATGTTCATATTTAACTTGTTAAACATTTTCACATATTGTTTTTACAAATCAAGAAGAATAAACATTTTTAGATTTCACAAGTTAGACTAAAAAGAATTTAAAAAAATAAAAAAATAATGATTTTTTTAGCGTAGGTTTTATCCTTTTGTTATTTCAACTTAAAAAATAAATTATTTTACATTTTCTCTAATCTAATCTAATCTTATCTAAGCTGCAAAGATATATATCATTTAAGATTTATATTAAATGCATTCCCACAAGCAGACATGTATAATTTCGCGCTAACACATGCCGCATGTGGACCTACAATATAAAAACCCAATCTCAAATGAACATAAGCCCTGCAACTCTTGCCGTCCTTCCCTGAAACAGGGGTGACATTGGGCAAAGTGAACCATTTTTTTACAGTATGGGTGGTCAGCCGCATACCAACCTATAAGTCAAGGATTTTACTTATTACGAAATCTTATCTAAGTGAATAAATCTCTCACTGTTAATCTTTTTGATAATGAAATGATGGTGACAATAAATCTATATGTCTTGGTTGAGAAAGTACATACATGTCGCACGTTTAATAATAAAGAGCAATAACTCAAAAAACAAGAATGTTGGGAAATCACGTTTAAAGTTCAGACACCCAGTACAACTTGTATGGGATGAAAAAGGCGACCGATGTTTTATCTCGGTCATATTCGTCCAAATTGAACGGCTGTCGCATTCTACCTATTCTTCTCGCATTGTTCTTGCGTTTTATTACAAAATCTCGATTTTCCCAATTTTCGAGTTATTTCTCTTTATTATTAAGCGTGCGATGTATCAAAATCTTATATTTTTCCACCGACATGTAAGTTCACGCTCACCATTCTGCATGTGAACTTGCAAACTAAGACTCGAATCTCGAATGAACACAAAATCTGCACCTCTTGTCCGTTTTCTCTGAAACATTTGGCACATTGAAGAAATTTTTATTGTCATTAAGGGGGTGAAATATAATTCACTCCAAGAGCACCCCAATATATTCGGTAAACAGATCAGTCTGTAGACGTCTATTGAAGTGACTGTTGTCGGCAACTTATCGAACCACATGTCAGTTCCATGCCCTTGGAGCCGCCACTGTAAAAGCACTCTGACCAAAGACTGTTGCAGACTTGCGCAAAAGCTCTATAACCAATTTTCTGTCATTACTTTTGTTTGGGTTTCCGCGTAAAGTTCTATACTTAAGGCCTGACGAATCAAGAATTTGGTTGCATATAGGTAAATCAGCTGATGTACATCATGTTTCCTGTTCAAATTCCAACATATAATTACCCACTTCCGAGAAATATTTAACCGACGTCCTTACCAAAATTAAGGAGTCAAATTTTATGTATCAATCAAATATTGATTGGAAGTTGGTGCAACAGGCCCTTATGGTACTGAAACTGAAACAGTAAAATTCTCACGTAGACTTTCCCCATATGCGCGCAGTATTTTCTCTGCAGGCGTGCGATATATTTAAAGTTTATGGGTTTGTAAATCTCTAGGCGGCACAATAGCATTGCTTATGATAACATTTCCTCGCTTGGGAAACGGATACTTTGATAAATGTGGCAGCCAACACTCGGTGAACAGCTGGGGCGAGTAAACACACAAACAACGCTGCAAACGTAGGTGAGTTCAAATCTATAAAAATACTACGAGTATCAACAGGGGAGTACAGTCTCGACGATATCGATAGTTTTTTTATCATATTGTTATGATTTCACTGGGGTTCTCTCTTAATTATTATTACCGTATTTATTTTACACGATTTGGTTCACAATTTACAACAATTGATTTCTAGCTCTGGATTTCGACTTCATGGCTTAATGTTTTAATCGACACTCTCTGATGCCCTATTGCAGTCCTTTTATATAGGTACAAAAGAGATCTTTCTTGCGTATTCCAGATCATTCGTATTGATCATGATTGTTTGTTGCTTCTACTTAGAAGAAAATGCATGAAGAAATAGCATGAAAAAGGTGATGGATATGAATGGATTGAAAGAGGTATGTAAGGATAGGAAAAAATGGAGGCAGCTCTGCAGAGGCTCTGGCCACCCCTAGCGGAATGGTGACAGAGTTGCAGTTACAGTTACAGATTTATAGGTTGGTATGAGGCTGTGCGTTACAATGTTCAAAACGAATCTGTCCCGCAGAATCTTTGCTCATATTTATAGGTACGAAAGAGACGTTTCTTGCATCTAGAACATGGTGGATACTTTCTAGTAGATGAATAATACTAGAGACAGACACACACACCAGCAAGCTACGTGTTCACGCTCACGTCCTACGAACTCATCTGTTCGTAGCACTATTTTAAAAGTTGCAAAATCACTACTCTGATTATGCAAGCAGGGCATTATTTTATAACACACTTTACAAAGAGCTGTTTAATGAACGTCTACTCAAATGACCGCACTCGTTTCAAGATATTACGCGCCTTTAATCTCAACATGAAAACATTTGAGCCGCCATTAATTACGTTCAGCACTTCCAATACAAACAGAATCTTTAAAGACAATCTTTACTGCTGCCACAGTGTAAGCACTTAAATTAAATGATATGATTAACTTTTATGACTCTGCCATACAAAGCTTCAAGGAGATACAATAAAAAAAGACGTTAGGGTTTGTGAATATTGGCTAAACGCAAAACCAACAAGATCAAAGAAATTTTGGTTTACAAAAAACGACCTTGTTCGTTGCTATAGAAGCGTCATTTTTTTTAAGAAAGATGCAGTTGCTGCAAGGCTGGATGGAATTATTTGTGAAAATATTTAATTTTCAGTTAAAATATGGAAAATTTCAAATTTACTGATTTAAAAACTCCTTAAATCTTAAACGTACAGTGGAATCCAAATACAATTTGAAATTAGATTTGTTTCTCTCCCGCCAAACGTCACAGATCTGTTTGAAAAGAGTCCGTAATACCTAAATAATATCAACAACATTCAGTAGTTAGCATTTTCTTTAGAGCCGTCCGTGTGATGTTACATTATTTTTTTAACGATAGAATTAGTTCCCAGTCTTTTGTATTACACTTTTGTTCCTCACGTTGCGTTGGCACATGTTTTTCACACAAAGCAAACTATTTAATGTCTGTGAATTTTTAAACTTTTGGTTTTAATTATGCGAAGCTCTTAGCGCAAACGGCAAAGATCTGCTGAACAAAACCGCAAGGGTTTAAAGCTGCAAAATTATAATATTGAATAAGGTTTGCGGGGAGATTTCGGTCGGCCCGGTACATATTGTAAACCATGGCCTTTATACGTACAACAGAAAGATATGAAAATGATTCTGTACCGGGGGAAAATTACGAAATTTCGGTCAAAGGAGCCTGAGGGAAACCTTTTAGAAAATTACATTCTGTTTTACTTAATGTACGATCAACGTGGAATCCTTGTTATATACGAGATTGAATGAAATATTTAGAACTAGTATTTTAATCACCCCTAAACTTCAGATTCAGGAACAAATGTTCCTTTTGATTTCAATGTAGCTGAAATTTTTATACAACCTCTAATACCGGTTCTTTCCATAATGTAATTTTTTAGGTATCCTTTTATTATTTTTAACACAATTTTTACTCATCAATTGCCTCAAGAGTAAAATCACTACCTCTAAAATGTGCGTGTATCATCGAATGCTAAATATCTCCTGTATGAATCGAATCACGAATGCCCAGATTTTTTCCAAAAAGAAGGTTTCTTTCAGTCATGTAATAAGTAATGAAAAACATTCACTCTTAAATTCATTCCTACATGCTGCTTGACAAAAAGGTTGGTATAAGGCTGACCCCCCGGATGCTGTAAAAAAAACACTTTTGTGTCAACGTGAATTTACATGTGCGTGCTTGTGGGCATGCATTCAAATTAAGCCTCTTAGATTATGATTATAGACTTCTCAGTACACAGGGAAGAATTGAAGGCCACCAGGCTCCTGGTAAGATGGGAAACATCTTGGTTAAAGAACTTGAGACAGTGGCTTGGAAGAAACACAAGATCCTTCTTCGTACAGCTGTATCTAATGTACATATTTCTATGTAAATCGCAAATCAAAAAGAAAAGCATTTTTTAACAAATTAATGCTTCAATATTTAACAGTATCCTTAAAATAATCTGGATAATTTGAGCTTCCTGGACAACTTCCTCTTAAATATCCTTCTTTACCGTAATTGTCCACTCGTATGTTTCTGTAATTTATTTTTAAACATTGATTGAGAGGAAATCTAAATCTAAATCTAAGCTGCAAAGATATGTATCATTTGAGATTCATATTAAATGCATTCCCTCAAGCAGACACGCATAATTTCGCGCTTACACATGCCGCATGTGGATCTACAATATAAAAAAACCCAATCTCAACTGCAACTCTTTCTGACCTTCCCTGAAGCAGGGGTGACATTGGCAAAGTGAACCATTTTTTACAGTATGGCTGGTCAGCCGCATAGCAACCTATCAGTCAAGGAATTATCATAATAAATATTCACTGTGTATCTACTCGTATCATGTGGTCGCATGATCGCTGGTCAGTCGAAATTTAATCACATTATTTCTCTTCTCCAAAAACTTCACTGGCTCCGTGTCCCAGAGCGCGTCGAGTTTAAAGTATGCTTGATGGTCCACAATGTTTTGTTTGAGAAGACCCCCAAATATCTCGCCGATTTAATCAAGTCCGTCGCCCTCGGCAAAAAAGCCTCACACTACGTTCGGCAGAAACCAGAGCCATGTCACGTATTGAAGAGCCAATCAGAAGAGTAAATTCAGTGTTTTGAGAGTGTGCATTTGCAGTTGCTGGTCTTCTGGCTTGTAACCGCCTGCCTCAGTATGTGAAAGAGCTAGAGGGGCATGTAAAGTTCAGAAATGCACTGTAGACAAGAAAATTTCTGGCATCACATGCACAAGCGCCCTTGGAGTGACTGCATCACTATACGGCGCTATAAAGAAATCACCAAGAAATCATCATCATCTTTGAAAAGTCTGTATGTACTCTTTTCGATGTAAATAATGTCGTAGGCGCTATTTGAGTCATTGTAACAAAACCACCAGGCCTACTTTTTGGCTACGACATTTTTGTGAAACTCACCGACATCGTTTTATAAAGCTTTGTGAAGAGCTTCCATTACAGGTACATGCAGTTTCCTTCAACTTTATTTGTTTCTCTCTACTTTCTCATTAAATTTTTGGTTCTGACTTCAAAACAAAAGAAAATGGCAGAACATGAGTCAAAAAACTCCTCGTGATTTCCTTCTTTTACATTTCATTTTTCTTCTCTTGCAAAGGGAATAAGAAATGACAACGCATCTTAGCTGAAAAAGCAAGCTTATTTTATTGAAAGTACCATGCAATGGAGACTCCCAAGATTTCAGAGAATCTGGAGGTCTATAACACTTTTTGGAGTGTCGCAGAAGTGTGAGTGGCGGTTCATGACTTCGCGTTGATTCTTTGTTACACTTCGTAGAGTTGCACAAACGTCACCAACTAATTTTTATCTACTAAAAAAATATTTTTTACATAATCGATCAATTTCATTTAGTTAATTTTCATCTAGCAATAACTAAATAATTTGTTCCTTGACTTAAGAGGCTGACCACTCATACTGTAAAAAATGGTTACTTTACCCTGTTTCAGGGAAGGTCGGCAAGAGTTGCAGTGCTAATGTTCATTCGAGATTAGGTTTTTATGTTATAAGTGCCCATGCGGCATGTGTAAGCTCGAACTTATACGTGTCTGCTTATGGGAATATATTTAATATTGATTTTAAATGGAAATGTCTTTGCAACTTAGATTATAAATTATAAAGGTCTGTTAACTCATGGTTAAAGCTTTATCAAGGAGTCTGGTGTCACTACTCACTAGAGCCGGCATTGTTTTTTTACAAAACACGCCAGTCAGACCCACCGTTTTAAAAAGCTCGACCATAGCGCCTGAAAATAAACACGATACAGGTGTGAAATGTTTTTATATTATTTTGCACCTTATAGTCAGATACCTATAATTTTACATAGATGTGCCTATGTATTTAGGCTGTATTTATGTATATACGTATGCAGCCTACTTCAAGCCTGGTTAACACAGTATTCTGATGTGTTGAATTCAAGAGCACTTAAATTCCAGCCACAAAATTATAAAATAATTACACCCTTACGTGGAAAGTTCTGGATGAAATTCCCTGAATATGATGAGAGGAGTTCACAATTAATCAGTGATCACAAAACGAGTCCTCACATATTTCTTCAAAACCTGGGCACTGGCTAAACATGACCAATGCTCTAAAAACACCTTTAAAATGCAATTTTTATCTACCGATTTGAAAGAAAAAAAACGCAACATTAAACTTCTGTCGTTATTTTATTGCGTTAGAAATTTATTTTCAGTACTGGCGTGCGTACAAACAGTGTACAGATCCGTTTTAAAATTTTCTGGATTTTTAAGGATATTTGGTCAATTGACTTATAGTTTAATATGAGATCAGGGGTGGAAGTCTCATCTCCACGGTAATTCCTACCTACCGAATATCAGTAGTATTTGTATGAAGACCTGTCAATCCAAAATGGGCGCAAGTGAACAGCTGATAAGTCTTCATAAAAATATTACCTATAATCCGGTTTTATTCAAAACCAACATCAATCCCCACTTCCTTGCAATGCCTCACGACAGAAGCAACAACACAAGCAACACCTCTGCGGCACCCTTCAAAAACCTGTCAATCCAAGATGGGCGCCAGTGAACAGCTGATTAGTCTTCATAAAAATATTACCGATATTCGGTAGGAAAGAATTACCGTGGCGATGAGACTTCCGGCTCTGACCACCCATGCTGTAAAAATATGGTTCACTTTGCCAATATCACCCCTTTTCCAGGGAAGGTCGACAAAAGTTGCTGAGCCTATGCGCATTTGAGGTTTGGTTTTCAATTGTAATGCAGCATTTGGAAGCGAGAACTTAAACGTGTCTGTTTGTGGGCATGCATTTAATATGAATTTTAAATGTTCATACATCTTTGCAACTTAGGTTAGATATGTTAACGTGTACAGGCTTTTTCCTAGCGCGTACAGACCTTACAACTAAATAACAAAAAAGTGTAACCTCTACAGTTTTTTATCAGCAGAACCCTAAATTAAGAAAAAAATGTTTCTTTTGCATTCTATAATATAAAGTAACCTCTTTTAAGGAGGCCCGCATCTATCCTGAATTGTCTCATTCATTTTTTTGATGATGATGATGATGATAGGCATACATCCTGGTAAATATTAAGTATTGAAAATATACCGGAGCTCGAAAAACAAGGGTCGAATTAATTTTGAATTATGTAACAATACACTTTTTACCCGCGTGAAAAGTTTACTCAGCCTTAATTACCGGAGTTCTACCCTTAATTATAAATTTGTAGACTGTTTTGTTGTATTTATTTACAAAGGCAAATGTTTATCTAAATAAGTCACTTCCTAATTTTTCTCTTACTCAATTATTACCGTATTTAAATTATATATATTCCTGAAATTATTTATTTTTGTTACTCTTTTCATTAAATATTTAATGGAGTAATTTCCATTAAATATTAAAATTACTGAACAATATATTATACGAGTTTTAGGGTTTGTGTATTGACATTGTAAAGATTCATTTAATTAATAATGTAAAAATTAAACACAAAATTTTTCTTCAGAAGTTGATTTATTTCCTCGAGCGCTTTTCATGCTATCACACCATCCTCAGTTGTTTCTGTTCTATTTAGTCTGAGTTTTTCTCTTGAGAATGGTGTGATAACATCAAATGCGCCATAGGAAATAAATCAACTCTTGAAGAAAAACCTTGTGTTTTATTTTTACGTTATTAATGTATTGTATCATCATTGTACAGTTTAAAAAACAATTGAAAACATTTTTGTTTGGACAATCCTACAAAGCGCCTTTGAAGTGACGTTAGTTACGAAAGGGCGCTATACAATGGATTTCTATAAATATCTGGATAAACTTAGCCAAGTGGCGACTGAAGACTTTCCATATTCTACAGAAATTATGAAATATTTTTTTTTGCAAAACATTGACGTACTAAAAATATAATAAATGTACATAAGATTTAATAAATACACAAGACTCACACTAAATTTGTTGAAAATTGAAATGAAAGATCGATGCCTTAATCAAAGTCAGTTACATTTCCATTATCAACAGCTTTACATCAAATGGATATTACTCGATGAACTATTAATAAACAAGCTCACAGAAAGCTCTTGGGGTGTAATTCACACAAGAATAAAGAACAAAGCTCTCAGATGTCTTTTTATTTTTTAAATGAAATTATCATTTTCTCGTACAGGGAGTGGATCCCCTTCCTATCCGATTACAAATACACTGCCGTGCGAATTTTTATTAGTTCCGACGCTCGCTTCATCCACATGAGCGAGATTGGAAAAAAATATATCGGAACGCTCCAGCTGGTTCCACAACGAATCGGTGCACAGACAGCTCGCCCATGGACAAATCGGGCACACGACAATTCGTCAACATGACTTTTTGGTCAACGAAATTTCATTTACAAAAAACTCGGCCACATGCACAGAAAGTGTGATTGGCTGTTGTTCAACGCTTTATAGTGGTCAGCCAAAGAAGCAGTTCAATCGCTTTCAATCTGTGTTGAATTCGGTAGCAAGACTCATATTCGGGATACCTAAATTTGCTCACATCACAACACTACATTGGTTTCGTTTCCCGGAGAGGGTGGTCTACCGTGTTTGTGTGATGGTATATAAAGCCATCAATGGCTTGGCTCCACCTTATCTGACTGACATGACGTTGCCTGTTGAGGTGGGTGTAAGGAGGCAGACACTCCGATGCGACAGATCCGCGGGCGATGGAGTAGTCAATTTGGTTCAGCCACGCCGTCAGATTTTTACAAATTTCGGAGACCGCGCTTTCCGTGTTGCGGGTCCGGTGGAGTGGAACAGACTGCCACCCGGAGTGAAGAACTCCAAATCTTTGGGTGTATTTCGCGGGGAACTCAAGACACACTTTTTTAGAAAGTCTTATCCATGATCGGAGAGGGCCCTTGAGGTGTGACACACACAAAAACGGTGCTCTCTTATCATTTGTAATTGAAAATAAATTTGCCTGATATTAGTATTATTATTATCGGTCACGGAAAATTCGGTCATACGACAGTTTTTCCACATTACTCTTCAATCAACGATATTTGGGTCACATACAACAAGTTAGTTGGGTAAATACAACAGTCTATACTCCTTAACTTATAGGTTGGTATGCGGCTGACCACCCTTGCTGTAGAAAATGGTTCACTTGTCACCCCTGTTTCAGGGAAGGTCGGCAAGAGTTGCAGGGTGTATGTTCACTTGAGATTTGGGTTTTTATGTTGTATGTTTACATGCGGCATATGAAAGCGCGAGCTTATACGTGTCTGCTTGTGAGAATGCATATAATTTGAATCCTCAATGTAACTGGAAAAACACTACTATCAGTACTTCTTTAAGTCTCCCATTACATCAAAGATCAGTAATCATCATTGCAATTTTTATTTCGGATACTGCCAATCTAAAAAAAATATGGCCGTATTGTTAGGCAATTGTCATGTGACCGATTTGTCAATAGATGAGCTGTGTGTGGACGAGTTATCTTTCACCGATTTGACGTGGCACGGTTCCAGCTAAGCTTTAAAAACCTTAAATCTCGTTTGGAGTTGGGGGCCAGGCAGGTGGGAGGAGGGGGGGGGGGTTGTGGAGGGGATAATCCTTTCGGGAAAAACATTCCAATATATTTTCCAGAACGATAAGATGTCCAGATTAAACGGTTTATTTTGCTCCGAGAGACAGCGGGGTTCAGCCGGGTTCAGATGATTAAATAAATCACGGGGCATGTGAGCCAAACTGTGTACTATTGATTTAATGTGAGTAAAAAATAGAAGATGTGATTGCTTTAAATTGACATTTTTCAGGTGAATTTGTTGCCAAACACTAGAATTGTTCTACACAAAAACATGCAGAAAGTTTAGAGTGCAAATAAAACCAAGGGAATAATCTTGAAATGAGATTCATAAACCTAAGTATCATCATCATCATCTACATTGAGTTGGACATAATATGAGTCGTATAGAATCAAAATGGCGATCTTAGTACGATTTGCAAAACTTGAGTAATGTAAAGTTTACGGCAATTATAAAAGAGTGATTTCGTCCAAATTCTGCCGTTTTTGTTTGCTTGAACTTGATTTTCATCATATCTGTAACTCTTTTGCTAAGACCATAAAGTGTAAGAAACAAAAACGGCAGATTTTGGGAGAAATCACTCTTTAATATTTTCCGTAAACTTTACTTTTCTCAAGTTTTGCAACTCGTACTAAGGGTACTGTTTTTTTTTTTAACTGAGATAAATTTATGAAATCGATAAGAAAATTATATCTTGAGCTTCCATATGTTTCAGTATCTAATTTTATAAAAACTCAAACACCCCTATTCACTAATCATCCTTACCTCTCTATCATAACTCATCCAACCTTCTCATTTCATTGTGGTTTTTTCTTGTCAATTATGTAACGGTGTCTTCTTGACAATGACAGTCCCCGAAAGTTCTTGTGGTAATAAATACTGTATTGTGAAAATAAAACTCGGTGTTTTTTTTTTCTTTAATTTTTTTATACTCCTCACAAAAGTTCGACAAAAATACAACGTTCCTGTTTTAAGCCGCAGCACCCAAAGTCAAAATAGTCAAGATAATAATAATAATAATTGTCCAATTTTTGTATGTCACCCCCAACTAGCAAAAAAAGGTCGTATAAAAGTTGAGAAAACGTTTTACTGCAACTTCTGGTCCGATAAGATTGGTCATATAAACGTTACGAAAACGTTTATAAAATGCGAAAGTGGCGCAAATTATACGACCTATTGGTCGTATAATGGTTAAATAAAGGTTTTATGATAACAACAAATAGTTGAGTAAAGATCATTGAGGTATATATACTAGAGAAGTAACTCTTCTCGAAACACGTAGCACCCTGCAGTAGGTCAAAAATCGTACTCGAGAAAAACGGCCCGCCAGTCTCACGCAGACTTACTCAGCGAGCGGACGAGACAGGTGCTAATACATACTGCTATAAATGGCTAAATATTGTGATTGGAGTTTTCAAACACCTTTGTTTGTGAACTTGATCAATTATACTACATGCACAAATTCAAAATATATAAAATCCTAGCACAAATTAATTATTAAAACAATTGTTTAACTTTAAAAATTTCGTCGCTGTGAAGTCAGCCCGACATATCGAACGCATAAGTAGAGCTTCATATTTTTCCGAACTTAACAGAACCTTAACCGAACTTAACCGAACCTTAACCGAACATAACCGAACCTTAACCGAACTTAACCGAACCTTAACCGAACTTAACCGAACCTTAACCGAACTTAACCGAACCTTAACCGAACTTAACCGAACCTTAACCGAACTTAACCGAACCTTAACCGAACTTAACCGAACCTTAACCGAACTTAACCGAACCTTAACTGAACTTAACCGAACCTTAACCGAACTTAACCGAACCATAACCGAACTTAACCGAACCTTAACCGAACTTAACCGAACCATAACCGAACTTAACCGAACCTTAACCGAACTTAACCGAACCTTAACCGAACTTAACCGAACCTTAACCGAACTTAACCGAACCATAACCGAACTAAACCGAACCTTAACCGAACTTAACCGAACCTTAACCGAACTTAACCGAACTTAACCGAACCTTAACCGAACTTAACCGAACCTTAACCGAACTTAACCGAACCTTAACCGAACTTAACCGAACCTTAACCGAACTTAACCGAACCTTAACCGAACTTAACCGAACCTTAACCGAACTTAACCGGACCTTAACCGAACTTAACCGAACCTTAACCGAACTTAACCGAACCTTAACCGAACTTAACCGAACCTTAACCGAACTTAACCGAACCTTAACCGAACTTAACCGAACCTTAACCGAACTTAACCGAACCTTAACCGAACTTAACCGAACCTTAACCGAACTTAACCGAACCTTAACCGAACTTAACCGAACCTTAACCGAACTTAACCGAACCTTAACCGAACTTAACCGAACCTTAACCGAACTTAACCGAACCATAACCGAACTTAACCGAACCTTAACCGAACTTAACCGAACCTTAACCGAACCTTAACCGAACTTAACCGAACCTTAACCAAGAGTTGCAGGGTGTATGTCCTTTGAGATTTGGTTTTTATGTTGTAGGTTCACATGAGGCATGTGCAAGCGCGAACTTGTATGTGTCTGGTTGTGAGAATGCATGTAATGTGAATCTCCAATGTAACATATCTTTGCAACTTAGATTAGATTAGATTAGATTTTATGAAACCTTTGTTAAATGTTATTCTGGAAATTTCATTTTATTCTGACATGCATATTTTAATATAATAACTGTAGGGGAATTATGTATCATAGAATAATGAGATCTCAACCCTTTTTGTCGTGTTTGAAGTGTGCCATGTGTTTCGTAAAATTATTGCTATCTCGTTTTAACCTGAGAGTACAGTGCGCGTTATTCGATGCAGAAGCGGGATAAAAACTGATTGTCTCCTTGCATCTGCATTAAAACGTTTCCAACGGACTTCGGCTTGACATTTTTTTCCTGATTGTATGATGGTTGCGACTCTATAATATATATCTCAATGGTAAAGATAGTATAAAGGTTACAGAAATCCCGAAACGTTGTATAAGAGTACAGAGAAAACATTTACATGACCAAAGAGTCATATAAAGGTTTTAAAATGACCAATATGTTTTAATGTTCACTGGACTGAGGACTTTTCTAAAGAGAGGTGGTTTTTGTGTCAAAAATTGGACAAAGTAGACAATAAGGTAAGTTAAAATGGTTTATTATTAGTATTAATATTGAATATGTGTTAAGTATATGGTAAAGATTGGATTACGTCTGGATTTCTATGGGAATGTCATTTCATTGGTATTATATATCATGATACTAAGTTATTTACTGTCGCCCTCTAAGGATAATCTAATTTTTGACAATTTTTAAAAACATTTTTAAAACATTTTATATCTTTATGGTCAGCCATTTTAGTGCAAGTCATCGATACACCGTTATACGACTGTTATATAACCTTTGGTCGAATAAACGTTTTTGAAAGACTGCGTGATCGAGCGCCATTGTTTTTTGTTTTAGAATTTCTAAAAAAAGTTGTATAGATGTTATCCAAATGCTCTTATACGAAAAAATTGTCTTTAAAAAACCTTTATACGACTGAAATGTTTATACGACTTAGGTTTGTGTTGAGTAAACGTTTTAATAAAACCATTATGTGATAGTTTTATAATTATGTTGTTAACACGTTTATTAGACGATGTTATACGACTATTTAGTCAGACAACTTAACAGTCGGATGTACAACGTCTATACGACGAACAGGTCATTTAATAACTGCTATACAACTCTTATATGACTTAAAGTCGTATAACGGTTTTTTTATATGACTAGTTTGCTTGTTGGGGGCCGTTTAGTGGCACTAGCCACCCCAAGGGCGCTTTTATGTATTGAAGCTTCTGTTAAACAAATGTGTCTTATGCAACTTCCTGAAACTGCTAACACTGGTCTCTGTTCTCAACTCCAGAGGTAGAGTGGTCCAGCAGGATGGACCAGCGGAACTAAAAGCCCTGTCTCCAAAACCGGTTCTGTTCCGTCGAAGTGGCAGTTGAAGCCTGTTTACGGCGTCACTGTGTGCAGAACGAAGAGTTCGTCGTTTTCCACCTATCTGGTGATCACCGATCTTCGATAGAAGTGGCACCAAAAGAAGAAGAAGAATACTTCTCACTTAAATACATAGATAGTAGGTCACATTTCAAGAAAATAATTGAATATAGAGTGATATATCAACATAAATGTCTCATTACAGTCCTCCTTAGAAAATAATTACGGAAATCAATTCCCCCTGAGCTGTGGTATGGATGAAGTGCGCCATGGAGTGCGGTCTAGCAGGCATCTATCTCTTAAGGCGAGGGCTTGAGGGCGCGCTGGGTAGAGTGTAGACGCCCCACGAGACCACTGAGATCTAGCCAAACACTCGGATCCGAGCCGGCTTCAACCAAATCGTAAGGCACTCGATCTCAACAGACCTACGTACTCGTGTTATGTAGGAATACTTCATCTTTTAGCGCCACTTCTGTTGATCGACGATCATCGTGGCAATGGAATCGACACAAACATTAAAATTAGAATTATTTCTTGACGGATAAACCTCGCAAATCTAGGACATTAGTAACCGATATAATTTAAGCCGCAAAGATATAAAAAAATATATTTAAATATATTTTGTATTGTTTGTGTATAAGCACTGTGAAAATTCATATTGGTTTATATTAAAAAATTTAGGATTAATTAAAATCAAACACTGTTTATTTTCACTTCTAAAATGTATTTAAACAGGTTAAATTTTTTTTTTAAAATACTAACGTTTTCGACCTTTTAGGTCATCATCAGGTAGGATTACAATGTTAGATTAATCTTAAAAATTATAATATTAAAACATATTTAAAATTCATATTTGCATACGAACCAACAACACAAGTTCAATTAAGCACCTACACATGCTTGCTGTGTGCAAACAACATAAAAACTCATATCTCAAATGAAGATAAGCCTTGAAATTCTTGTCAGCCTTTATTGAAACTAGGGGGCATTGTCCAAGTGATACAATTTTGAGAGTACTTTTAGTCACTACTCAGCCTCATGCTAACCTATTGGTCAAGATACCAATAACGAAATATTAGTTAGTCTTCCCTTTAGCAACCCAACCGATTGACCTAACATCTTTGTCTAAGTCATATAATGTGATGACCTAATTTTTTTTTCTAAAAACGCGACAAAACTTCATATTTATTGCAAGTTGTATCCGAAAAGTGGAACCTTATTTTTTTTACAGGTAAAGGGTCTGGTTTTACGACGACCACTTCACTTGAATCAACTGAAAAAGTCTTGTTTTTCATGAATTTATACCATACATACCTACTGAAAAACGTTAAGCACATGTGAGTGTCAGTACGTATACTATTTGTGCGTTTTAAATGGAAACCTGGCGTCAATTAAATTTTCAATTATCTTAAACTGATTGTGATCTAAACAAGTATCGACTCAATCTGGAATACGTTTTAATTACTTTTTAATTCAGCACTTTAATCCAGGCTATTTCTGCCGAACCAAATGCTGGCAAATGAACATTTGAAATATCAACAGTAAAGCAAAAATGATGAACAGTTTTCGAAATTAAATTAAATATACTTTCATGGCTCTATTTCATAATATTGAGACTTACATAATTGACGTTTAATTCTGCTTTAGGTTTGTTTTATAAAATTGGAATTTTGCTATCTATAAAAAAATCTAAATGTCCTCTTGCTATCAGTAAGTAATATTTGAGTCGTTTATAATAAACATATTTGAAGGTCTTTGCAAATCGAGAACTTTAGAAGTGGCACCAAAGGAAAAGAAGAAGAAAATTATAAAAAGTGCCTAAAACCTCAAAATTGTTTTAGAATGCAAAGTTGTGCTTTCACCATTAACTCTAAAATACAGTTTTATAAGATCGCACATGTGTTGTTTCCCCTGTAACCTGGAATTTTTGGAAGTCTTCGATAAAATACGATTTGAGAAAAAAGTTTAAAAGATCCACCTGTTTGCTTTCTACCGTATGGACTACCACCATTGTGAGACTCTAGTCGCAAAACTGCGCTTTGTCACCGCACATAAAACTATTTTATATCCGAACTTTAAAATTGAATGCACTCGTATTTATAAATATTGCAAAATAAAGCACTCGTGCTCCATACTTTCATATTAAAAAGACAACATAAAATTTCAAACCTCCAATAAAAATCTACTCTCTGAAACTATTATTTTTATGTTTGAGTGGATATAGTAATAATAACCCATTTTATGATTTTTCTATTTTTATTGTCCTTTATTAGAGCTATTGGTGTCATCAAAAAACTGGGACAAGGCGATAAATAAAAGTGTACTTAAAATAAATAATATTTACGGTTTTCATTTAACAAGATAAGGTCAATGATTTTTTCATTTATAATTAATTAAATAAATACACTGTTTTAATTCACTTATTATTTATTTTAAATATGTCAAACGTTTTCGCCTAAAAAGGCATCCTCAGGACAATGACAATTTGTCATCCTCAGGACAATGGAATTGTCATTGTCCTGAGGATGCCTTTTTACTTTTTAGGCGAAAACGTTTGACATATTTAAAATAAATAATAAGTGAATTAAAACAGTGTATTTATTTAATTAATTATACAATGGACTTTCACTGTGTAAACCACCAAACCCTGAAAAATATTTTTTCATTTGTTGATTTTTTTCATACTGCTACGGTTTTTTATTAACTATTTCGGTACGATTTAAAAGTGTTTTTACGTTTTTAATCATAAATGAAACATGGACCTTTAAAAAAAAATTCTTAACTGAAAATAATTTGCGATATGAATAATGGAGGCAAATCTTCATTGGCATTGACTATCCTTAACAGAATGGCAACAGAGTTACATTTAAAGTTAAATCATTATAATAATAAAACAAAGGCAATATTTTTAGTGTTGTTTTGTGACAAATCACTGCTAGGGCACCATTCAACTGTAACATCTCCAAAACACAAATGTCTTCAATCTTTACCTAAAAGCACTTGCACTCTCTACAGCTTAAAGCTAATGGGGTAAGGCATTCCACATCACAGCGCCAGCCATGAAAAATGCACGACCCAATTTATTTACTATGCATTTAGTTCTATGAAATTTTCAATACTGATTTGTTACTTTTTTATGTGTTTTGTAGAACAACTATTTATTACTTTGAATATTCAATGTATCTTGCAATAAAAAAACACTTAAACTTATTTTACTTCGAAACTCTCTTGATAAGTTTGTTTGGAAAAGAAAGCACCCAGCTTAATGCGAGTGTACTCCCTGATGTTTACCAGCGATTAATCATTTGGGGTTGGCACGAAATTTATTTTGCAAAAACTTGTAATACGGTTTCTTAATCGCATTGAAATATTAGCCACATTCGGGGAAAACTTCGCAACTCTGCCCCGCCCACAACATCTTACTTATATTTTATTTTGCAAACTTCTCCCCCCGCTGGATACTTAGTCGAATGGTACTGGAAACTTTTTTCATAAGCTGGAAACTTTCCTAACTCGTATGGGGATGTGCCCACTCACTGCCCCTAGTAACATAGCCAGGATTGCCTAATACAATAGACAAAACAAGTGACTCAAGTGGTCACCGTAAGCTTTTATGCCGCATCTCAACTTTGTTGGATAGGTTTTTCATTTACATAAGGTAGCGCTTTATTTTTTTATGCTTATAAAATTTAAAGGTTAATTCCGTACTATTGAAATCATTCAACTTAGAATTGAATAGAAAACTCTACAATGCCTCATGATAAAAAAAATATCATTTCGACTCCTTAGTCCTTGTTTGTCTTGTGTCCATCAGAGGTAAGTTCACATGAGCAATATTTGTATGTATAATATAAGCAATATAGGTACTTGACCGATGTGTCTTATGAAAACTGGAAATTGATTTTAAAAATGTCTAAAACAACTCTCCTCGTATTGTGCTTCACGTATTTTTTTTAGCTCAGATTGTGTAGAATGTGATTCTTAAGACAATTTCATTGAAAGGTCATCTTTAAATCAAATGTGAGATAAGCCAAACAAGCACTGGGGAGATAATTTATCTCCAGCATTCTATTTTTTATTCTTTAACACTCCACAAATCATTTTCTAGCATTCTATTCCATTTTGCATTCTACGATTCGTTTTGAAACACTCTACGATTCGTTTCGAAACACTCTACGATTCGTTTTGAAACACTCTACGATTCGTTTTTAATGGTCAAAAATTCATGCAAATACACTGAACAACTTCGTTATTTAAAGAGCACTCTACGTTTTATCTTTCAACAGTCTACGATTCACTCAGAAACACTCTTTATTTCATTCTTCAGCAATCGATAATTAATTTTCCAACGCTCTACGACTCAGTCAGTTAGACTCAGTCTAGCACCTACGGTTAATTTCTCATACTCTTCTTCTATATTCTACAATTCAATATTCAACGCTTAGCGTTCGTCATATTCTAAACATGTTAAAATTATACATTGAAAAATCCAAAATTTCTTGTTCATCATTTTTCGATTCATTCTTTATCAATGTATTATATTTTTTCTCATTTATACTTTAAAAATTAATACCAACACATAACCTACACCGTTTTAGGTACTATTTTTTCATTTCATTCAATGAGGTCTGCCCGTGAGTTGGCGTAGACAATATTGTACCTAATGTCCTCCGGCTGGGTTACTACGGAAAAGGTATACAAATATTGTGTTATTGGTCGTCGAGAAAAAAGTTCCAAATTCATAAGTGTTCCGACCTTATTCATTCACCAGTTAAAGTCAAATTTTAATACTCTACAGTTAATAATTGAATACCTTATATACATCCTCTACGATCAACAGTCTACATTCATTCTCCTTCACGTATCGACACCACACCCTGCCACAACACGTAATATGAAATTGCGAGCGTTATACTCTGACTTTGCTCGTGATTTCAGCTCAGAGGTACCTGGCACACACACTACACAGTCCTCTTTCACAGCTCCGGGCCGCACTAGCTCTCTAATTCTGCAATTAACGTCCCACAACTGGGGCTGGCTGTGCGCCATTACCAGGGCCTCGATAATCACGCCTAGCCTGTTAATTTTAATCGCAGACTGAGGGAGGGCGCCCCTTATACAGGGCCTGCATTTACATAGGTGATGAGCTCGCAAAATTTAATTATTACCCCAATACAACAGACCACAGACAGTCGTCAAACTTTTATCTCATACATAAATTATGTGGGCGGCTACGTCTAGGCGTGATCATCTCCTGACAACACGCGCACCACTCTTCATTGGGGGACAGCTGATTCAGCCGTCGGATTCAGTGAGACTTCTAGGAGTCACACTGGATCGGAACCTCACAATGGGAGAACAGTTGAATAACACGGTATCCTCCTCGTTTTTTGAACTTCGCGAGATAAAGGCAATCAGGAGATGTTTACCATCAGGGGCGGTCAAAACCCTGGTTAACGCTTTTGTGATGTCTCGGGTTGACTATTGCTTAACGCTGTATTTAGGTCAGACGAAAAAACAGTTCAGCCGGCTTCAATCTGTGCTGAACTCTGCAGCAAGACTCATATTCGGGATGTCTAAATTTAACCATATAACTCCATAGTTGAAAAAACTGCATTGGCTTCGTTTTCCGGAGAGGGTGGTCTACCGTGTTTGTCTGATGGTTTACAAAGCTGTCAATGGTATGGCTCCTTCATACTTGTCTGACATGTTCTCACGTGTTGAGATAGATTTGAGACGCCAAACTCTCAGATCTGCGGAGTGTGGGGTGTTTGACTTAGTCCAGCCGTCACGTCAGACACGCACTAATTTTGGGGACCGTGCTTTCCGGTTTGCGGGCCCAATGGAGTGGAACAGACTACCACCTAATGTGAGGAAGGCAGAAACTGTTGGTGTCTTTAAAGGAGCACTAAAGACGCATCTTTACAAAAAATCTTATCCGTGATTTGAGAGGGCCCTTGAGGTGTGACACACACAAAAACGGCGCTATTTTATTATGTGTACCTCATAAATAAATTATCCTTGTATATACATAAAAATATGACGTTACAACTTCGAATTACATAATCCTAAAGAACGCGACTTAGCTGTACACGTTGTGTAACTTCTTGCCGCGTTATGCTGCCCGAAGAGTACGCATGTGGCACCTATTCATGTTTTTACAAGTAAGAGGTTGCAGTTGAAGTGGGAGTTTTTCAGCTCCCGAGGGGGCTGGCACTCATTTCTTGCGAAATCTGAGTAAGCTTTGACGGTATTTTTATTTCGGGTTTGATGTGTCTTAACTTATAGGTTGGTATGCCGCTGACCACCCATGCTGTAAAAAAATATTCACTTTGCTAATGTCACCCCTGCTTCAAGGAAGGTCGGCAAGAGTTGCGATGTGTATGTTCATTTGAGATTTAGGTTTTTATGTTGTAGCTTCACACGCAGCATTTGCAAGCGCGAACTTATACGTGTCTGCTTGTGAGAATGCATATAATGTGAATTCCCAATGTTACATTTCTTTGCAACTTAGATTTAATTTAGATTTGAAGTAAACACCAAAAAAGGAAATAATTTCTGACATCCTCGGTTGGATTCGAACTCGAGTTCTCAGTGTGGAATGCAAACACTTCCAACTCAGTTATCGATCCTGAAAATTATATTTTAACTTGTACCAGAAGTTTAATAGGGACTTAATTATATAAGGCTGGTTTATAGTCTAGTAGTTATCGCTTAATACTTGTAATTGAAAGGCAGTGGTTTCCAACGGAGGACAGAAAAAAGTGGAGGCGCATCTGTGGAGATACCGGCCACCCCTAGTGGATCGGCGGCAGGATACAGTACAGCACAGTTCAGCACATTTTTTTTATGTTCAAATATTCTCTTTGCTCAGTCATCAAACGTTTACATTATCCAACTTTACAGCAGTTGGATATTACTTGAGAATAGGGTTTTTATAGCGATAATCACGCTGATAGAGGGCTCTTGAGAAGTGATACACACAAAAAGAACACTCACCAAATATATTGCCGTAGTATTATAACTTTACATTAAAATATATACAATCGTAGACGGGATAATATCCGTAGAAGAGATACTATAAAAAATGAGACATTACTGCAGCAGTTTAGTTTCACTACATCAATAGATAACTTTTATACTAAAGCTTTTAAAATTTATTCGGCTTTAGATCGAAAATATATTCATTGTTAAATCAGAAAAACTATATTATATTTTTCGGCTTATTAACTACTAATACGTTGTGACTCATATACAGTAGAGTGTCCCTTATTTTTCAACTTGATTATTTTTTAACGCATAGGGGCTATTTTTTTGGGTATTGCTATAAAACACTTCCTCAGAAAATTTCAGATCATTTGGAGCACTGTAACCCGTGCCGACTTGTATCGGAACATGTTCATACAATTTATGCTACAGTACAAGCGCGCGGGTGGCACGTTCTCACTTTGTTTTCAGTCAAATGCAATAAGTCGTGTTATCAACAGGGTTTATTTAATTTGAATCATATTTCAGCTTAATCACGAAGTGCTAAAAAAATAATATTCTAAGTTGGAGAGGCACAACACCAAATAACAGGTGACAAATTACCATCAAATCGTCTAACGAAGGAAGAAAGGTCACGGCAACGCGAAATTGAGGAAAATAAAAGAAAACTAACTGCATGTACTTCACTATATGTTTTCTTACAGAGGATAGAAGCCAGTTAAACATTAAAGACCACCAGGCATCCGTTAAAGTGCTAGGTCTCAGCAAAGACAAATATACAATTAATAAATCTTTCCTTCAAATGGTTCTATCTGAAATGTGGATGGAATGGCAGAAGCAGCTGCCTGGACATCCCTGCAAGAAAGCATGGATGTCCAGGCATTGTTTTTTAGAGACTGGGTATTCAAGGCGGTCACTTCAATCATTTGGAATGCTATTCCCGCCTTACGTCTCAAAACTCACCTCCTCGTTCTATCATATGGACAAGCGCCTTTGCAATGACGCACTGTCATAAAAGGTGCTGTGTAAATTTTGCACTTCAAGCTATAAAAACGGATTTGTAAAATTATGGTCCTGACATAGTAATTGTTAATTGGGATGGGACAGTGTTCCGTGAATTATAGACTGCAGGAGTTCTTAGGAAGAGCGATTACCGGTCGTTGATTTCTTTCGATGCTAAAGAAAAACTTCTTGCTGTTCCAAAACTAGATAGTTCTTCTGGTAAAGATCAGGCCATGGCTTTTTAAGCTCGTTTCATGATAGGGACCTTAGTGACTAGATGTGAATAATGTGCTGTGACACTTCAGCTTCTAGTGTTGGACTAATGTTGGAATTTTGGACAAAAGTTGGAAAGAGAGGTATTATTGTTTGCTTGTCGCCAACATGTTTATAAACTCGTCTTAATAAATGTGTTTGAAGCAAAAATACCTCCAATTACTATAAATACTGATATTTCACAGTTTTACAAATTAAAATTAAAATAATATTGATTCTACTGACATCCAAACTTGCCCAAATTTGTGAAACAATATATCATTGATTGAGAAATCTATCAATTAGTAGTGTTTTATAAGCATGGACTTTAAAAGTTTATTGTACGAGATAAGAACCGTGAACTGATCAAACTACACATCATGTTTTTGGGTGGTGATGAGAATAAACCTGAAAATAAAGCCTCCTGATGCTTTGCATTAAGCGCGGAGGATGGCAAGAGCTTTTTACTCTTTAGGGATATGTTGCAGTCTTTATTTAAAATGAGCACAAAGAAAATACAAGTCCTTAGAGATATTTGCTCATTTATTACCACTTTTTATGTGAAACCCTGGGTTCAGTGTAGTTTGGCAGTTAAAGGACCTCATCAAGATTTGTGATTTTTGAAAGTTTTGAAGGGTTATGAGAAACTTGGAACAGTTATTTCTTAAGTAGCCTTGAAGAAGTTTTGTCAGCTCTTATGGCATTTGTCAGATGAAATAGCAGTATCATCAATCTTTGATGATTTGGTGGAAGATGAAAAAAAGAAAACTAAAAAGCAAACTTTTGCTAATTTAGAGAGGAAAAGTTCTTGCTCATTACAAAAGAGGTTTAGTCCATCTAAAGAAAAAATATCAATATCTTTATACGGTACATATAAAATCATCAGTCATTTTAGTATATTTTTCTAATTATGTATTGATTGTAATGGTATTTTATTATTTGTAATGTTTCACATAAAACTTTGGATCAGTTTATGTCTTCCTCAAGCAAAAAAATATTTTCAAGATTGTAAATTGAAAGGACTTTCCTTCAAGATAGCGTCTCGTCGTGGAAATAAAATGTTATTTTAAAGGAAAGAAAATTTACCTTTGTTAAAACAGTCAACGATACTGCAGAAAATTGGTGAAAAGAATGAAGATTTTCATGGCGAAATAACGACCAAGGAAGAACAGAAGCAACGCCAAAAAACTGTATTTTTACTGCAAAAAGAAGACGCCGAAGAGAAAATATCTTAATCAAAAGTATCTTTTTTTTTGCTTTTAATATATTTCTCCATTATTCACAGATATTTTGGTTTATTTTGACACTTAAGAATCATTATAAAAATTTGAATACCATCATATCTAGAAGAAGTAAATTTCTCTTGTTTTGAAAAACTTTGAGGCCTCGTCGGCACGGGTTAGAATCATCGTACAAATATGAAATTTTTTATCTGAATAGTTTATAGTAATTGTAAAAAAGTTAGAGGGTATGCGTTTACAAAATCGAAAAAAAAAATTTTTTGGCCATATAAGGGACACTCTAATATACAGCTAAATAAATTTTCCTTAGAATTCATATTATCATTAACAAAAAACTAGGTATAACAAAATTTTGTGATATTAATCAAATTAACAAAGTTCCAATGCACTTTTTACAATTTTATTTCTGTCTAGCACTTTTGCCTACAAGGCATCTAAATCTAAATCTAAGCTGCAAAGATATGTATCATTTAAAATTCATATCAAATGCATTCCCACAAGCAAACATGCATAATTTCTCGCTTACACATGCCGCATGTGGACCTACAATATAAAAAACCCAATCTCAAATGAACATAAGCTCTGCAACTCTTGCCGACCTTCCCTGAAGCAGGGGTGACATTGGCAAAGTGAACCATTTTTTACAATCTGATTGATCTGACAAATTGATTGTCCTGATGATGCCTTGTGAGCGAAAGTGCTTGACAGAAATGAAATTGTAAAAAGTTAATTGGAACTTTGTTAATTTGATTAATATACAATGGACTTTCACTGTGTAAACCACCAAACCCTTAAAAATATTAAAAATTATGTGATGTTTAAATAAAGTGATTGAAAAATCTCATTTATAATCTGACCATCCAATTTGTTAATGTATGGAATTTTTTTGTATTTAAATGAAAATATTTTTCAATTAAAAAAAAAACAATTTGAAACTTAATTTTCCAATTACTCCATTCCAATCCCACTCCTCTTTCGATCTGATGACGCTTCATTTTAAACAAAACAAATATATACGTTGTGAATCCTAAAAAGTAGCGGCGAAATTATGTTTTTCATTACATGAGTAGGTAGGCACGTACATACATATCCAAAAAAACATTTCACTCGAAAATTAATCATCAAAAAACACACGTGAGCCTTTATCTCGCTGATTATGTCGCTGAATGTATATCCCTGTAATCATTTCTCAGAAAAGCGTGAATAAGAGCACGTACAGTGAGTAGTACTGAGTAGGCAGGATTTTGTGGGGAAAAACAAAGCCTTATATGATACAAGAACATACCAAAAATTACAGGGTGCTTTACGTTTAAACTCAACCGCAGCGTTTACTAAAAAAAGTATAAAAGATTAATCGCTCACTTGAAACCGTGTTTCAGTTTCCATACATATCTTTGTAAGACGCAATGATTGAGTGTAAACTTTCGTTATTGTATTTGAGATACAGGAGCTATGCGACACAAGCGGATGAAATTATTGTTTTTTACGTTTGTTAAATGAAATATCAAGACTCAAAGGTGTATGCTGGATTTATATAAAACAAATACAATGTGTTATGCTTTACGAAGCGTATTAATTATTATGAACCTCGGGCTTAAATTCTTTGTCTCGCAATATTAATTGTAACATGAAATATAAATTAATTATTTATGCGTACTCGATAAATTATTGTATAAAATACATAGATATTTTTTGAAGAGATTTGACATTTAGGTACTTAGTGAAAGTTTATTATCATTATCAAAATACATAGGTAAAAAGCAAATTTAGGATGTTCTAGGCTACTTTATAACGATGATAATATAAATAAAAACATGAAAGTTTTTGTTCGCTCAATGAAATTAAAGAATTTAATCACCATAAGATGACTGAAAGATTCTGAAAAATAAAAACTAAATGTATATAAAGACATTTTTTATACACACAATGCACGTATAGACATCCATTTTTATTTACGAATACATTGAAAGTATCTGTGTATGTTCCTACATACAAAGTACAGGTATCTAGAGAGGGGAATATTGAACTCACGAGGCTTATTTACTGAGGATTATTAAGAATTTTTCGAGTCTTCAGCGAGTGCCCTTGACAGATTTTCCCCTCTTTTTGAAAATACATATTTTTGCATAATGATTTCTCGAGTTTTCTTTTTGGAAAAAATGTAAAAGTGACGTAGATTGAACGAATCACTTTTAAATTTGAATGACGCAATGACGCCCAGCCTGGTCTATTGTTTGTAATAATGGTTCATAGCTGAACGTCGTCTAGTATTTAACACTTCAGAGTTGAAATGCAATGAGTTCGATTCGGAGAGTATAAAAAATAACTTTTAATGTTTAGGTATAACTAATGCTCATCACTGGAATCAACAAAATATTATCTTTACTGGTCACAAAGGTTTATTCATTTAAATAGAAATTCAATTATGTTACAATTCACTTTTTATACACAGCTGGTTATGCATACAAATAAACCTAAAAAAGTGTTTTTTTTTTTTTTTTAAAAGAACTCTCACAAAGTTACTGCCAAAAATCTACATACATAATTAAAGATTTTTTGAGCCTTTCAGCAACTTGGTCGTGCTTAAGAATTTAGGTATCGCAAAAAAAAACGCAACTAAGCTACACATACACCGTAACATCTTGCCTGGTTGCATGTGGTGATTCGGGACCTATTTATTTTTATGGGTAAGGGAGCCGGCCTCACACCAACCACTTTCAGTTGATGTGGGGGTTTTCCCAGCTCCCGATGGGGCTGGTTCTCATTTCATGTGAAGGCTGAGTAAACCTTGCCGGTATTTTAGGCTTGAAATAAACAGCGAAATGTGAAATCATTTCTGACACCCTCGGTGGGGATCGAACCCTTGCTCTCAGTATAGAATGCAAGCATTCTACCAACTGAGCTATGGACCGCACTTTTTACGAGCTTGGTCGTCGCTACAAAGCACCAATTTTCAAGCAAGACCCATTTGCTGTAAGGCTGGATGGACCTTTGGTGACCTGTCATTGGTAAAGGTTTATAAATTTTTCAAACCAGCGAAGAGCACATTTTAAAATATAAATGGTATATTTTTTGTGCTCCGCCGGGATTCGAACCCACAACCTTCCATTCAGAGTATCTTTTGTAAAAAAAAAATTATGCACTGCCGAAGCAAGTACGTATGTACTAATACAAAAATTGTTAAATATCCAAAAAATGATAATTTCGGTGTAAATGACCGAAAAACATTTTTCTATATACAGAGAAAGCTGCACGCGCAGTTGCTTGTGAACAAAAAAAAGCTTTTGAAAAGAAAAAAAAAGCTCGGACAAGTTCGCAGAGTCTATTGTTTATTTTTATCGCTCGAGCCTTTTTAATGGGGAATCCAGTCTGTATCAAATGTTTTTGATCATTCTTTTTTAATGCTCTACATTACGCAAAAAGCGGTTCCCTTTTGCGGGTTTTTTTTTTTTTTGTAATATTTATTTCAAATTCTGACGTGGAGAACGGTTTTTTTTGCCGTTAAAAAAACTGGAGCACAAAAATATTTACTCTACGGAAAGTTGTATCGTTGGGAAAAATGTTTTTTTCACTGTTGTGTTTCTGTGATTTCTGTGAACTAAAATGCCAACCACTTAAGCACAATTCTATTTACCCAATAAAATCTATTGATTAAATTGTTTGTTTCTTATTATTACAACAGAATGATGTTTCATATATATGAAATGTTATTAAAATATGCCAGTAAAAAGGAGTATTCTTTTAGAAAAAATAGTTTTTCCGGTACAAGAATTTTCTTAGCTGATAGCTCCAAGTAATCAAAATCGAATCTAGTCCGTCTAGTGAATAAGCAGACACTTTTGACGACTTTAAAGAATTAACTCATCACATTTATGTGACTAGGGTCCTTAGAAAATGGTAAAAAAAAATTTTTTGCCTTTTCTCCAAGAAGTAGCAACCCGGCCGAGTGATGGCACAATTAGGTCGATGTAAATTCACGAGCGGACATCATTATTTCGTGATTTTTCAATTGTACTTAAATCTAAGTTGCAAAGTTGTATTAACATTCAAATTTCATATTAAATGCATGCCCACAAACATACACACATAAGTGTAAGTTCGCGCTTACAAATGCTGAATGTGTACTTACAAATTAAAACCAAATTTCAAATGAACATAAGCCCTGCAACTTTTGCCGAACTTCCCTGAAACAAGGGTGTAATTGGCAAAGTGAACATTTTTTACAGCATCGGTGGTCAGCGTCATACCAACCTATAAGTCTAGGGATGGATGATCAATGAAATTGTTTTCATTAAAAGCATCGTAGATTTAATATAGGTACATTATAATCTTAGTATGGTTACTTATTCCGGCACATATGTATAGCAATCCAGCAGAGATAACACACAGAAAGAGATCTCAAGGCTGTGTGAAATGGCCGTACACACATTTCCGAAACAAAAGCAAGCGGAGACATTTTATTTGTGAAGTCGCTCGTGTAGGATTTGCGCGCCAAATGAAAACAGCATTTCCACGGAAGCGTCGCGCTAGGGGGCCAAGTGTAAAAGACAACTAGGCACAGGCACACAGCGGACCCAAACAATGTGGACACGCTCATTTAATTCTGTTTCTCCTTTTGTTGAGCGAGTCACTTTATTACGGCACTGCCAGAACAATGTAATAATAACATTTTTAATGGACTCATAATTGAAAACTCAATTTGATGGCCAATTATGCTGTCTTAGCTTTTATTACACAGATTATTTTTATTGTTATTATCCTTATCATGCTTATTATTTTATTATTGGTTTGAGCAGATTTTCTTTGACTTGTAGGTTGGTATGAGGCTGACTAGCTAATCTGTGGCGAAGGGTGCCATACAACTCGATTCCCATCGGCTTCCCTTTTAAAATGAGGCAACAACGTAGTTAAAAAATATAGGCATAAAGTAAAAAAATACATTTAAAACCAAAGAAACAATACGTATTTCCCCCCATTGAAACCATGCAGTCTACTTTATTATCTAGTTATTATTAGTTAAAAGGGAAACCGATAGGAATCGAGTTGTATGGCATCCTTCGCTACTGCTAGCTATCCTAATGTAAAAAAAATGAAGCACTTTGCCAATTTTATCCCTGTTTCAAGGAAGGTTGGCAAAAGTTTCAGGGTGCATTTGAGGTTTGGATTTGAATTTGCACATGCAGCATTTGTATGTGCAAACTTACACATGTCTGCTACATTAATAGCATAGTTTTAATATACTTTAATATTTTGATAATTATATTAATTTTAAAACTAAATAAATTTCAAAACTTAATTTAACTCGGATATTTCACGAACCGTTAAGAGAGAACTTACATCATTCTCGACGTTTCGTCGGTGACGTAGCCAACGTCTTCAGGAGAACATCCTCTCTGCACGACGACTGAGATAAACGGTTCGTGAAATATCCGAGTTAAATTAAGTTTTGAAATTTGTTTAGTTTTAAAATTAATATAATTGTCAAACTGTCAAACGACCGTTACTCTAACTTAAACCTAACTACTTTAATATGTTCCAAAAATAAAAAATAAATTACATTTTCATTGAAAATATCAAACTACAAAGAATTGTTTCTCGGATATAAATTTCAACAGTCCAAATGGTCAGAATTTTGAATTGTATATAATGAGAACTGTGAAAACCAAAATATTCATCAACTTGAAATTTTGGCAATAACTTCGATGGTTTCGACATGAATTTCAAAGACAAGAAAAGCGGCTCCATAAGAAACTGGCCGGTTTTCTAGGAAAAAGGAAACTTGTATTGTGTTAAAGTGTGTTAAGGTGTGAAAGTGGGTGAGACGAATGTTGGAGTTCTTCTCTATGCTGACGATGCCGTAGTGTTGGCTGATACATCGGAGGAGCTCCAGATGATACTCACCAAAATGAATGATGCTTTTAGTAAGAACGGTTTAAAAGTGAATGCCAGTAAGACGAAAGTATTAGTGTTTGACAGGACTGAGGAATGCGAGGAAATTGAGATAAGACTGAATGAAACAAGAGTGGAGGTCGTGAAAGAATTTGATTATCTGGGAAGCAAGTTTGAGTCGAATGGGAAATTGACGAAAGAATTGGAAAAGCGTGCTAGTAGAGGAAGAAGTGTAATGGGAACGATTGGAAGAATTGCAAGAAATAGGAAACTTACGAAGAATATGAGATTGGCGGTCCACAATGGTATATTGGTTCCGACATTGATGTATGGAAGTGAGGCGTGGACAGTTAATGAATGTGAGCTGAGTAAAGTATGTACGGTTGAAATGGCTTACCTGAGAGCAATGGCTGGAAAAACACTGAATGATAGAGTACGTAATGATTGGGTGATGAACGAGTGTGGTATAAAAGAGAATATGAGAATGAAAGTACAAAAAAGTACGATGAGATGGTTCGGACATCTCGAAAGAATGGATGATGAACGACTAACGAAGAAAGTGTACAAAGGAAATGTCAGAGGAAAGCGCGGAAGGGGAAGGCCGAGGAAAGAATGGTTAGACCAAATAGGTGAGATTGCGAAAGAATGGAACCTGCAGAGTGAAAATAAGAGAAGAGTATGTATGAAAAAGGTGATGAATATTGAGGAAATGAAAGTGGTTTGTAAGGACAGAAAAAAGTGGAGGCGCATCTGCGGAGGTACCGGCCACCCCTAGTGGAACGGCGGCAGGATACAGTAACAGTAACAGTAACAGTTACTGTTTTAGTTCCTTAACTTATAGGTTGCTACGTTGCAGACAACCCATACTGTAAAAAAATCACTCGGCCAATGCCACCCCTGCTTCAGGGAATGCCGCGCGGCAAGGTTGGCAGGGCTTACCTACTTATGTTCAATTGAGATTTGAGTTTTTAAACGTGTACAAATTTATACGTGTCGGCCTATGTGCATTCATTTCAAATGAATTCTAAATATAATATATCTTTGCAACTTAGATTATAGATGATACGCGTAAATTCACAAATAATGGTTCTTTACGATCCCAACGATACTTACGTCAGCACTTTTCATCAATATTTTATTTTTCATTTTTATTGTTGTTATACGAGTATCTTCCCATCCCCCTACATGTTTTTACAAGACTTCTGTAATTTTTCATAAATACATGAGTACACCCACTCATATTTCCTGTACTCTGAGTATATAAATCATCGCGTTAATCTCACATCGATTGCGTAAACAAAAAAAAATGTATGGAATATATGACGGCACGGCCTAGAGAGAGATTTAGTTTCGATATTTTTTTTCGATTTACGAAATCGAAGTGAGTTTACGCAGTTTTATATAGCAGGGGGACTGTTTTCTTTATCCCCGCTTCCTGCTATCGAGTCGCGAGACGATATTAAAGAAAAATTTACGATTGAAAACGTCGGATGAACTGAACGAAGAAAGCATATTAAAAGAATGTAATATTTTTATACGTGTATCTAAATTTCAAATGAGACGATAATATCGATATCGATCATAAAAAATCCTTAAACAAATCCCGTAGAATCGAAGACTGCAACCTAGGTTTTTTTAATGAGAATAACAGTCTGTATGTTTCAGTACATTTCTTACATAAATTTAAAATAAAAGTATAGTATTTTGTTAAAATTCATACTAATGGTTTAATTGTATGCACCATGGATATATAGAACTGGATGGGCTAAGAAATCAATTCTTTGAGAATTAGAAATACGCTACCCCACTCATCACACAAAAATCCAAATTCAGTCTATCGGTAACCTTCCAACTGTCAACAGGTGTGTTACCTAATTGGGAAAAAATCTATATAAATGTCAAACTGGGTATTTTCTAAACGGGCCAACAAAATAGAGTAAATGTGTTGTAGAACATGGAATGATATTTCACTTTAATTACTATTCTATATGATTATGTTGATAAAATTTATTTTTCGTTTGTCGAAATATTTTGTTCGCGAAAATGACAGCCATTTCTAGAACTAGTGATGTTAAAATATAATGGTACTTGCTGCTTCAAGTATGTAACTTCTATGCTCGCGGTAATAGATACTTGTGGAAATCATCCCGTACACAATGAGGTGGGAACATTTTTGAATTCGGAATTTATCAGATATCTTCATACTTGCAACAAAACTACTAACAAATCCGTTACCATAGTAATTTCATGTGTTTCCTTGGTGATTTGTAAATAGATTGAAGACGGAGTAGAGACACATAACATATGTTGAACCAGGGTCAAAGTTATGGTCAAATTACCAAGATCAGCCCACTTGGCCCCCTCGGCCATAACACCGACCGTTTTGTTTTTACATTATTAATTGTCGTGTTTGTTCTTTGACTTATAGGTTGGTATGCGGCTGACCACCCATGCTGTAAAAATGGTTCACTTTTGCCAATGTCACCCCAGTTTCAGGGAAGGACGGCAAGAGTTGCAGGGTGTGTTTCTATTTGAGATTTGGTTTTTATGTTTTTTTTTTTTAAGAAATCCTGTGCAGGAGACTCCCTAGATTCTAGAGACTCTAGGGGTCTATGACACTTGTTGTAGTGCCGCAGAGGTGTACGAGCTTGGTCGTCGCTACAAAGCGCCAATACTCTAGCAAGACCCAGTTGCTGTAAGGCTGGATGGACCTTGTAGGTGTTGTAGGTTCGCGTGCATGTAATGTGAATCTTCAATGTAACATATCTTTGCAACTTAGATTACATTAGAATTTAAAATGAATCTTCACAATTTCAATACACAAACTCTCAAACTTTTAGATTACATTTTTGATGGAAAAGCATTCTGAATAGAAACATTCTAGAAAATTTCTTTCACGAAAAACTGTAATATTCACATATTAACACGAGCACGGTAACCACTTTTCAGCTTCACATTTCTCTCACATTGCAATTAAATATTTTTCATGCATTAAGTTCTCTCCAGGTCCCTGACATATGTATGTACATACACACATACACAACGTAGCTGCATTCGACAAAGTGCCGTTTCTGCCTTTGGCGAGCGTATTTAAATTCCTCTGACGTTTAACCATACCCACAGTATAAACCACTCCGTTTTAACTCAACAACAAAAAATGTACATCAAATTAAACGTCTGCTAGATGTACTATTTAACTTTCCATACATTTTTAAGCTAACCTCTACGGTCGAGCTTAAACGTAAAGTTTCTTACTTGTGGCACCATAGAGCTCTCGGGGCACATTTCACCGTGAGACAAGGACCTCCTTCTTCCTCAGCTCCGTCCCTCAAAGGCATCTCTCCCCCTCCCTCTTGAGGTGGCTGAGCTTGCAGACGAACGAATTAATTAATTGCTGTCTCGTTCTTTCTTCACTCCAACTGCCTTGGGACTGCCTTGTGAAACATGCTGGAAAAAAAACAAGTTGGGCCGTGAAAATATAATATACAAGCTTGTGTGGCAACATTGTATAAGACATTTACACGTGTCGTACTTATGTAATTTATTTTAAATTTATCTATGTACCATCAAGTTTTATCTTTTGACGATGAAACTTTTATGACAAGTATTTCATGTGTGAAGATTCATTTTAAATTAATTATTTAAAAATGAAAATGAAAAGCAATGTTTTTCTTCACTGGTTAATTTATTTCTTGGAGCGTTGACAATGGTGTGATGACACCGAAAGTGCTCGAGAAAATAAATCAACTCGTAAATAAAAACTTATTTATTTTTATTTTCACATAATTAAGGTTAATGTTACAAAATTGATGTAATATTAGTATCAATTTTACTGAAGTGGTTTTGATATTCTGATGTTACGATTCTTTAGATCCACTCCCCTGAAATGGATTTCTATAAATATCTGAAAAAATTAAGCTATCTAATCTAATCTAATCTAAGTTGCAAAGATATGATGTTAATCCACGGCATTTTGCACAACAAGATTGATAACCCTGATATCTTGTGTATGTTATCCCTCAACATTCCAACTCGCAGAACCAGGCACACGGTAGACCAACTCTTTCATCTCCCTGTGTGTCGCACTAACTATGCTCAGAGCGCGCCAATTTACCGGGTGTGTGAAACTTATAACAAGTGTTTCAGTAGCATTGATATTTTTCATTTAGAGACGGCGCACTTTCGCAAAGCGGTGGGTGCTTCACTCAGGGAGAACTGATTTTCTTTATTTTTAAATTTACATCATATTCTGTTTTGAGAGCAGTATTTTTTTTTCTTGTAATTAGTTACTTGTAATTAACATCTTGTAATTATTTCCAACTTCCTAAATTTGATATCCGTGGCAACATATAATTGGCCATGTTTTTTTTTGTAATTGCAACTATTATATTTCTTATGTAACGCTGTTTGTTGTCCTATTAAAATAAAATAAAATAAATAAAAATATGTTACATTGGAGATTCACATTACATGTATTCCCACAACCAGACACGTACAAGTTCGCGCTTGCACATGCCTCATGTGAACCTACAACATAAAAAATCTAAAATGGACATACACCCTGCAACTCTTGCTGTCCTTCCCTGAAACAGGGGTCACATTGGCAAAGTGAAACCATTTTTACAGCATGGGTGGTCAGCCGCATACCAACCTATAAGTCAAGGATCAAATTTAGCTAAATGGCGACTAAAAACTTTTTTTACATTATTGATATACAATTGTTACAGAAGTGGTTTTTTGTCTTGTAGAAATAGTCTAAATTGCAAGTTGCGAGTTCGCAAGCCTATCGAATAAAAAAACATCAAAAAGAAAACCAAGTTCTATACATACTCGTATATATATTACTTTTTTATTGACAAACGTGACATTCGCTTCTTCATTTAGCATCAGGTATTATTTTGGTCACATATTCTCTATTTATTTATCTGTCCTTGTCTCCTCAGGTATAGGTGTTCTTGTCTTCTCCTTCTGTTCCACGATGGGGATGTGAATGGAAACGTTACATAGATGGAAACCCGGTCGTGCGCAAAGATTGTTGCCTTTTACAAAAATCGTTTTAGAATATTGTGAAGCAGACTACACAGGAAAGACTCGTATCGGTACGGTATGTACAATAGTATAACAGTGTGTACACACTTGTTGACCTATTTTCTACAATTTCATCAAAAGCATTGTACCCTCTACCGTTTTTATTTTATTTTTAATGTTAAGGGATGTACGAGTACAGTTCACAAATATGTATTGTAATGTTTTTGGGTTCGAAAAGTCTCTAAATTAAAACATACAGGTCTTCTTTCAGGATCTTTATTTATACTTAATTTATTTTTATAATTTATATTTATTTTTAACACTTTTGGTAACACAAATTTATTTTCACAGTTCAGTATCGCTTACACTCTTAAAATCAAAGGCAACTATCTCACTGTCTTAGTGCACTCAATTTCACGCCTTATATACTTCACAGACAGAAGTCTCCAGTGACTTATTTTACCAGGACATTCGCGAGCATTCTACCAACTTCAAGAGTACAAAAGGATCATTTAATTTCTAGATTTCTTAGGCCTATAATTATTGCTACCTACGGTGTACACCTATTTAACAAATATGATTATAATTATTAAACTGCCTATCTATAGTCTATCATCTAAGTTGCAGAGATTGATTGATATTTAAGGCTCATAATAAATGCTCGCCCTCAAGCAGTTACATGTAAGTATCTATCTAAATCTAAATCTAAGCTGCAAAGATATGTATCGTTTGAGATTCATATCAAAGGCATTCCCACAAGCAGACATGCATAATTTCGCGCTTACACATGCCGCATGTGGACCTACAATATAAAAAACCCAATCTCAATAAATCTATAATAAATAAAAAATCGCTTGCAAAAATAATTTGACATTTAAGTTACACGTTCACAAGCATCTTGTTTGTTTGCGCTTGCACACGCTTCATGTGTACCTACTCACAAAATAAACACCCAAATATCAAATGCACATAAACCATGCAACTCTTTCAGCTCTTCTCTAAAACAGGAGTTGCACTGCCAATTTCAACTCATTCCGTTGATCTTCATTTTCATACCCATTTCCTTGGAGTAGGTAAATATATTTTTAAAAATCGCCAAAGCTCATGAGGTTTATGGATATGAATTAGTTGGAAGAAGTGTGCTAGGGTAGGAAGAAACTGAGGCAAATCTGCAGAGGCTGTACCCCAAGGGGAATGACAGAAAGAATACCAGTTACTCGTACTTTGCTCTTCATGGCGTAATACAATAAGAAAGTAAAAAATATCGTGACGTCATGATCCTCGTCTTCCTTATTACTTTCCTCCGCTCGGCTGGAGTGAGCGTTCCCGCCATTTTCTTCGTGAGGTAACGGGGTCACAAGACTGCGATGATTTACCCTCGGACTGTTAAATCTACCCCATCGAGTTATAATATAAAGGAGTAGAGACTAGCTCACAGCATTGATACATACTTTGGAGCACATGTCTCCAGTCCTGTCAAAAACAACAAGTTAAAAATCATGTTCTTACATGTGAAATCCTGTATTTTCTTGCATTTTCCATTATGTTTTTCGACACCCAATAATTACACATGCCATAATGTCTTCAAATAATGCATTTTACGTTTAAAAAATGACAAAATTAGTGATCAAAAGATTTACGCGTGCGCACAATGTTCGCGCCGGAATGAATATCAATGCTGCCAACATTCTGGAAATATTTCTTGGTTTCATCCAATTTTTTTTGTATCCAAATAAAATGACACAGTGAAGAATTTTTTGTTCTCTTCGTTACTAAAGACCATTTTCGTAAGTAAGTTGAAAGAGATATATTATAATGTCTATTTTCGTTGAAATAATTTCTAGTCCACAGATATCATAAGTCAGTGAATACCCTCAGTTAGCCACAAGTATATAACTTCACGTTTAAAGTCAACCACAGTATAACCATAAATGTATACTAACGAAGACACTCACGGGGTGTGCTATTTAAATTTCATACATATTTTTTTGGTTTATGCTGAAGTTTTATACCTACTTGAATTACTCCAGTCGCTTCTAGAAATTATTATTAAACCTGTATCTTGGCGAGCTTTTAGAATTATTAAAAACCTTCCTCCTTTCTTTTTCGCTAACGGTTCTCACTTTATTTATTAATTTTCCAGGTTTCTCAAGAAAATACACCCATCTCTTATCTATAATCTAAGTTGCAAGGATATTTTTACATTTGAAATTCATATTAAATGCATGCCCACAAACAGACACGTTTTAGTTTGCACTGAAATGTACCTACTTACAAATTATAATCCAAAACTCAAATTAATGTAAAACCCGCGTAATTTACCGACCTTCCCTGAAACAGGGTGACATTGAAAAAGTGAACCATTTTGTACAGTTTGGGTGATAAGTCTGTACAATAATCTATAATCTAAGTTGCAAAGATACACTAACATTTAAAAATCATATAAAATGCATGCCAACAAACAGAGATGTTTAATATTAATTAAATAATCACAGTTTTAATTCACTTTTATAATTTTTATTTTTTTATTTTTGTCAAGTACTTTCGCCTAAAGCATCATCAGGACAATCAAGAGACGTTTAAGTTCGCGCTAACAAATGTTGCATGTGTAATTACAAATTAAAATCCATACCTCAAATAAACGTACACCCTGCTTGTTGCATTAAATATGAATCTTAAATGTGTAAGTATATTTTTGCAACTTAGATTATAGACTTATGCATGGGTACTGACATATTTTCACGGTAATTGTAACAAGTAAATGGAGTTTTCATTTGTAAAAAGCTTTTGTAAAATTTATTACAAAACAAATAGTTTAATTTAATTACTTAGGTACATGTATTCTCTAACGAGCCATTAGTTATTTTGACACAGAATACGTCTGCGTTATATTTTACGTTCTGAGAGAAACTTTTCTTCAATGTTACTTTACAATTAAGCTCAACCTTAGAAATTCCGAAAATTAGAGCTTGTATGAAAAAGGTTATGACTCTGGATGAAATGAAAGAAGTATTCAAGGACAGGAAGAAGTGGCGGCTAATCTGCAATGCTGATTTGTAATGTTGGTTTATTAGTTTGCTACATTTTTTTGCATAGGAAATTTTTGACTTTTTTTGTATAGATTTCTTTTTAAGGTTTTGTTGTTTTTATACTTAAATGTTATTTATTACTCGTATTCCTTAACTTATAGGTTGGTATGAGACTGACCACCCATACTGTAAAAAATGGTTCACTTTGCCAATGTCAACCCTGTTTCAGGGAATGTCGGCAAGAGTTGCCGGGCTTATGTTCATTTGAGGTTTGGATTTTATTTGTAAGTACACAATCAGCATTTGTAAGCGCGAACTACACGTGTTTGTTTGTGGGCATACATCTGAGAGCTTTGAATGAATATATCCTTGCAACTTAGATTATAGATTACAAACATGAGCCCAATGTACTGCATATGATTTTTTTTCTTCAAAAGCTACACTGATTCTTTCACCAATAAAAACTAATACGTTCTACACATGCAACCCCTCCAGGGAAAACGCAGTAAAAAGAAGCACTATATTTGCAACTAAGTTGCGTCGCGTTTGCATTTAAAATAGAGGAGCACTTCGATTAATTAATTTGACACAAACAAATAAAAGAGAACCATGTTACAGGACTTGCAAGTAATAAGTAATAAAGTTCGATTTGTTAATTAATTATCTTTAAGTACAAAGTACGAGAAAGGTAGATATTACCTATTGTTTTTACGCTTTTTTTTCCCTCTATTACGGTCGATAGACAAATCGGTAGAGTGCTTGCATTTCATGCCGTGAGCTCGGGTTCGAATCCCACCGAGGTTGTCAGAAATGATTTCCCGTTTCGTTGTTTATTTCTAACCCAAAATAAATACCAGCAAGGTTTACTCAACCTTTACAAAAAATGAGTAGCACTACCCTCGGGACCTGGGAAACCCCACTTCAACTGAAGTGGTTTGCGTAAGACTGGTCCTTGCCCTTGCCACATGCCCTTGGTTACCCTTGCCACATGCGACCCTTCTGGGGAAAACGCGGAAAGAAGTTACACTATATCTGTAGCTTTGAAACGTTAGCGTTTGCTTGTTTTTTCTGAACATTGTAATGTCAAGAACAGTCAATAGGCCATTCTGTAACCAGTACCTCGTAGTATAAAACTTGAACGTAGCCGTCTCATTTACCAAAAAAATGTATGAATACCAAAACAGCGCTTCTAGAGAGCGTTTAAGTTTTCATCCGCTTTTGGTAAAACGCAATGGTTGAGTTTAATCTTAAAGTTGTGTCCTCGGGGTACAGAGTAAAGCTTTAATTAAACTTTTTCAAGATTAAACAAGAAAAAAACAACGAAGCACCGACTCGCTACTTTTTGTTTAAGAAAAGTTTATGCAGTATTCTAATGGATTCAAACCACTTGAGAGCTGGATACGAGAGATAAGTTAGACAGTAGCTTAAAGTTAAACAATGTAAAGTAAATTACCGTTTAAAGTTAACTATTTGTTCATGCTAATCATCCTGCAAATTGTTGCGATAAGCACATCATTTATTAAATTAATGCAAAATGTGAATCAACCGATAATGCAAAAGATTTTTTTGGTTTTCCTGATTTTTTTTTATGATGATAGACTTTCAATCTATAATCTTTAATCTATGTTGCAAAGATATATAAACATTTAAAATTAATATTAAATGCATGCCCGCAAACAGACACGGGTACGTTCGCGCTTACAAATGCAGCATGTGTACTTGAAAATTAACATCTAAGCCTAAAGTGAACATAAACCTTGCTACTTTTGCCGACCTTCCCTGAAACAGGGGTGACATTGGCAAAGTGAACCGTTTTTTTACAGTATGGTTGGTCAGCCTCATACCAACCTAAAGGAAAATATCAGTAGAATAAAGCAGTGTTTAGTTTCCATTTTTTTAAAGCATATACAGGTATACATTGCTTGAAAAAGTAAAGGTCAAGAATGCTATTATTATTGTTGACATGCGGCATGCGTAAACGCGAACTTGTACGTGTCTGCTAATGCGAATGAATAAGTGAATCAACACTTATTATTCATTAATAATTTGTTAATTTTTAAGATTTAATTGATAACATTTTGAAGTGAAAATAAGACAGTGTTTGATTTGAATCTTAAAAATTAAAAAAAATATTATTAATCAATATGAATTTTCACAGTGTTAATACACAAACAATGCAAAATATACTTATTATTCAATTTAACCTTTAAGGTGGCGATTCTATAAATTCGACTTGAGCAGTATTTATTTTGTATTTCCAAATCAAATATATTATGTACTCGTACATCAAAGTTCAAAATCATCCTCACGGTTCGTATTATTAAGTATATCCTAACACATTGAAAGATTTAATATCTAGAAGATGTTTATTTTCGCTTAGGTGATATTTATTTCACAAAAATTACCTACTTTCTTGTCTAAAGTGTAAGTAACGGCGGCATTGTGTTCAATAAACCGTGAAGGCTGGATAAACCGTTATTGATGTGCCGCCTGCATCTCCAGGGACATCTTAGTTACCCGGTAATGCCGGCATTGCTCGCTCACTCTCCTGTAGATAATAAAGCAAGCAACGAGACGGGCTTGGGATTGTTTATGCTCTTGCTAATTAACTGTAAGCTGCTTATACAAGTTCGAAGACGAGTGTACACAGCTTTTTGTTCTACTTACATACATACTGTAACAAATGTGTGATTTTAATTTAAAAAACTGTTTTTATAACATAGTTTAATTTTTACATTTTTTTAGTTTACAATGCCTAAGCGATATCGGACTTTATCCGTCCATCTTGAGAGGCTAACTGAGGTTAAAAACAAATTGGGTCAAAATTCAAGGTAGGAAAGAGAAAGTGGATGGGGTTTTTCGGGCAGGTACTGTTATAAATTTTTAAGGAATGTGTGATTGTGTATTTTTACTTGTGTGAGTGTGTCTCTAGATATAGGTGATTGGATAATTGTACTAGTGTTTGTTCAAAGGTTCTGGCGAAGTCTCACATTCTCCAGTACGCCATGTTTCAAGAACCGTCCTTATCTCATACTACAAAAGGGGCTAAAACCGTCTGTGACGCGGACTTCTTAGTACCAGAGCCGCTGAGCAAGACAGTAGGTACGAAAGTTAGCTGTGAACATCTCTTAGTACGAGTTGTAAAACTAGAGAAAAGTAAAGTTTACGGAAAATATTAAAGCGTGATATCTCCCAAAATCTGCCGTTTTTGTTTTATACACTTTTTGGTCTTAGCAAAAGAGTTAAAATAAATTTTTCGGATATTAGACAAACTGTTGAACTTGCATCATTTTCTACGTTTTGTTGGCGACGTAGCCAACGTCTTCAGGAGACACCCTCATTAGATCCTTACTTATATTTAATGAAATGATTAGATTACCTTTCAATCTATTTTTAATTGTGTTTTTATATTCAGCTACTTCTAATTTCTGCTTACTATTTATACATTCACAAACTGTCTTTTCTCTTGTTTTACCTACTTATGTAATCATTATTTTGTTTTTTGTTACTTTTTTATCCCGGATAGTTTTCAATTGTCAACGTCATTTGTCAACGACGTTAGCCATGTTGAAAGCACCGGTTCCCATAGATCACCGAAGTTAAGCAACATTGGGCGTGGTCAGCGTTTGGATGGGTAACCGCTCAGGTACTCGTACACCGCGTGTCGTTGGCATCTTGGACCGGTCCGTAGTCCGTAGTGGCAACACTTCGGACTCGTAAATGGAAGGTTGTGGATTCGGATCCCGGCGGAGCACAAAAATATACCATTTATATTTCGAATATGCTCTTCGCTGGGTTGAAAAAATTCATAAGCCTTTACCAATGACCGGTCACCAAAGGCCCATCCAGCCTCACAGCAACTGGGTCTTGCTTGAGTATTGGCGCTTTGTAGCGACGACCAAGCTCGTACACCTCTGCGGCACTACAACAAGTGTCATAGACCTCTAGAGTCTTTAGAATCTAGGGAGTCTCCCGCACAGGATTTCTTAAAAAAAAAAAAAAAAAAAAAAAAAAAAAAAAAAAAAAAAAAAAAAAAAAAAAAAAAAAAAAAAAAAAAAAAAAAATTGTAGTTCTGATATATTTGTTGTTTCATTTTATACTTTTTACTTACTCTTGTATTTATAACACTATTTTTAGTATGTATTGTAAAAGGCACTAAGTGTCGTGAATTTATAAATAAATAAATAAATTACCTAATCAATAGATCACTTTTAAATGTGCGATCATTAACTATTAATATTATGCCTTAATAATTTGACTGAAAATCAATTGAGCCGGTCCGTAGTCTAGTGGTAGCGCTTTGCACTCGTAAATGGAAGGTCGTGGGTTCGAATCCCAGCGTAGCACAAAAAATACACTATTAGAGTTTTCCAATATACTCTTCGCTGGGTTAAAAAAAACATAAAACTTTACCAAACACCGGTCACCAATGGTCCATCCCGCCTTTCAGCAACTGAGTCTTGCTTGAGAATTGGCGCTTTCTATATAGCGACGACCCAACTTGCAGAGGTATGATTCACACAAAAACAGCGCTCACCAAATAAATCATTCGAATATTATTTATTATTATAACATGTACGATACTCTTAATGTTGTTTTAATGTACAAATTACATTCTGTCAATTTGATGAACTACAACTTGAGTTTGTGTCGATCAAACATCAAATATTTCCGATATCTCTGCACGTCGTTTACGTAGTTTAGCTTTGTAATATTGGCTTTGCTTGTATCATTGACTTATGTTATCTGTGGACTAGAAACTATTTTAACGAAAATAAACACTATATCCGTTTCAACTTACTTAACCGCAAATTGTCATTAGTTAGAAAGAGATTAAAGATCTTCACAGTGGCATTTCGCTGTAAACAAAAAAACAATAAAATCTTTATAGAAATAAAATAGAGTTTAAGCTTTTACTTTCACTTTCATGGCCGCTGTTTATAATTAACAAATCGTTTTTGTGTTCTTTCGGGTTTGACCATTTTCTATTTGCAGCTCCTACATCTGCCGACGTTTCGCTTTTACGAGCAGAAAGCATATTCAAGGCGAGTTATCAAAGCGCAGTAGCGGGCTTCGTTGTCTTCGCGGACGTGCGTTGGTTCTACCTGTTGGTGTTCTTTCCAGAAAGTTGGTAGTTTTAAAACTCACGCCTGCGCGAATATTGTGCGCACGCGTTATAAATCTTTTGATCGGTGAATTGAACAAGTTGTAAAGGAAAAAAATCGTTATTTAAGACATTATGCATGTGTAGTTATTGAGTGTCGAAACAGAAAATGGAGAAAGCAACAAAACATAGAATTTCACAGGTGAAAATATGTCTCGTATGACTACACCACTGCTGTGTTTGACAGGACTGGGGAAACTTGTATCCCATAGTATTTTGGGGGTATGGGGTTTTGACGGTCTTTTAAGTCGGAATCACTACCCGGTATTCCCAAAATAATGTTCTATTAATAAGATTTCGAAATAAAACATTTATGATATTGAGAACACTTGGATTTTTGTTTAATGAAGTTACACAGTTACATATTCGATTTCGAAATTGATAATTATGTAAGTAGAGAAGAATGAATTTACAAATAATTGTTACAACGTAAAAATCTAGACCAGAAACAACGGCGGACGAACGACGCGACGGTCAGCGAGACGTGCTGTTAGCAAGGTAGTCAGGCACGGAAGAGATCGTCATCAAGTCTTCGTGGAAGGACATCCGAGATGGCGTTCTTGAGCCACGTCTCAAGTCAGGGCGTCATTTGGTGGCTGTGAACAGAACTAATAAATGGCGGAATGATTTGAATTTTCCCGCCACAGGACATATCAATGGCGTAAGTATGTTTCTACTCCTTTATAATATAACTCAATGGCTTATATTGAAGTATTCCGCTTTTCTGAAGATGCGAAGTGAGTTGGAAGCGTAAACAAAACTACCCGAGCGCAAACAGCAATAATATCTCCTCCCTGAATAAACAAAGGGAAAAATATCAAACTACCGGCAAAATTAACATGTAATGAACTGTACTACTTGTACCATGGAGTCGGCACAAAGTTACGGAATTGAAATTTCTCTCGGTGGAGTGACGTCACATGTCTAGATGCCTAGGGTCCTTAGCAACTATTATCTTTAATCTAAGTTGCAGTTCAGAGTAAATGTTATCTAACTATTTAAAACTTTTTAGAATTTGTGTATTTACACAGGGAAAATTAATTTATTTACCTCGGGGGTGATATATAATAAATGCTCTACTTGTGAAAATAAAACTCTGGGATTTTTAAACATTATTATACTTTCTTATCATACATTTTACATGAATCCGAATGTTTATGTCTTTGCACTTTGCAAAATCGATTATGAATTACTACGTTGCAATTTTATCTCAAACAGTACAAAAATACACAATTTGTACATCAATTTTATCTTACCAAAAACAACATTATTTATTTGTAAAAAAAAAAACAAGAAATTGTATTAAAGCTGGTCGTAAATTTCATTAAGTACATTGGAAAGGACATAATGTGGATCCCAGAATTGCCGACAAGGTTTCAAAATAAACTTTAACGTCCCCTCGGGGGGTGATCACCTCCCCCCCAGTACACCTGCCCGCCCCGCACCCTCCCCCCACAGGAGGAATCAAAGACTACATGGCCGGAAGTAAATTGACCGAGTCGGAAGACCCTTTCGTTGCTTTGGCGACAACATTCGCAACGACTAGTGTCGGTGAATACGAAATGTATCTGATCCTCTTCCAGGAATGATTTTTACTACAATTTTGCTTTACTTTGCTCATTATTTAGTTTTTATCTTTCTAATAATTCCTTGACTAGAATTTGGTATTCCGTTTTAGTTTTGATGTCCACATATATTATTATTTGTTTATTTTAAAAATGTAAGTTTTTTTGTACGTTCTTTGAATTATAGGTTGTTATGAGCCTGTTTACTTATACTATAAAAAATGGTTCACTTTGCGAATGTCACCTTTGTTTCAGGGAAGGTCGCCAAAAGGTGCAGGGTTTATGTTCATTTGAGGTTTGGATTCTAATTTGTAAGTAGACATGCAGCATTTGGAAGCACGAACTTACACGTGTCTATTTTTGGGCATTCATTTATATAAATTTTAAATGTTGATATATCTTTGCAACTTAGATTATAGATTATACTGCGCAGTTGATAGCTGAGCTGGTAGAATGCTTGCGTCGTTCCCCACCAAGGGTGTCAGAAATGATTTTCCCGTTTCCGTGTTCACTTCAAGCCCGAAATCCAAATACCTTGAAGGCTTACTCAGCGCTCACAAGAAATGTGAATCTGTTTCATCTTGAACTGGATAACACCCAGTTCAAATGATGAAGTTGGCATAAGATTTTAGACCTTACCTCCGAAAATAAATAGGGTCCGTGCCATTTCGATTCCTTCAACGCGGCAAGTAATTTTTATTGCATCTGGTTTGTCAGACGTCCGTAATTTCAATTTCAATTTAAATTCAATAAGAATCATGTTTTTCACTGTATTCGTTCAAATATACATCCGTTACAAATGTATCCGTTACTTCAATACTTATTCATCCCCATTCATTTTGCTCTGAAGTTCTACAGCATTTGTACCTACCACATATCATGAAGTAATTTGGTACAAAAGTGAAACAACCTTCCGCCGAAATAAAAAGGAGATAATACGTGTAACATGCACGAGTACAACACAGATATTACTACACGTTCAAACTCAGCCACAGCGTTTACCAAAAGATGCATAAAAACTGAAATAACTCATCTAGTGAGTGTCATAGTTTTCAACCATACGCTTTGGTTACGTTTAAACGGTTTCTTTATACTTGGAGTAGTACTGATGTCGGCCACATAATGGTATCCGTAACTTTCTTTACGAAATCAATTATTATATCGGAAATACGGATAAAGGTCAAGGGGAAAATTGGGCTTTTTCGTATGAAGAAAGACATTGAACAAATTGTTTTTGTGCTTTTTTATGTTAGACCATGGTCTGTCTATTGCGGATTTTTATTATCTGCCGACGTTCCGCTTTAACGAGCAGAAAGCATTCTCAAAGCGAGTTATCAAAGTGACGTGGTGGTTTTCGTTGTCTTCGCGTACGAGATTGCTTTCTGCTCGTGAAAACGAAATGTTAATAGATAAAAAAACTTAAAATAGACTTTGGTCTAGCGTGAAAAGCAACAAAAACAATATGTTAAATATCTCCGGCCATGAAAGTGGAAGTGAAATTTTCAAACTTTATTTCAACAAAAACATTGTTAGATTATGAAGATAATGAATATAACTCTGGCATTTTAATCTAATCTAATCTAATCTAATCTAAGCTGCAAGGATATATACCATTTAAAATTTATATCAAATGCATTTCCACAAGCAGACATGTATAATTTCGCGCTAACACATGCCGCATGTGGACCTACATTATAAGAACCCATCTCAAATTAACATAAGCCCTGCAACTCTTGCCGTCCTTCCCTGAGACAGGGGTGACATTGCTTTGATTTCTTTTTTAACGAAGACAATCAGGTAAATGTCAAGAGCATTGAATTCGGTGATATAATTAATTGTTTAAGTGTCATTGTGAACAAAGATTTCAAAGACATAAATTATAATTTGAAATGAAAGGGTTTCTTTTAAAGGAGATAATAATTTAATAAGAAATCGAATTCATCATCATCATTATCACTGAAACGATAACCTGGGTAGATCTTGGCTTCCTTGATTAACCGCCGCCACCACAGCCTATTTATTTTATGATGATCTATCGCATAGATCAATACAAGAAAAATAAATTAATTATCACTCACAATTTACGGGAAAGAACTCACATATTATGTCATCTATATATATTTTATATTGATCGATGAAATAACGTAATAAATCATTACTACTAATTCAGAGAACGTCGGCTAAAGTCGCAGGGTGTATGTTCATTTAAGGTTTGGATTTTAATTAATAAGTACACACGCAGCATTTGTAAGCGCAAACTGACACGTGTCTGTTTGTGGGCATGGATTTAATAAGAATTTAAATGTTAATACTTTATCTTTGCAACTTAGATTAAAGATTGAAGAGCATGGTCTATTTACAGCTTTTCGTTTCGTTTCCACTGTGGGAAAAACTAAAGCAATTATAACTGAAGATGACAGTCAGCTATCGAAAACGTTATTGCAATGTACTCATATAAAATGGTTAAAACAACGTATAATTTTGTTTGTTTTTCTGAAAATAGTTGTGTATTTTTTTAAATATATTAATTAATTATTTTCGAAAAAATAAACGTGTATTTTAAGCAATCTCTATTTTCTATGTTGGTCGTGGATATAACGTCATTAATTATTACCATTGTCATTACTGCAGCATCCTCAATTGTTTTAAACTATTGCATATAATATATATTGTACGTTTACTTTTAATAAAGTTTTCCTTGAAATAAAGAAAATAATCAAATTTTTACTGCCTCTCCTCGAAATATCTTTTTTTATCTGTTTAAGGCCTCTAAAAACTACCCCGTTATCTTAAGGGGGTTCATTGTTTAACAGCTGAGCTGAAATGACAGCGCGCTCCTTCAGGGAAAATGTCTCAGAACGACTTACGAGATTTAAACTTTTGCACTCGTCCGACAAAGCCTCCACTTCGCAAGTGCCGTATTTTTCAAAGCTCACAAAAATAACCACAAACTCCGGCACTTGAATTTTTTTAGCACAAAAATGTTACCTCATTATGCCTAAACGCTTACTCGCCGTAACTTACTTAAAAAGTTGTATCCTTATTATAAAAGTTATAAAAAATAAACATAAAATATGAAGTATCAACTTTCTTCAAGTACCAACCATTCATAACAAATGAAGTATTTTTTTTTTATTATTAAAAAGACTAAGGCCCAGTATTTTCAAAGTTAGCATAGCGACTTTATTCTGAGAGAAAAGGATGCACTTATGTCAATCGTGTGGGTAGTTTTTTTTGTCAGTTTAAAGTCACATAAGCTAACGTTGAAAATACCGGGCCTAACAGGGTTATTCACAACTAATTTGATTCATAGCTGATCCATTGATAATCGTTTTTTCGTAAAGAAAATTAAAGTTAGTTGGCGGTTGAGCCATGGATTTTCTGTGTGAATAACACCATAAGATATATCTACTTAAATTAAACTAAAGCTATTTTTCTTACAACATTATCATCAACAATAACAACAATATTATTTGAACAAATCAACATTATCATAATTTGATGAGGCATTCACTTTGTAACCTTTCATTTTTTTTAAATTAAAAATAAAAATACAAATTGTAATATTTTGTACCTGACGATGGAAATTGTTTCCGAAACCGGTCATACATTATTGAATTTTACTCGCCCCGTAACCTAATACAATTTGTTTTTTATTTTTAATTTTAATTTTTTAAATCAACATTAGTTTAAAAATATGTTACGCTACTAATCTATACATGTAGTGTAACTTTTTTGTGTTCAATTAAGGTTGTGACAGAAATCATGAATGGTAGGGATTCCGTTTTTTCGTGTTCTTGTATTCAATAAATGAAATCTTTGAGCTCAAAAAATTCTCTTGTTAATTTCAATGATATAAAAATGATATAGAACAGAAACACATCCATATTATGTTAAACTTTTACCACGGTTCAAAAGATTCCTCAATATTTCAAATTCTTTAAGAGTATTGCTATTAAGGTTTTTCTATTTCATTTTTTTATTTTTTCGACTAATCGGTTGGCATGAGACTGACCCCTCATGCTGTAAAAACATGGTTTACTTTTGCCAATGCCACCCCGGTTTCAGGAGTGCTTCAAGAGCTTGAGAGTTTCAAGGCAGCAGGGGTTGCAAAGTTTATGTTCATGTGAGGTCTGGTTTACTTTGTAAGTACACATGCAGCATGTGTAAACATGTGCCTGCTTGTGGGCATGCATTTAATATGAGCCTTAAATGCCAACATATCTACGAGTATGCAACTTGGTTTATATATTATAGACATTGTGTACGACCTTATTTGTATGAGAGTTCTAAGATGCTTTAGTTATTTACTCCCCCTACTTTCTGTTTACGATGCATCGGTTATTATATTTTTCTTTAAGGCATAATCAATTTCCGGGCTTGTCTAGTTAGTACTTACGTCACGTCCAATATCCAATATCGTATTGAATATTTTTCTTATTAAAGTAAGTCGACTTAAGCAAATCCTACATACATGCTATCCAAGATTAAGTAGAAGCTATCGACTGCACTTAACGCAAGTAAAACCGTTGCATTTACCGAAAAAATATGGCAATTAAAACAGCGCCTGAAGTGAGAGATTAAGTTTCCATACATATTTGGGAATCTGGGGACCGATTCACATTTTTTGTGAAGGATAACTTTACCTTGATTGACATAAACACCAATAAGGGGAATCATTTCTAAGGTAACTAAATCGTTTTCGAGGATCAAAGTGAGTGTTCTACTGTATGCAGATGATGCAGTTCTTGTATCTGATTCAGCAGTAGAATTGCAAACAGTGCTCTCTATATTGAACGAAGCTTTGAAAGGTGATCGTTTGAAGTTGAATGCAAGTAAGACGAAAGTTTTGATTTTTAAAAGAGATGATACACAATAGTCTATCATACAGTCTAACTTCTTGCCGCGTTTCATGTGGTGAATAGAACCCTTATTTTTACAGCTCAGCGAGCCGGCCTTACGCGAACTGCTTCAGCTGACACTCATTTCTTGTGAAGGCTGAGTATACCTTGCCGGCATTTTATTTTGGGTTTGAAATAAACACCGAAACGGGAAATCATTTCTGAAACCCTCGATGGGAGTTGAACTCAAGCTCTCGGCATAGAATGCAAGCACTCTACCAATTGAGCTATAAATCGCAATATTTGTAAATCAATTTGTAGAAATCTAATTGCGTTTTAAAAACAACAGTTTTACGCTTAATAATTTTGTAGGAAATCAATGACATCGTAAAATTATTGTACAACATATTTTATCTATAAATCAATAAGTAGAACACATACAAAACTTATAGAGGGAAGGAAATATCACAGCTTATACGAGTGGTACCTACAATCAAGAGGGAAAAAATATTTTCGCCAAGTAATATTTCTGACCTCTCAGATATTTCCAGCCGGGATGAAAAGGCTCGTCTTTTATACATTTTACGAATGACGGTCCGCCATAAAAAGTCATAAAAGTGACATCGGCGAAAACATGGCGCGGCTCCCGTTATCCTATCATTTGCGGGCCGATGAGTAAAAACCCCTGAGTACCTACCCCAAGTATAAAATATTCAAAGACAGCTTTTCACCAAAGACATATGAAAACTAAAACACTCGCGACAGTCTCTTTTTTCGTGTCTGTGTTATTTAGGGAAACGCTTCAGTTGAGTTTAAATGGAAAGCTTTATATCTGAGGTAAAGGAGGCAGTTGTCGACAGATTGAATAAAAATGTCCTCGCACAATAATATTTTTATGTTTGCGTGACGAATATGTGACAATTTAATGTTTTCCTTTGTATTTTCACTTGAATTGAAAAGAAAGAAAAATACGGAAAAAATACTCGGTAAGTGAAAAATACTCTGCGAGTGAAAAATGATCGGAGTGAAAAAAAATACTAAGAAAACAATTGCTCACTTCGTAAGTTAAAAACAACTTATAAACAGTGACTGTAAAACTAACTCGGTAAGTAAAAAATACTCTGTACCTAAGTGAAAATTACTCTGAGTGAAAAATATACTGATAAAATAATTACTCATTTCATTTCGTATTAAAACAAAAACTAAGTAGTGACAGCAAAACTTACTCAGTAAGTGAAAGATACTCGTTATCATACGCGCTACAAGTCGTGAAAATACTTGGTGAGTTAAAGAAATAATCTCAACTCGTCCCAACTCATTGCCTTGGTAGGCAAAGGCCTTAATCGATATCTTCGTCTTTTAAGGGTGTCACTTTCATATCTATTTATACGCAGAATCCTGTTTATTTAAGTTATCCAGGAGAGTCTTCCTTGTTTCAAAAAATAATTAAAAATTTGTAAGTACACATGCAACATTTGTCAGCGCGAAATTACACGTGGCGTTTTATGTGCATGCATTTTAATGCATGCACATAAAACGCATTTATATTAACTTCATATTTATATTAACTTCAAATATTTCAAGTGTTTATACATCTTTGCAACTTAGATCATAGACAGTTCAAAATACCGGGACTAAGTGAAAAAATATTCTGGATTGAATGTACCGACACGTGTCTTTTCTGTTTGTTTTGGTTTATGTTACATTTTCTTTGTTCAGTGTGTAAATAAATACATAAGTTTACCTGGAAGTAGGATACGTTTATTCAGTGGATAAAGTTGTGCTGCAAAGTTCTCTTACGAGGAATTCTATCGCCACAACATTATATGTTTTCAGTTTAGTGAAAAAGTATCGTCTCACGTTTAGACTTTACTAAAATTTACATGAATTGTGATCCGTCACCTGAATTCCGTGCATTTTTTTAGAATGTATTTTTATTAACTTAACATTTTAAAATGCCATTACTTTTGTAAAACGACATACCTTATCTATAATTTATATGTTGCAAAGATATATTAACATTGAAAATACATATTAAATGCATGCCCTTCAACTGTCCAGCTCAACGGATCTAATACTCGTAGCTGAAGTCATTTTCGCTACAGACGACTTCAGGCCTTTATATAGTAAAACATAAGGACGGTTCTCGAAACAAACATACACTCACGCACGAAAAAAAAACACACAGACACACAATCACACATTCGTAACAATAATTTAATTTAACTACGTCTTATTCCACTGTTTTCGAGCGTATGTAACTCTTTCCATACAGAGAGAAAAAGATAACTCCAGAGTGTATCTATTTTCCCTGCCATTCTCTCAGTTGAGGATTGCAAGGCACAGTCCTCAGGGCTGTCCTTTGCCCACAAATGGCATTTCCTTGTCTTTGTGGATGTGGAGAGTCTTCAGCAACGAAGAGCGAGCAACTGGCAGAGGCATTTGCATTCCTCGAGCCTCATTTGCAATTCCTTTGATATTGAAACAACGCTTAATGAAAATTATTCGAAGAGATTTTAACAATGCTCAAAGAGGTAAATGAAAGTTCGTTTATTCAAATGAAGCTTTGTTGTATTTTAATATTTCTAATTCGTACCAATAAATGATTTTATTCGGGATGATAAAATAAGTTTTGTTTAAACAATAAATAAGAACAATTAAAAGTCGGTACAATTTCGAACATCACTAAAGAGAAACATTTGTTGTAACGTTGATGTTGTTAGGGCCTGTTGCACCAACCTCCAATCAATATTTGATTGAAACATCAAATTTGATTGCTTAGTTCTGGTAAGGACCTCGGTTAAATATTTCTCGAAAGTTGGTAAAAATGTGATGGAATTTGAACAGGAAATATGATTCACATCAGCTGACTTACGTATATGCAATCAATTGTTTGATTTGAAAGGGAGAAATCACACTTAATTTTGATTTCCGTCTGATTGGAGTTTGGTGCAACAGGCCCTAATTAATGTTGCTTTTTAAACCGACTTTCCAACAGTTTCACGAATATTCTCCCAAGAATATAAATTATTTGTGTGTAACGTATTGTCGGTGACCAAACCACGTACTCATTCATTACGAAATTTAAGGCATCAAACTATAGACCAGCTAATATAAAGCTCCAAAACATTTCTGGTTTTGTATTGCTATTATTCACATAGAAAAAAACATGTTGGAAGGCTGTAACTTTTAAGTGAAGAATTTTACGGATCCAAGAAAGACATTTTCTCACAGGCATGTTTAGGTGCTTTGCTCCCATTTTTATAAACATGTCGGCGCTACGAGCTCGCTCATATGTCCAAGCAAGACGAAAATTTCGCCAGTTAGCCGGAAACTTTGACTCTGGTTCAACATATGTCATGAGGCACTTATGGATTAATAATTCATGAAAAATAAATTGCACAGAATCTGTACTCGACTTTCTTGCAAAAATTAACCCACTGTATGACGTATGTAAAGCTAGAATCATCTACCAGCTTATGCAGTTTCAATGAAAATATAATATATCGATAATAAATCAATTTTATTCCACCGCGGTGTGTACCTGCATGCTCGTACAATATGGATAAAGCCATTAAAATTATTAAGTGAATAAAAAATATTTGGATGATTTATTTGGTGAGCGCCGTTTTGTGTGAATCACAACTCAAGAGCCCTCTGCAAGGTTGGTCTTCTCTGGAAAAAGCGCCAATTACACAAGAAAGATCCTTGACTTATAGGTTGGTATGAAGCTGACCTCTGTACTGTACTGTACTGTATCCTGCCGCCGTTCCACTAGGGGTGACCGGTACCTCTGCAGATGCGCCTCCACTTTTTTCTGCCCTAACAAACCACTTTTATTTCCTCAATATTCATCACCTTTTTCATACACACTCTTCTCTTATTCTCACTCTGCAGAATCCATTCTTTCGCAATCTCACCTATTTGGTCTAACCATTCTTTCCTCAGCCTTCCCCTTCCGCGCTTTCCTCTGACATTTCCTTTGTACACTTTCTTCGTTAGTTGTTCATCATCCTTTCTTTCAAGATGTCTGAACCATCTCATTGTACTTTTTTGTACTTTCATTCTCATATTCTCTTTTATACCACACTCGTTCATCACTCAAGCATTACGTACTCTATCACTCAGTGTCTTTCCAGCCATTGCTCTCAGGTAAGCCATTTCAACCGTACTTTACTCAGCTCACATTCATTAAGCCTCACTTCCACCAACCAATATGCCATTGTGGACCGCCGATCTCTTATTCTTCGTAAGTTTCCTATTTCTTGCAATTCTTCCAATCGTTTCCATCACACTTCTTCCTCTACTAGCGCGCTTTTCCAATTATTTCGTCAATTTCGCATTCGACTCAAACTTGCTTCCCAGATAATCAAATTCTTTCACGACCTCCACTCTTTTTTCATTCAGTCTTATCTCAATTTTCTCGCATTTCTCAGTCCTCCCAAAGTGTAAAAAATAATTCACTTTGTCAATGTCACCCCTGTTTCAAGGAAGGTCGGCATGAGTTGCAGGTTTTATGTTCATTTGAGATTTGGTTTTAATTTGTAAGTACAAATTCAGCATTCGTAAGCGCGAACTTACACGTACCTGTTTGTGGGCATGCATTTCATATTAGTTTTGAATGTTTATATTTCATTGCAACTTATATTCTAGATTATTATAGATGGTCATTAAACCCTTCTGTATGCAAACTAGGACTTTGTATGGTGGGTACACTTTTTAGTTATATTTTGAAAAAGTAACGACTGATTATTATTGGTATTTATAAAATTTCAAGAATCGCAGCCTTTTATCTATTTTTAACCCTTTGACTACCAAGAAAATTGCTAATACATTTTGTATGGAAAATTTTCACTTTGTATGGCGGCTATACTTTTGATTCACTTTTTGGAAAAAATAATGATGGCAATATATAGGTTATTATTATTGATTTACATTTGTGCTACATTATTTTTTTATCAACCCTCTAACTGCCGAGAATTTTTCCATTATTTTTTTCTTTTATATGGCAACTCCCTAAACCGAGATTATGATGAAGAAATGATTATAATTATTAGATAGCACTATTATAAAAATGGATTCACAAAAAATTTAAGAAAAATCGTCGGAGCCGTTTTTGAGAAAATCGCATTTTAAATTTTCAGCTCTTCGGAAGCCATCTTGAATTCTCAAAAAAGTAAAAAAAAAATGATTACGAATTAAATTAATAAGCTTGTTCTTTCTATCAAATCTAAAACAAATTTAAATATCTTGCATTTTAATAGGTTTTTGTAATATTTTCGATTTAAAATTTCAGGTCGTGTAAACGGTGCTTTATATTTATTTTTTCAAAAATTTTTTTTTGTAAATTTGTGCAAATTTATGTTGTCCATAATATTGTAGAACATTATATTTTTGTTGACCCCTTAACTTTCGAGAAAATCACAATCGTTTGTTTTTTTCATATGGCAGCCCATAGACACAGATTAGTAAGAGTGTTGTCATAACTAATTTATTAAGTTAAAAATTAATTAGTGGCAACTCTGAAAATTTAAGAAAAATTCTTGGAGTCGTTTATGAGAAAAGTGCAATTTTATGTTTTTTTTGTATGGCAGCCATCTTGAATTTTCAAGTTGGTGTAATGCCATGTTATTCATACTTAATACATGTCCAAAAAAGTTGATGTAGCCAAAATTTGGTATCTCTAGGTCTTATACTTTGGAAAGTGACACACACACATACATACATACATACATACATACATACATACATACAGACGGACGTTTTTAAAAGATAGTGTTTTTTGGCATGTCCTGCACCAGGACAACTCATTTCCGTGAAAACCTCGAAATTTTTTTTTCACACCAAATCATAACTTTCTTTATAGCCTTCGGCTATAGCAAGAAAGTAAAAATCACTAATGAATACCTGTTTCTGGCCAGGCAAAAATAGGTTGGTGAATAATTGTATTCTTCTTTACAAATTTATTTAAAAACGCATCCTATTCTTCTATTTGTATTAGATCTAATATCGGTTTTTGTGGAACTCTTTCTGATGCAAAAGACTAGCTGTTCTACCATATTTTGAGTGGGCATCCTGGTAGACGCTGGCCGTCCGGTATTTCCTGTGTCACGGTTCGTGTTAACCTACTTTCGCTCATGTTGTCTACATGGTTCTGTCTCCTCTTCCTACTTCTTAATTAGACTGTATCTATCATATTATTGTTTCCATGTTGCAGACAGCAACTTCGTGCTGGGCAACGCGCAGGTGCCCAAGGTGTACCCCATCGTGTACTGCTCGGATGGCTTCTGCGAGCTGACGGGCTTCACGCGCGCGCAGATCATGCAGAAGGGCTGCGCGTGCAAGTTCCTGTACGGGGAGGACACCATGCCGGACCACAAGGCGCAGATCGACAGCTCGCTGGACAACAAGCAAGAGCTCAAACTGGAGGTCATCTTCTACAAAAAGAGCGGTGAGTTCATTCTCATTCTAAGATCTGATCTTGACCAATATACTGTTACAAACGTATGGGTACGTACGTCAGCCTTAACACGCAAGTGTGTGTCAAACAATCTAGTTCTAGTATGATCTATTATAGGAGTATTCGCACGTGAGTCGCAGCGTGCTACTGTGTGTCGAACAGTCTGGCTCTAGTATGATCCATTATAGGAGTATTCGTACGTGAGTCACAGCGTGCTACTGTTTGTCGAACAATCTGGCTCTAGTATGATCCATTATAGGAGTATTCGTACGTGAATCTAAGCGTGCTAGTGTGTGTCGAACAATCTGGCTCTAGTATGATCCATTATAGGAGTATTCGTACGTGAGCGTAAGCAGGCTGGTCGGTGTGCGTGTGGAACAATCCACTTTAGAAGAATCTGGAATACACGAGAAACGTCCATATAAGCTGTATAAATATGAACCGCAATGGTGCGCAGAGCCAGAGTTTCTTGAAATATTGTGACGCGTAGTCGATATAGACAGAGCAAGAAAAGTAATCAGTACATTGTAAACCGATATTGTGAAAAATAAATCTTGTTATATAAATAAATCGCAGTTTAATTAAAAGAACCCAAGTAAAATCATAACAATACTGGCCAAATAGGCTCACTTGCCAAGTTGTACAATACGGGTAACTTACCTGCGTTACGACCAAAAAGTTGATGATGATAAGTTAATGATTGTTTATAGCGCCGTTTCGTGATGTAGTCACTCCAAGGGCGCTTGTGCAAATGATGCCAGAAATTGTCTGCATGAATGCATGCTTACTTACAGAGCGTCGTTTTGTGACGTACCTTTATATCACTTCGAAGGCACTTTTTGCGTAGAATTGGCAATACTATTTGTATTCCCTTTCATAAAAAAGATTGATGAAAAGGAATTAATTTATACGTAACAAAATGAAATAAAAAAACGGTCCGCCCATCCGGCGCCAGAGGATTTTATCCCAGATTTTAACACTCTCAGCCATTTCACACTACACGCATTTTGTCACCATTCTGACCGGATTGAGTATGTTTTTTTCTACGTGGCGCCGGGTCAGAAGTCACTCACGTATGGAGATGTATGAAAGCTTTCACTCAGTTTGTCTGGTAATCCATTTATAATAAGGGTAGAATACGTTCTGTTAAGCTCGGTACAAGTAGCTATAAATACATCCATGTGTGACTTGAATAAACTCGTATTTCGTGTCTGCTTATTGTAACTGAGTAAACCTAGGTGAAGCTCCCAAAAACATTGTTGAAGTATGGATTAATCCGAGAGAGCAAGAGTCTCGGCAGTTGAAGACGGCGATGACTTAAGTCTGTAAAACTTCGTGATACTCGGCGAAAGTTTTCATAGCTATTCGCTGAAATAGCTCGCAACAGTTGTGTCTGAAGAGCCGGCTGTACTTTATGTAGCTAGTTACTTGTTTTGTATCAAACTTTGAAGCAAACTGCAAGCGAAACAATACCAACACCAAAGATAAACTGAGATGCTTGAATTTTAAATTAATATTTGATTTTCCAACGTTGTTTTCAAAGTGCATTTGCGGATTTGTATTGGAGCATTTAGGGAAGAGGATCTTACATTCTTAAATAATATGATAAGGTTTCAATTAACAGTGAAAGAAATAGTCCCGAATTTCCATCATCATCATCTTGTAAAGGCAGTACCTTGCAATGTTTGATTTTTTTTCTCTTTCTTCTTCTATCTTATTTTATCAGCTGTATATCTCCTAACTATAGCAGAGAGGTATGAGGCTTACAACCTTTACTCTGTATAATAGCTCACTTTTGCCAATATACCATCCCCTTTTTGAGTGAACGGCAATGAGAGTTGCAAATTTTTATATCATTTCGGTTTTGGGTTTGCTTTTGTAACACTAAATACGCAAGCAACATATTGTATTCACGAACTTACAGCTTTTTTTTTGGGGTGTAATTTAATGTGAATCTTTAATGATAATATTTTTGTCCTACTTAGATTATAGAATGTAGAGTCTACATTGTAGACCGTCTCAACGCTTGCTTGTTTACCGCAAAACAAAGGGCGCACCACTTTCCTTCCACAAATTTCCGAAAAACAACTGATTTTATTTTTTATTTGATAAAAAAAACGCAATTTGAAAAATAATCAAAATTTCATTAAACTGGGATGCGTTAATTCGCTTAAAATAATATTCAATAAATTCGTATAACTCAATTAAAGTACATCATATTCTATGAAACATTACCCTGATTGCAAAAAAATTCGTAAAAACTCAGCCATCTTTTTTACAGAACAATATATGAAATATACAACGGTACCTCATTTGAATATTTTAAATTTCATGCCTGTTTGTGTTTACTTGATGTTTGAGTGTTTACGCAATGCTTTATACTCGCAGTACAACTAAGAATATAATACATTGTATTTATTGTGGTTTGTCTCGTTGTTGATTCGCCGCACTAAGATGTTTCCGAGTACAGACAGTCACAAAGAGAGCAGACCCGATCCATTCTTTGAACTAGAAATCTCCTCTGCTTTCAAGGAACCGCCCACATTTCAAAAATACGAAAATACCTCCGTTTGTAGCCCACATTAAGGCCACCATTATTCTTGTACTTACATTTAACGACTATTATTATTATAGATGTCTACATCTGTATGAAACTTTTAAGGCTTTCCCGGGATTACATTTCTGCGAACAGGTACGGGCTACCTTACAAGGGACAAACTATGTAATAACTTCATTCTGTGTAATGGTTGTATGATATAGTGGAATATGCAGGCCTGGAATAAGGGGGGCTTGAGCGGTGTGACGTCACCATGCCCTCCTCGAAGGAGCCTCTTCAATATTTAATCGAAGTCAAATGAATAATAAACATGTTTTTAAACATACATCACTCAGGGTTGGGCTAGATTTGGCGTGGAGGTCCTTTATTATTAGTTTTGTTGTAAGAAAATCCTGTGCGGGAGACTCTCTAGATTTCAGAGACTCTAGGGGTCTATGACACTTGTTGAAGTGCCGCAGAGGTGTTTACGAGCTTGGTCGTCGCTACAAAGCGCCAATTCTCAAGCAAGACCCAGTTGCTGTAAGGCTAGATGGACCTTTAGTGACCGGTCTTTGGTAAAGGTGTATGATTTTTTTTACCCAGCGAAGAGCATATTTGAAAGTGTAAATGGTATTTTTTGTGCTCCTCCAGAATTCAAACCCACAACCTTCCATTTACGTGTCCGAAGTGTAACCACTGGACTATGGACCGGCCCAAATTATTGAAATCCGCACATAATTTTTGAAACCAAAAATTGTGACGTCACACAGCTTGATAGAGAAAAGTAAAACAAATATTATGTTGCTAAAGACCGTGATTCCGTACAAGTTTGACGTTTTTCCTGTGGAAAAAAAATCTAAATTCAGATTTGTGCTGAGGTCATTATTTATTAACAAAAAAAACATTATAAAATATTCATCTTTTTTGGTAGTACGTAGATGTTTCAAAAGCTTTTAAAAATTTTCAAAAAAAAGTGTTCAATATAAATTTGTTTACTTTTACTTAATTTAATTAATATAACTAAACAACAAACGTATTTATTATTTTTTAATTAAAATAATTAAATTGGGTTATTATTTTTTAAGTAATAAAATTATAAGGGGTTTTTTTTTATTCTTAGGGCATAGTCGTGGGAGCCCCACAAATCATTCATGTGTGCATGATATCAAATGCATCTAGTATTGCATTACAAAAAAATTATATAGGGGTCTAAAGTTTTTACCCGTACCAGGACCTCTAGAGGTCTTTATCCGGGCATGGAAACATGACTACATATACTGTATGTGAGCCATTATCCTGTAAGTACGTAACTTTGGATGGTACTTTGTGTTTTGATGGCCGCATTGTTAATTTTGACCGGAAAGTACCAAATCGTGCCGTTTTCCTCATGGTTACATACAGTCTAGATTGTGGGCCCGTGATACGGTGATCCTTTGATCTGCTACGGTTTAATTTTATTCCCTTTTGTCTATTCCCGCAACAAGATAAGCTTAGTGATGGACTATTATTTTGAATATACCTGTTGCTAGACAAATGGAGCTATGAATATAATAGGTGTGATAATAAAATAGATGTCTGCCTTTGTAGTTGGATTACTAAAATTAGTGAAATACTAAACTAAATTCTAATATAATTTAATACTGAACAGATTATTGTTTATTATTTTAGTCCGTTCAACTTCATAAATGTCCGTTCACTAACAAAAATCCCGCACAAAAAAAAAAGCACAAAAATATATAGAAATTTAGTTACAAAAATGCCCGTTCAATCCCGCAAATGCCCTTTTAGTCGAAAAATTCCCCATTCAGCCACAATAATGCCCATTCAATCACAAACAAACCCGTTCAGAAAACAAAGCTTGCTCTGAAATATCCATTTGAAATAAACCTCCATCAAGGTGGAAAAATAGACGTAGGTAATGCAAGGAAGTAAGAGGAAGGGTAGCCACATCTGGATGTTTCCAGAAATATAATTTTACTTTACTTTCTTCGGCTCATAAGTCTTGAAAGTTCAGGGCCTCCCGCACCACAATCCTCCAGGACTCTCTGTCTTGTGCTGCTTTCCTCCATGGTCCCCTCACTCCCAGAACTTCAGCGTCGGCTTCAACGTTGTCTGCCCACCGTAAACTGGGACGTCAGAGTGGTCTAACACCTGAGGGGGCACCATCCAAGACAGCTCCAGAAATATAAAGGTAGTTTTAATTTTGGTCGTGCACAAAAAATATTCCTCTATCATTAGTCATTTACTAAGTCAATCAATCTCGTCCACAGGTGAACACAGGCCTCCCCCATATCTCTCCAGGCATCTCTATCCTTGGCCTTCTGCATTCATTAACCAGCAATCTTCTTAATGTCGTCTGACCATCATATTAGAGGTCTTCCTCTACTTCTTTTGTAATCACGAAGTCTTCACTCCACTATTTCAATCTTTGATCATTGAATCTGGCAAAATGCCCTACCCACGACCTCTTCTGCTTTGCGATTATTTTTATGAAACATGTACGAGTATCAGTAACTCCATCAAAAGTCTATCATAAAAATCTCAATTATTCTGCTATCTTTTGTGCGTTCCCTCTGCATTATACTATTATGATTAACCAAAACTCAGATGATTCATTTGATTGATTAAAAATTCCCAAATTTGAACAAATGATGCTACAGTGTGCTGCTGTAAAAGTCAGTAAATGTCACGAAGACAGCCTTTCTCAATAATTGGAATGCGCCAACAAAGGGATCAAATATTTATCCAGAGACAATATTTTATCACTTGATTGGAATGTTTAAAGCAAAGGCCGATATAAATTGCTTAAGGATCCGCTCCGCAGACTCCTTTTAAAGAGATTTCAATACAGAATCCAAGATGAGGTGAATCTTGACGTTGAACGCACATCAGTAAATATCCGCTTCAAATGTATTTCATTATTTAATCGGTACTTAACTTAAACTAGGGGCGTTGCCCCTGGCTGCTACGCAGCCCAACCCCTTAACATTTGGTGAATGTGTATATTGCGCATAGTTTCCTCGCGTTAAAATTCGGAAAACATGTAAAATAAAAACATGCAGCCTTTGTAAAAGAAAATCGACCACCCATAGTTTAAAAAATGGTTCACTTTGAAGATTTCAGCTGTGTTTCAGGGAAGATTGGCAAGAGTTGCAGGGCTTATATTAATTTGAGATTGGGTTTTTATGTTGTAAGTCAACATGCATTATGTGTAAGCGTGAACTTATAAATGTCTGCTTGTGGGAATGCATTTAATATGAATCTCGATTGGTATGTATCTTTGCAACTTAGATTATAGAACTTAACAAAATAATTTCCTTGACTTATAGGTTAGTATGTGGCTGACCACCCATACTGTAAGAATGGTGTACCATGAAAATTTTATCTCTGTTTGAGGAAAAGTCGGCAAGAGTTGCAGGGCTTATGTTCATTTGAGATTAGTTTTTTATTTTATAAGTCCACATGGGGCATTTGTAAGCGCGAACTTATACCTGTCTGCTAGTGGGAATGCATTTAATATGAATCTCAAATGGTATGTATCTTGCAACTTAGATTATTTATTTTTTTTATTTTATTTATTTATTCTTAAAGACACCAACAGAACAAAGGAGTAGCACATACACAAAAAAAAAACACAATAATACAAACACATAAGTATCTCCAATGCTCCAATAATAGGTGCCTATCGCATAATCTTATTTTAACAATAATTAATTAGCGGGAGTAGGTATTATGAGTTGGAATAGGTAAATACACTATGCCGGGCCCGGGGCGCTGAGCTTCAACGCACATATACAGCATACAATGCTGTACAGCGATAACCAACGCACACACGCACAATGCATCAGATTCATAAAACGTCACCGGCAATGTCTATAAAATGCTTGCGTTGAAATTTCAGGCATTTAATAAATTAAAATAAGAATACTGAACACCATGTCAGCCATGCAAACAGAAATAAAAACATACATGAAAATTGTTTACAAATATAAACAAAAATAGAATAGAATAGAATATTCAAACCATGATTTAGGGTTGTTTAAAGATTAGCTTAGGTATGATTCATTAACAGGATAAAATATAAATTTAAAATTATCAATCTCGACAAAAATTACCCCTTATCGCAGTTTTAAGTGATTCAATTGAACTGGAAAATATATCAATATCGGGAAGAACTCTCTCTAAAGCATTGTAGGACCTCATCATTCGATCAATAGGTCGAAAATGACCAACGTTGGAATTGTATTTCCTGATTCTAAACGTTTCACTATTTCTTAATCGTACATTTCCATGAAAATGCAAACTTTCAATATCTGTTGTGTGCAAATCTCCACGTATGAGCTTACAAAGATATACAAGTTCAGCAATATTGCGCCTATCATACAACGTATCCATCTTAAAGTGACGAAGTCTCTCAGGGTAAGCTTTTCCCCTTCCTAAACCTGCTCTGTAAGAGAGTACCCTCGTGAAACACTTTTGAACACGTTCAATGTTATCTTTATGAACGGCATAGTGGGGTGACCATATAAAGGACTGGTACTCGAGTATGCTACGGACTAATGAGTAATACAATGCTATCAGGCTACTTGGGTTTTTGAAGGGTTTCGTAATTCTGAAGATGAAACCCAGAGTCCTATATGATTTCTGTGTAATGATTTCGTAATGTTTCCTAAACGTAAGTTCTGCATCGAGTGTTATGCCTAAGTCCTTGACCGCGGTGACCCTGTCAATGCACACGCTGTTGATTTTATAGTCATATTTTGTAACCTTTCTATTACGGGTGAACGTGATAGAATAACACTTACTTGTATTCAACAGCATGTTGTTAGTAGAGCACCAAGCAGTCAAAGCACTCAAGTCAGTCTGCAATTTATGGCAGTCGCCCATGTCTTTTACCTGAATGAATAATTTTAGGTCGTCAGCGTACATCAGATAACTGCAAGCGAGATTCGAGCCAAGATCATTCATAAATATTAAAAACAATAGGGGACCCAAGTGCGAACCCTGTGGCACACCAGAGGTGACCACCATTGGACCAGAGTCGTGTCCTCCTACAGAGACATACTGCACCCTGTCACTAAGATAAGAGCTGAACCAGTTTAGCAAACCACGCCCAATGCCCATCCCATGCAATTTCCTCAGAAGAATACTGTGATCAACCCGGTCAAACGCCTTGCTGAGATCGGTATAGATAGCGTCCACCTGGACCCTGGAATCAAGACTTTCGCTCAGGTAGTTCACGAACTCCATCAGATTGGTATTCGTGGATTTTTTGGAGACGAAACCATGCTGGTTTTTGTCTAGCAGCGGACCGACGTGGTGATAGACGTACGCGTACACGACCTTCTCGAAAATTTTCGAGAAGACAGGCAATAGACTGATGGGCCTATAGTTTTTTACGTCCGCTCTGTTGCCGGATTTAAAAATAGGAACAATTCTCGAGACCTTCCACAAAACCGGAAAGACACCGCTGTCAAGCGATCGCTGAAAAATAGTAAACAAAGGATCAATCAATTCGTCAGCGCATTCCTTTACAAATAAATTCGGTATATCGTCACTTCCAATGCCCTTGTTAATATCTAAACTATTGATAATTTTTAATATTTCGTACTTACTTAGAGACAAGCGACAAAGAGAAAGGTGAGATACAAAAGAGGAGTTTTCTGAGTGTTCGTCAATTATAGAGGAGTCGACAAAGACAGAAGAAAAGAATTCTGCAAATAAATTGCTGACACCCTCACCACCATTAGCTGTGACTCCTTCGTAACTCACCTCCCGTGGTATGGAACTTGAGTGTTTGTGTGAGTTTACATAACTCCAAAAGGGTTTAGCGGAGTGCTTGAGCGAGGCCTCGATGGAGGCTACATATGATTTGTGACAATTTTTAATTGACTTCTTCACCCTATTTCGCAAGACAGCAAAGGCCTTCTTATCCGTTTCGTTACCATATTGTTACGTTTTTCCTTTGGGTTCTTTTAATTAAAACACAAGTTTAACACAAGTTAGCCATACAGTTTATTTACACAGACTTTCTTACAATAGATTTATTTTAACAGACTTATTCTAACAGATTTATTTTAACACACTTATTTATTTCGTACAGATTACATTTATTTTACACCTTATTGGTCGCCCTGGCAACTAGATACTCCTCTGTGTGAGTGCTTCGAAGACTGACTCGCTTCAGCCCATTGTCGCCCTTCTTATAGCGGAACCTAGGGGCCATTCCAGCCTGCCCTAGAAACTTCCACTACCACAGTTGTATAGACGATTCTGGACATATTTATTTCATGAAGAGTCCATTTCCTACCTACATACACACCTTACAATTACAATCGTCTGGGCCAGAACATTCTCTCAAAACACACGTACACCAATAAACATCTACCAGTGTATTTCGTTACATTATCCCCCCCTTAGGCTGTTCCGCCCCGGAACAGTCTTTACTTTAAGAAGGTACGGGCAGTTTGACCCACAGTTGCATCCAGTGGTCAGGAAAAATGACGTTCCACGGAATTTTCCCCTTAGGGTTTTGCCCGTCATTGCTGGCTGGTGTGGGGGGGGGGTGCTTTCCTCTTGGCGGCCGGCATGGGCGCCTTTCCTTGGCTGGGGGCACCGCTTTGCGTCCCCGGGCGGCCACCGCTCCTCGGCCCCGCTTGCTCGCCGGCGTCAAAGGATCAGAATCCTTGGTCGTCGGAGCCGCTCTCCTGCTCGGAAGCGAAGTTCTCACTCTCGCTCTCGTCCTCTGACTCGCTGAGTTGCTTCCTGCCGCGCCATGCTTGGGTCGTCGCTTCTGCTTGCTCTGCTTGGCTGAGCCCCTGCGGGCGGGGGCGCGGCGCCTGCGGGAGGGAGCGCCCCCCTCCCCCACTGACGGGTCAAAGTCAGAGTCCGCCTCCTGTCCGGAGCCACTCGGGTTGTACGAGCCATCTGAATCCCCTAATTCATCCCTGCTGACTTTGGGTCCCCGCACTTTGGTTTCCGGATCTCTTTCATACTCCTCGTTAGAGTAACCTCTCTTGACAATAGCAGCAGCGGACCTTCTGGGCCTGCCTCCCGTGGCCTCGCCGCGGTCAGTCACCGGCCTCTCCTTCATCAGCCCCCTGGCGTGCGAGGAGACCTGCTTTGGCAGCAGCAGGAAGCCCATTACCCTGCTGACCAGCTCCGTGGGCGCGCCCCTCTTGTCCAAGCCCAGCTTCTCGCACAGCGTCCGCAGCTGCTTGGGCTCCAGCTTCTGCACCTCCTCCAGCTTGGCCTTGTGCTCAGGCGTGTCCTTCTCAAACTCGTAGCCCTTGAACTTCTTTTTGTTGCGCTTGATGAGGTTCGTGCGGCACAATTGATTGTACCGGAACTTGAGGTCCTCCATCTTGAACCTGGAGATGGCCACCTCCACGTCGGGGATGTGGTCGATGGGGATGCCCCGGCCCGCGGGCACGGGCACCGGCGGCTCCACGGCCTTCTTCTTCTTGGGAGCCTCCTCCACGGCCTCCTCCGCCTTCTTCTTGGGCGCGGGCTTCTTCTTCACACTGTTGGCCTTCTTGGCCTTGCCCTTCTTGTCCTTGGCGTCCTCCTCCTTGGCGTCCGTCTCCTCCTTCGCATCCTTGTCAGCCTTCACCTCGGCCGAGTCACTCTTGCCGTTTTCAGCCGACTTGACATCATCTTTGTCATCTTTGCTGTCAGCTGCGTCCTCAGCCTTGAGCTGGCCGTTGTTTTTGGCCTTCAGGTCTCCCTTCCCCAGTTTCTGAGACGACTCATCCTCAGTTGACATATCGGCCTTTTTGTCATCCTGATTATCACTTAATTTTACACTATCAGTGTCCTCCGACATTTTTAAGGCTAGGTTTTTAGCCCTCTCCTCCTTCCAACCAGCTAGGTCTTCCCTCAAGCTCTTGAAGTTGGCAGCCATCTTTGTTTTAAACTCTTCCACGGCTCGCTCGCGGTCCCCTCCAGACGCCATGACAAAATATGCCGGGTCTTCGCCTGCCTGTTCCAAGGCCTCTATGAGGCGTGCTTGTAAGGCTGCCTTTCCTCCTGAGGTCTCCAGGTCCCTCTCCAGAAGCTCATTCTTAAGCTCATAGGCTTTGAGGTCCTTGATGTTCACCTTAGCCATTTTTTATTTTAACAAAAATTTAAATTTACTTCAAAATAATTTACTTCAAAACAAATTATTTTACAAAAAAATATATTTTTAAATTTCAAATAATGATATTAGATAATGATTATTTACTTTGCTTCGCCAGATCGGCTAATGAGTATTTACTAACACTATCACAATATTATTAACACGTTATTTATGTACACTTCAATCAAATTTTTAGCGGGTAACCACACGATCGTTTTTAATTCAAGTTTAACCAGTTTTATTTAAAACTTTTTTTTTTTTATTCATCAGTTTTTATTATGTTGTCCACATATATTTTTCAAAAGTCTCAAGCACAGTTTTTACTTGGTACTTGGTTTTAAACTTCACACCGACACCATTGTTACGTTTTTCCTTTGGGTTCTTTTAATTAAAACACAAGTTTAACACAAGTTAGCCATACAGTTTATTTACACAGACTTTCTTACAATAGATTTATTTTAACAGACTTATTCTAACAGATTTATTTTAACACACTTATTTATTTCGTACAGATTACATTTATTTTACACCTTATTGGTCGCCCTGGCAACTAGATACTCCTCTGTGTGAGTGCTTCGAAGACTGACTCGCTTCAGCCCATTGTCGCCCTTCTTATAGCGGAACCTAGGGGCCATTCCAGCCTGCCCTAGAAACTTCCACTACCACAGTTGTATAGACGATTCTGGACATATTTATTTCATGAAGAGTCCATTTCCTACCTACATACACACCTTACAATTACAATCGTCTGGGCCAGAACATTCTCTCAAAACACACGTACACCAATAAACATCTACCAGTGTATTTCGTTACAATATATTTTAAATCTTTTGTGAACTTTGTCTTTTTCCCTAATCATATGGATAAGGGAAGCGCTGTACCATGAAGGGTATTTGTGAGACTTAGGTCTCATTTTTGGGGTATGATGTTCAATTACTCGCCAAACTGAGTTGTAAAAAAGCTGCAGAGCATCGTTAACATCAAGATCTTCGAGGAACGACCAATCGATCTCGGAGAGTTCCATCTTACACGACGTAAAGTTGGTTTTGCGAAAATTATAACGAACACGCTCGGCATTGCAGCTCAGACCAATCGGGACAAGAGAAGGAGCAATACTCACGACCAATGGAGGGTGATAACCGTCCGCCCGCACCAATCCTACGGTCGAAGACACCTTCATTGGAGCATTGGAGAGAACAAGGTCTAATATACCAGAATTAATACTATTGTATACTGAATTGAACTGCTTGAAATCGGTCAGAGACAACATGTCCTCCAGAAGCTGAGCCTTCGCACCACTCTTAGAGGTAATATTCAGATAATCATCAGAGTAAGGTGACCAGACAATAGATGGTAAGTTATAATCTCCTAATATTATATTTGTGGTTCCTGGTGGAGAGTCAAGGCAAATCTCACTGCATTTATTTAGATGGTTGTGGAGCTGGTCGGTTTTAGCGTCTGGAGGGATATAGACAACACATATGTTAATGTCAGGGCGACCATCACTATTCCTTATTGTTAGCCATAGATCTTCCATCCCAGAGCGCCATTCACGCCTAGTTCTAACATTGAGATTCTTTTTGACCGCAACCAGAACTCCGCCGCCCATTGATCTACTTGAAAAATCTGTATCTTCACGGTCCCGTCTAAAAACAATATATCTGTCATCGAATAATTCCTCGTTAGTTATGTCTTTGTGTAGCCAGGTTTCAGTTAAGCAAATAATATCAAAATCTTCATTAAGAGTTTCTATATAAATTTCATTGGTTTTCGTTCTTAGTCCTCTGACGTTTTGATAAAAAATTGACATAATGAAAAAAAAAGTATGAAACAGATTTAATCTTGATTTCAGAAGACTGACCAGGATAGTGCATTACAATTTGTCCAATGAGCCGTAATCCATCATTTCTATTATCGGGGATGCGTCGTTTTTCCTTGTTAATATTTTTCCGTTTTGTATCCACACATATCTTATTTGTTTTTCCTTAGCTAACATCCTGGTCCTTGCATGCAGTTGTTTGAAGTACGGTGATAGGTGTTCACCAATGTAGAAGGAGTCATTTGAATTAAAGCCAATCATTTTCAATTTCAATTTTTCTGTCTTGTTGCTCCTGTTAAATTGTTTAACTGATTGAAGGAAGTTGTCACGGTAACGGCCATTTGGGAGTTCGACAATAATGTTTCTTGGACGATTTGTAGAGTTAGTTTGATGCTGGACTCTATGGCATGCTATGATATCATCCTTTTTGATAGGAAAACCTATTACATCGCCAGTTATTTTTAAAACTTCTAGTAAGTTTTCCCCCTTTCTTTCAGGTACCTGTTGGATTTCTATGTTCGCTCTTCTCTGCCTCTGTTCCATTAAGTTAATTCGGTGTTCCAAAGTCTTGTTTTTATCGATCAGATTCAGATTGTCAGCCCTGATTTTTTCCATTAGGCCTTCATTCCTTTTCAATACTTTGTTCATTCTGTCGTATTCATCGGATAGAAATTGGATTGAGTTTTTGATTTCCTCAAATTGTGTGACTTTTTCTTTGATTGCCGTTAAATCCTTTGCTAGATCCATTTGAATAAACTGGGTGATTGGATCTAGTTTTTCCATAAGATATTTTTCTAATTTTGGCCACAAGTCGTCGTTTGCAGACGAATTTAGTTTGCAATCAGGGCATCTCCATTTGTTTTTGTTCATTTTCAGCATACTTTTAAAAGCTTTCTCGCCCATACCCACACAGAAGAAATGATATCCAACTAAACACCTGGCGCAGGTGATTGAGTCCTCCTCACACAGTGTGTCTTGGCATTTGATACAGTTCATTATGATATTTACCGAATAGACGGATTTGACTGCAACACTAAGACTTGCTATGAGCGTGTGTCAACCCTGTTTCCGCTTGCTTTGTTTATACCTCGTCAGCGATTGTGAATTATTATGATTGGGTAATGTCTGCCCAATAAAAGGCGTATTGTATATTTTTTGCTAATATCGTCCTTATTGACGTGTGAGGTATTTGAGAAATATCAATGTTTTTTACAGAGTTTATGGGACACTCACCGCTGCTCTCGTGTTGCATTCAATATCACCTCCAGTTTTAGAATTAGCGTATCAGTTGCGTGTATTATTATTAATATTAGATAACTATATACAAAGATATTGTGATTTATTCAACGCAGCAAATTTAGACAACCAGCAAAAATAACTGTTTTTGTATAGATTAATGAACTAAACAAAATAATTTCCTTGACTAAAAGGTTAGTATGTGGCTGACCACCCATACTATAAGCAATGGTTCACAATGCAAATTTTATCTCTGTTTGAGGAAAAGTCGGCAAGAGTTGCAGGGCTTATGTTCATTTGAGATTAGTTTTTTTTATTTTGCAAGTCCACATTGGGCATTTGTAAGCGTGAACTTGTACCTGTCTGCTTATGGGAATGCATTTTATATGAATCTCAAATGGTATGTATCTTTGCAACTTAGATTATAGAACTAAACAAAATAATTTCCTTGACTTATAGGTTAGTATGTGGCTGACCACCCATACTGTAAGATTGTTTTACAATGAAAATTTTATCTCTGTTTGAGGAAAAGTCGGCAAGAGTTGCAGGGCTTATGTTCATTTAAGATTAGTTTTTTATTTTATAAGTCCACATGGGGCATTTGTAAGCGCGAACTTATACCTGTCTGCTTGTGGGAATGCATTTAATATGAATCTCAAATGGTATGTATCTTTGCAACTTAGATTAATGAACTAAACAAATTAATTTCCTTGACTAAAAGGTTAGTATGTGGCTGACCACCCATACTGTAAGCAATGGTTCACAATGCAAATTTTATCTCTGTTTGAGGAAAAGTCGGTTCATTTGAGATTAGTTTTTTTTATTTTGCAAGTCCACATTGGGCATTTGTAAGCGTGAACTTGTACCTGTCTGCTTGTGGGAATGCATTTAATATGAATCTCAAATGGTATGTATCTTTGCAACTTAGATTAATGAACTAAACAAATTAATTTCCTTGACTAAAAGGTTAGTATGTGGCTGACCACCCATACTGTAAGCAATGGTTCACAATGCAAATTTTATCTCTGTTTGAGGAAAAGTCGGCAAGAGTTGCAGGGCTTATGTTCATTTGAGATTAGTTTTTTTTATTTTGCAAGTCCACATTGGGCATTTGTAAGCGTGAACTTGTACCTGTCTGCTTGTGGGAATGCATTTAATATGAATCTCAAATGGTATGTATCTTTGCAACTTAGATTATAGAACTAAACAAAATAATTTCCTTGACTAAAAGGTTAGTATGTGGCTGACCACCCATACTGTAAGCAATGGTTTACCATGCAAATTTTATCTCTGTTTGAGGAAAAGTCGGCAAAAGTTGCAGGGCTTATGTTCATTTGAGATTAGTTTTTTTATTTTGCAAGTCCACATTGGGCATTTGTAAGCGTGAACTTGTACCTGTCTGCGTGTGGGAATGCATTTAATATGAATCTTAAATGGTATGTATCTTTGCAACTTAGATTATGTAAAGAAATACACAAAATAATTTTCTTGACTTATAGGTTGGTATGAGGCTGACCACCCATACTTTAAAAAATGGTTTACTTTGCAAATTCACCTTTGTTTCAGGGAAGGTTGGCAAGAGTTGCAGGGCTTATGTTCATTTGGAATGGGCTGTTATGTTGTAAGTACACATGCAGCATATGTAAGCGGGAACTTATACATATCTGCTTGTGGGAATGCATTTAATATAAATCTTAAATGATATATATCTTTGCAGCTTAGATTAGATTAGATTAGAACTTATACATGTCTGCTCGTAAGAATGCATGTAATATGAATCTCAAATGTTATATATGTTTGCAACTTAGATTACAGATTGAAATCCATTTTTATTTGGCTTTTTTTTTATTTTTAATTTGCATGAAATAAAAGAAAATGTAAAAAAAACTTTTACGTTTTGCCGCTAGATGTCAATATTGTTCCATACATTTTTAGTATGAACAAACAGATTAATTCCTAAAAGTTTTCATACATTTGTAAACACACACGCGTAAGCTCGCCGCATTGCAGCATATATACAAAAATTAATTTGCTATAGAGCATGAATGTGTTTCATCTGCTGTGATGGCATTGATTTTGAAAATCGAAACTCGACGACGAATGACGACGACGAAGGGTAATATAATAAAGGATTTTATTTATAATCTTAAAAGAGAGAAAAACACCAACGTTGAATTCAAAAGAGAGTGATAAACAGTTCGGTATATCTAATCTAAATCTAAGCTGCAAGGATATGTATCATTTGAGATTCATATCAAATGCATTCCCACAAGCGGACACACATAATTTCGCGCTCACACATGCCGCATGTAGACCTACAATATAAAAAACCCAATTCTCTCACATAAGCCCTGCAACTCTTTTTTTTTACCTTCCCTGAAACAGGGGTGACATTGGCAAAGTGAACCATTTTTTACAGTATGGGTGGTCAGCCTCATACCAACCTATAAGTCAAAGAATACAAGTAATTAATTATATTTGATATTCTCAGTCTAATCTAGTATCGTTTTGAAATGAACGAACAATCGACAAACTCGTCTTGTACAATTTCTCTTAAAATTTATTATGAATGTTTGCTAGTGCGTAAGTTGTGTACAGAGCCGTTTCTCTAATTTTTTGGATTCTTATCAACAAGATCACCAGTCGCAACTTGAACGAATAATGTTTTGTTTTGTATTCCTTCAAGTGAAACGGTCCACCTTCACTGGATATTTTCAGGAATTCGAAATAGCTTCCAGTTGGCTGGTAATGCAGCCTTATTGCTTACTTCAAAAATCACGACACGGTTGATTTACTTCAGATGGATAAAGTTAGTCTGTAGCTAATGCTGGGTTTAGACGAGGTGATCTATTTAGTAGCGAGTAATAGGTAGCGCGTGATAAGAAGTGCTCTAAAATGTCCAGACAGCAACAGGCAAGTAGCCTACATAAAACTATAATCGATAGTTTCAGTTACTTGTAGGAAATAACACGAAAGTAATAAACTTATATTGTGCATTAGAATTCCTTAAAACATAGCAACGAATTTATTTAAAAGGAAGTAGTTGAGAAAAATAAATAATTGTTTGGTACTTCGTAGAAAGTATTGAATTAAACGCATTAAAAAATCATAAGTGTTTATTTTACAACTGAGTTATATTTTTAGACTAGAATTACTTTTTAAAAAATGTATTTAAAAAAAATATTTAGTCCCCGCACATTATTTGTTTATTTTTAATGCTGGTAACGTACACTCGTCTGAAAGATAGGATCAGTGCGTGCGTACAAACCACACATGGTTGCTCACACCCACACCTACCTACTAATGCACTATTACTCGATCCGTGTGAACTCCCCATGAACCGTGGACTAACTTTCAGGCTCGAGGCTTATCCCGAGCTCTGTGCTGTAGGGAATCATTTGCAACAAGTTTAATGTACTTGTAAGTTACTAATAGGCTTTCACGTGAGCGCAAATAGCTTGTTGCATTTCCTAGACAAAAGAGCCAGTGGAACTAGGCCTTAGAGAAAGTTCACATGATGAAATTGGCCACATTTTCACTGAAAGGCGGTAAGAGTTGTACAGCTTTCAATCATTCACAAACCTTCTGAAAGCTGATGTACTTCGGTCACGTTATGAGAAATGAGAAATACCGCTTTCTCCATCTTATCACATAGGGTGAGGTTTGGGAGAGAAGAACTTAAAGGCGTCTAAGGGCATCATAGCTGAAAATCTGCGACAGTTGTTCAACAAAAGCGCCACGTCCCAATTTTAAGCCGCAGCATCCAAGTTGAAAATAGCGATGATGATCGCCGATCTTCAATAGAAGTGACACCAAAATAAGAAGAAGTTCAGATTTCCGTACACTGCTTCTGTACCTACATATCGCCACCTTAAAGGTAAAATGTAACATAGGTTGTAACTTATCTTTGTCAGTGAACTAATTACAAGGAAGTGCTCAAGTTTAAGGTATCGTTATATTATATTTATTTTAGTCGCTAACTGTACAACTTGAATTTATATATTAACTAAATTTTAGTTCCTTTAGTATGTCTTTTTGTGTGGGCGCTATGGATTTCTGTGATTTGTCTTGTGGTAATTTTTCAATCCTATAAAAACAAGGAAAATTAATGAAAATCATTTTCAAATAACATACATATTAATTATTTAATGACAAGTAAAATTATTTTTGATGGGTAGGTACGTAATTATTCGGAATATATTAGACCCTTGAATACTTACATTTTAATCAGCATAAATAATATTTGTATAAGTTTAGGAGTCGGCATTTCGTGAGTGGAGACCCTTAGCCCAAATCTCACTTCGATTGCGTAAATCAAAAATGTTTGGAATATACGACGCCACTCCTGCAGAGTGATTTAGCCTTCATAGATTTTTTCGAATTACGCAACCGAGGTGAGTCTACACAAGGTTGTATACTAGGGGCACTGGAGAAATTTACATTTTCAGAAAGTCAATATTCAAAGTATCCAATTTCAAGTTTAAACTTAGCCATGACGATTTACCAAAATAATGTGAAAACGGAAACAGCACGCTTAGTAAACGTTTTGCTTTTCAAACATTTTTGATGAAACGCTGTGGTTTAATTTTTTTCATAATTCATAATTCATAAGGTCTTTATTGTTTTTATCAATATGTACAAAGTATTACAATAAAAATAAATTTTAAAAATCTAATTACAATAAATACTCCCCAAAGTAAGCATAGCTTGTGTTTTGGGGAGGATTCCAACTTATCTTAACTTAAAATTAATCACTTAATAGATAAAAATCATAAAAAAACAATATATACACCATTTAGTCATTTACTTAGCAAAAACAGGAAGACAAAAAAAATAAAATAAAATAACAGAAAGAGGTAACATGTTAACATTTAGTTTGAATGGAATGTTTTATACTTGGGGTAGTGGATTCAACACGTGGTAGGTAAGCGGGAAGGAGAGACAGCAAGGGGTGAAGTTGGAAGGAAAATGTATATGCAGCAATGTAGGGAAGACTCGAAGCGGAAAATTGTCCACGTGGCAAATGTTGGAGAATGAAACCAAAACAGCGGAAGGGCAATTATCATTTGAATAAAGAGAAAATCGATATCCATTTACCATTCAGACACGAATCGGTTTCACTTGAGATGAGTTACAGTGTAATTCCATTTCAATATTAAAGTATAATTCAATTTAAAAAAAAAACATATTTTGGTTTTCAATAACCCAACCGGTCCGTAAACTAAGGCTTCGGACTCGTAAACGCAAGGTCGTGAGTTCGATTCCAGGCGGAGCAAACATAAATATTTATATTTTCATTTTTTTATTTTTCTTATTTAAAAAAATGAAAATAACCTTTGTTTTATTCTACTATTATTTTTTTTTTAATTTGTTACAAAAACAAACAATATAAACGAGTTAACCGATTTCGGCCTCTAGGCCATCTTCAGAGTAACTAAAGTCTTAAAAATAGTGCGAGGCTATATAAAGCAAAAGGAAATATTAATACCTAAAGTAGAATTAGGAGAAAAATGAAAATCTACCAAGACTCTCATATAAATTAGTGAAAAGTAGGAGATTTACTAGGGATAGATTAAGTAAATTTAACCAGTACATATTCAAAAACAATTTAAATTATGAATTTTTTATTGATTGTAGAGGCATTAACTTTGTAATCGTTCATCATTAATGATAAAAGAAAAACAGTTTTGTTTTCGATTACGTGAGTATATTTTTATATACCACAACCGGTTTCGCAAACATCCGTTCGCATCATCAGGTGGATAAATATTAATTCTCACGTAATCGAAAACAAAACTGTTTTTCTTTTATCATTAAATTATGAAAGCTTACCAAGTGAATTTTTAAAAAACTATATAAGAAAATGAGACATTAAGAGGATAAACAAACGAATGAATTAATGTATGGCCTAGAGGCCGAAACCGGTCAACTCGTTTATTTTGTTTGTTTTTGTAACAAATTTTAATAAAAATAATGGTAGAATAAAATAAAGGCTATTTTCATTTTTTAAATTAAAATGAAGTTCTACAAAGTTTCCGCTGAAACATTTAAAAATTGTTATTTTTGTTATTTTCATACATTATGCTCCTTGACTGATAGGTACTCCTTGACTGATAGGTTGGTATGCGGCTGACCACCCATACTGTAAAAAATGGTTCACTTTGCCAATGTCACCCCTGCTTCAGGGAAGGTCGGCAAGAGTTGCAGGGCTTATGTTCATTTGAGATTGGAGTTTTTATATTGTAGGTCCACATGCAGCATGTGTAAGCGCAAAATTATGCATGTCTGCTTGTGGGAATGCATTTAATATGAATCTCAAATGATTCATATCTTTGCAGCTTAGATTTAGATTTAGATTAGATGCTCTCTGCTTGGTTGGAAAATTCATCTGCTTTTACCAAAAGACCGGTTACCAAAGGTTCATCCAGATTTACAGGAACTGGGTCTTGCTTGAACGATTGGCACTGACTGGTGATTAGCAAGCATGAAGAGGGCTCTTGAAGTGTGATTCACACAAAAATATCGCTCATTAAATAAACCATCCATATGGATTTGATACCACAGCTCAATATGTACCTAAAGCTTATTTTTTCTTTGGTTGTTCAACAATGGGCAAATATCCGACGGGCACACGTTACAATTGTATATAAGTACTCCTTAGCAACCAATTACATTTTTTGCCTTTTCCTTAGCAACCAGAAGTGTGACGTCACCTTTTTTCTAAGTCAATTCATGGGCGGAGCACATTGGTTATTAAAAAAGTGAAATCGCGTCGAAATGTAGCGATGCGATCTTACTTATGTGTCGTAACTATGCATTCAGATTTTCATCTGTAATTAATCTGGAGGAGTGATCAATCGACCCAGTTACGCAATTACAATCAGAGGATATTCACTAAGTGGATTTCATCCGCGTACATCATGTGCTCACAAACACCAACTATAGAACATTGCGTATAAACTCAAACGTGGAGTTTTAATTAAAGATTGCATTGTTAAAAATGTGTGATTCTGTGTTGTGTATTTTTACTTGTGGCAGTGTGTCTGTGTTTCTAGAAGTATGTGTTTAAATAATTGTACCTACTTGTATTTGTTCGATGCTATGAGTATTCGCTCGACTATTCTAAATAGAATATTCTGTCAAAATCACGCATGTTCCAGTTCCCAAAGAACCATCCTTATGACGTGCTATAAAAGGGCCAAAGCTGTATGACTTGTATCGGAGCTGGCGAGCAATACAGGACTCTGTGAACGAACCAAATGTGAACGGAATCTTAAAATAAATGTGTGAAACAAATCAACCGAAGTTTTTATTAAATTGAACCCATAAATTGTAACAGTGTGCTACAAAATTCCCGGATGGGTCGAGTCACAAATGCCAAGGTTCTTTTCTGTTCTACCGAAACAAAGTTTAGCCAGATAGTGAAAAAGATGGATAGAAAATACAAAAACATTCGTAGTTACTTATTTATTTTTCATACATTTTGAACGAGCAAGGGGAATTCAAAATTACTTGAGGTACTGAAGTCCGTCAAAAGGCGAAAATTGGTTTCTTTTGGCTATATAAGGAGAAATAACTGAATATTTGCTCCTACATCTCATTATCACCGAAGAATTGAGGGACGACGAGTTCCAGGTCGGAGGAGAATATCTTGGTTGAAAAACATGAGGCAGCGGTTTGACAGACGCACAATATCACTATTTCGTCCAACAGTAATGGAGGTGTGTATTGCCATAATGATCACGAATCTTCGCTCTAGAGGAATAAAAAGAAGAAGAGAAAGGTCTTTCGCTACAAAAAAAAACAAATCTTAAACGTTTACTGCAAAGTTTCCACACATTGTTTGGTAAACGCTTTGGTTGAGATTAAACGTGCAGTTTTATACTTTAGGTGTTGTGCTCCATATCGATTGATTAACGGTGCAGACGTTTAATGAAACAAGTTTTCAAAGCTGCCAAGTTCCTTTTCTCCTCCAGCATTTTCTATCATCCGCCAGCGCCCTCTGAACTTTATTCTACGAAATTGCAGGTCTAACTTTTATAAATGCAAAAGTCGTTCAATGAGATCCTTTGAATCGCTGATATTCAATAGTTTCAGCAAGGAATAAAATTGTGACAGAAAGTTGAGGATTTCTTCCATAAGTTCGTGTAATGCAATTTCAACATCTTTCGTTTGGTTACTATAGCTTTCAAATCTGTTATTAGTTGTTAATTTTCATCTGCTTGCGTGGTAGCTATGTCGTTATACAACATGAAGCAGCACCGGAGAAGAATACGGAAATTTCGACTACTTTATAATGTCCGGCCGATGGCTCAGTTGATAGAGTGCTTGCATTCCATGCCGAGAGCTAAGTTTCGAGTCCCACTGAGGGTGTCAGAAATGATTTCCTGTTTCGGTGTTGATTTTAAGCCCAAAAATAAAAAATCGGAAGGTTTATTCAGCCTTTTTGAGAAATCAGTACCTGCCCCCTTCGGGAGCTGGAAAATCCCCACATCAAATGAAGTGGTTGGCATGAGGCCGGCCCATTTACCAGAAAAAAAAGGTTACACTCACCACATGCAGTCCCTTCGGGGGAAACGCGGCCACAAGTATAACTATATGTGCAGCTTAGTAACGTAGCGTTTTATGAAAATAAAATAAAACTCTTTGAAAGTGTGTTTAAATATCTATATACGGTTGTGAAAATACCTTAAGGGGGATTTGAGACCCAAAACAACTTTGGCTGTTCAAAAAAAAATATATATGGTCATCTTCCTGTATATTTAAACGAAATGAAAATATTTTTTTTTTTGCCTTCCAATCAGCTGGAAATATGCAAAAAACTATTTAAAAAAGGCTCATTTTCCAATGCAACTCACGTTTCTTTTATTAATATTTCAAATCCAAATATTCAATTTAATGATAGAGTATGTATTCAGCTAAATTACCAGGATTTCCGAAAATTCATTATTTACTTAGTTACTGAGTTATTAATTTTTTTGAAAATGTATTTACGTAATTTTTTTTCGTACGCGTTTTAAGTTCCTCCGAGTAATTTTCCGAAAAAATCACATCGTGATTAAATTAAAGAAATATTTTTAATTATTTTCGTAAATTTTTCATTTGTTTAACTTAATCAGCTAATTTTATATTTTTGTACTGTTTTATTTTTTGCACAGATGGCGGTTTCTTCCCCGTTTGGGTATTTTGCCGATTGCAATGGCGGACGGAATATAAAACGGCGACCGAACCGCTAATGTATCATTATGATACTGCATAAACAATATATGTATGAGTATTTATGTATAAAAAAAACTCCGAGCCATGGAAAAGAGTAATAATAGGAATTCCAATGGAATTAATAATATTGCGGCAGCCGGCGAAACACACTTTACTATCTCGTTTCATGCATTACTCTTCATAAATCTATTTTAAAAACACATCCTTAACACAGCCTTACACCAACTGGGTCTTGCTTGAGAATTGCCGCTTATGATTTTAGCTGATTATTGAGTTCGTTGACAAAATATAGGTTTCTATTTAAGGCTGACCCCCTATGCTATACAAACTTAATTCACTTTTGCCAATCACACCACGTATTAGGGAATGGCAGCAGAGGGCCTTTCCTAATGGGCAAGAGAGAGGGCGGTGGTGGAGGTGGCCTTGCGTCAACCACTTAGGTTTCCAAGCTCCCAATGGGCCTGAATGGAAGGTTGTGAGTTCGAATCCCGGCGGAGCACAAAAAATATTGCATTTATATTTTCAAATTTGCTCTTCGCTGGGTTGAAAAATTCATACACCTTTACCAATGACCGGTCACCAAAGGTCTATCCAGCTTTACAGCAACTGGGTCTTGCTTGACAATTGGCGCTTTGTAGCGACGACGACCAAGCTCGTAAAAAGTTCGATAGCTCAATTGGTAGAATGCTTGCATTCCATGCCGAGAGCAAGGGTTCGATCTCAAGGTTTACTCAGACTTCACAACAAATGAGAACCAGCCCCCTCGGGAGCTGGAAAACCCCCACTTCAACTGAAGTGGTTGGTGTAAATCTGGTCCCCTTACCTGTAAAAATAAAAAGGCTCGGAATCGCCCCATGGGACAACGCAGGCAAGAAGTTACACAATATGTGTAGCTTAGTTGCGTTCTGTGCTCCACCGGGAATTGAACTTACGACCTTCCGATTATGAGTTGGAAGCGTAACCACTAGACTACGGACCGATCTTTAGCACGCATTAGGAAAAAAATCACGAATTCTAAGATTATAATATTATTAATGAGATTATAATAAAAATGGAATTCAAGTTTTTACCCGAACAAATAAGAAATATTATTACGTAGGTATTATATAACAAGTAGGTAGGTACCTTTTGTAGTATTTTGGCAGTTTCTTCGAGTTTCTGGGTCTCCATACTATTATTATTTGAAATGCACGTGTTCAACCATTTAATGCGTTAGGGCTGTCAAAAATATATTGTCTTCATGCGTGAAATAAATTTAAAAATATTTTTTCGTTACTTTGGCTTAGCTTAAAATCTATAATCTATAAAGCCCTATTGCCATTTAAGTACGGCATATATTTAATGCATAACCTCACATGTTGTACAATAATAGTAAAAAATATAATATTAGGATGATTTATTCGATGAGCGCTGTTTTAGTGTCAATCCAACCCTTTCTCCCTCGAGCCCTCTGCGAGCTTGGTCGTCGCTGTAGAAAGCTCCAATTCTCATGCAAGACCCAGTTGTTGAAAGGCCGGATCGATCTATTGTGACCGACCTTTGACAGAGACATTAATTTTGCAACCCAACGAAGCGCCAATTTTAAAAATGAAACCTTTTTTTGTGCTCCGCCAGAATTCGAACCCACTTCCTTCCAATCTGGATTCAAAGTTTTGACCACTAGACTGCGGACCGGTGTGCCTTTTTATGTGTAGGTTCCTACAAAATAAATAAAATCTCACATGGACATGAACATAGCAACTCTTAACGCCGTGTTTTGAAATCGGGGTGGCAATTGCAAAAGTGAACCAAGTTTTTTTCAGTACGGGGGTAAGCCTCATACCAAACAAATAGTTAATCTAATCTAATCTAAGTTGCAAATATATGTTACATTGGAGATTCACATTACATGCATTCTCACAACCAGACATGTACAAGTTCGCGCTTGCACATGCCTCATGTGAGCCTACAACATAAAAACCAAATCTCAAATGGACATACACCCTGCAACTCTTGCCGTCCTTCCCTGTAACAGGGGTGACATTGGCAAAGTGAACCATTTTTACAGCATGGGTGGTCAGCCGCATACCAACCTATAAGTCAAGGAACAGTTAAGATTAATAAATAAAGGCATTATTTTCTGTAAACTTAACTCCTCTTGATATCTCTTTAAATATTAATTTATCTTGACAGACTGCATTTGCGTCAACCCTCGTATAGTAGGAGGCAAGGACAGAGTGAAAAAAAATATGTGGATGTGTTAGTTTGTGCAGCGGTGTGAGAAGAAATATTTTATAAATTCTCTATTTTATTATTATTATTGTCATGTCCATCTGTGGGAGACTGATGACATTAATATTAGCAAAACAATGCTTACTTTTTTTAGTTTTCGACATTTACCAACAGATCTAGCCTTTTACGAATTTCGTGTATCTATAACTCGACCCCTTAGAATAACAAGGTTCCATCTGACACTGACCCTGTTTTGAGATAATGAGCTCCAAAGTTTTGGAGGTTCGTATTTCATAAAGTATTAATGTTTTTTTTAGTTTTGAGTATGCAAATATGTTCAGATTTTAGGCCTTTACTTATTTTCAGCAAAATATAAGTTCCAAATAGGTTGGAAATGGGTAATCTGGAAAAGTCACTTTATCAGTTGGAACCTTGTTACGCAATCTGTTGATAAAAAGTAAGTGAACAAGGTTCCATCATAAAAATATGACTTTAAACTTACTTTGCGCAAATAATACTTACACAATTTTGCTATTTTCTGCAACAATATTTTTTGTATGTATGGATTAAAGAATAAAAGACAAAAAAAACATTATTATTTTATTATATTAACATTATTATATTAACAGATGAAGCATGGTAAATATAAAAAAACTTAAACACATTAAAACTACGATAATTTTATGTAAAAAACGCCAACAATCATTATTCCTTCTAAAATGGATAATAACATAATAGTATAGCATTTTGTAATACTATGGTGCTTAAAATTTTAACAATGATTGATAATATTTGCGATCTTGCAAAGGCATGGTATCAAACATATCTTTTATTTTTAAATCAGACACATTTTTGTCAATATTAATCAATATTTTTTTTGGTATTAGTAAACTATTTCTCCTGTTGGGAGTTCCCCTTTTATCCCCCTTGGGTATGTTGTTTGATTCTTTGCCTTGGTGGGCATTGTAAATCGGTTTCTGTGAGATACCTACAGAGTGTTCCAAGATAAAATTTCTTACATACTTTGATCCTCTCGTTATTTATTTTAAACCCGTACTTGTAGGAATATTTTTTAATTGGTGCTGTATTTTCAGTGGTTATTTTAGGACGAATTGGAGTTATTCTATCCGTTGTGGTAACGTAAAAAGTTTTTTTCATTTTGCGTCAACTTGCAAAAACTTTTGAAAATATTTTGTCGTTCGTCACTTTTTTTTTTTGCACATTTCAATTTACATTTATTCATGCAATCTTTCAAATTTTTGCCTTTTTTCTCTGATGCAGTTTTACTACGCCTATGTGTATATGCCTGGCCAGCTTGGTGTTTTGAGCACGTTTGTTTTCCACAACTTTCGGTTGGACACGGTTTTTCTCACTTTATTTTTCTGTGGATTTGGTGAAGACACTAATGGGCTTTCTGAATTGAAAGTAGGAGCCAAAGCAGAATGATTGAGCTGTACAGTATCTTGAGCATGAGATGTAGGTAACAATGTTTCAATAGCAGTACATGTTTAAATGTTCTGCTCGACAGCTAAAACCATTTCTGAAACTGAAGCTAAAGCTGTTGAAGTGCTTGGCACAGGATGGGCTCTGCTATATGTCTTCATATTGGTGAATTGCCTTCTTACTGGTCCCCTAAAAGAAAAAAAACATAGTTTTTAAGAACATTCATTTCTAGTTAACATTTTTTCGAAACAAGTAAGACTGAATCATAACCTAAAAATGTTCGAAATTTTGATTTACCTTAAGCTGTTGACAGATGAATCCGAATCACTATCAGGTGGTTTATAAGATGATGTAGAGTACTAAAGTCTTTGTTTTCATACATTTTGATATAAAAATCACAAAAAAACACTTTTTGTAACAGTAAACAGGCCGGTGAAAGTTTGACAGCTCAGCAGATGGAACCGTCTTGCTGACTGGTGTGAAGTTAGGAACAAAATAGTTTTTTTTATTAATAAGAGTAATAAAGTTCCATGCGCAGTTGGAACTCTGTTCACCAAATGACATGAAATATATGATTCAGTTGGAACTTTTTGCACTACTTAATTCCTTAATTAGCCATCAGATCATGATGGCATGTATGGACGAAATAAAGATCTATGAAAATTAAATCATTTTATCGCGCTAACTCAAATCAGCTCAAATTGTTAGTTGGAACCTTGTTATTCTAAGGGGTCGAACTATGAATATTCATCGTTTATTTTTTCTACCTATCTTTTAAAAGGTTTTTAGCTACGAAAACCACGATTTCTGGATGCCACGGGCGTTTTTATACCTAAAAATTACTTATTTGTTAAAAAGATTAAAATTTAAATGAATTTGATTCCTACAGCCTTATTACTGAACCTGAAATCAGGTTTTAACTTTCTTTTTGCACTAATAAAAAAAATTAGGATTAAATACAACCTTTTTACGCATTTACGCAAAATTTCCCGAACTCATTTCAAATTAATTTCACATTACCAACTTAATCAAAACATAACATTTCGCCGCACACGAAATTAGCAGGTTCCTCTTGGAAACATTTAGACCGCTGAGCATATATTAGCATATGCTACGAAGGTGCCGGTACCCCGGTAAACCCGGGTGGGTTTGCTGACCACTCTACCATAATTCCTCGCTTCGCCTCTTCGTGTAGGGAGGACGGGAACCTTGAATCTCTCATCCCTAGCGGCCAGTTCCAAAACCACCCCGATCTGATGACTTTACAAACTTTCGTCTCAAGCCAACCACTCGAGATGCGAAATTTCTTTTGATCCAGGATTTGAGGGGAATATGGGGCTAAGATATTATAAACGCCCATATGGTTACTATAGTATGTTACAAGGTGTTATAAAATGGCACTTGCACAAATAATAATAATAATCTAAGCTGCAAAAATGTGTTTAAAAAATCACATATAAAAATCAACTTATCTGCCATGCGAGCCTGGTGTTTTATTACCATTTTTTCAATACAATTTAACTGTGTTTTGACATTGCCGATTGTGAACAGCTGATCTCGTAGTCAAATGTTGTAATTTGTATACTATTTGTATGGAAAAAAAATTGTCAGCCTGATCGATTTCTATCTACCTATATGATCGGTAGGTGTGTCGAGACTTATATCGAACATACCTACTCGTATTTAGACAAAATTCGATTTTTTGTATACTAATTCTCGTATTTTTTACAATTTTATGGACGAATAAATGAGTACAGAAAGTTTTTTGTTTGCTCCTTAACATGACCGACAATAAATGAACTAAGAAATTAGAGTAAAATTTACTCATCTTTTAAAAAAGCTGTAATACAACCACACAAGCTTCATATATCTAAATTATGTTGTGATTTTCATCCAAACAATTTTCCGATCCTATATTGGGTAGCAAAGCAGGTTGGTGAGTGGTCCGCTCAACTAATCAACACACTTTTAGATGGAAATCAGTTTATATTTACGATGAATTTTCTCAAAGTTCCAGAAACAATCGGTAATTTGATTGGCGATGAATTTGGAGTTGTGATTGGTTGTTTAAATTTATGCGAAAACTTTTTAATCAAAAGTTGTGTTACCCAATAGCGTTCCATGCTGAAAAAAATCTTAAATGAAATGAAATTCTTATCTGTGATAATAATCGGGATTCATTGATTTTCATTTATAACAATTTTCCTTTTATCTGATCTTGTTATTACGAATGTGTGTCTGTGTGTTTTACTTGTGTAAGTGTGTCTGTGTCTCTAGATGTAGGTGTTTAAATAATTATACTTGTATTTGTTCGATGGTGTAAGCATTTACTCAAATCTTCTAAATAAGAATATTCTAGCGGGGTCTCGCGTGTGCCATAACCCTTATAATCTTATCTTATCTAATCTAATCTTAGCTGCAAAGATATTTATCATTTAAGATTTATATTAAATGCATTCCCACATGCAGTCATGTATAATTTCGCGCTAACACATGCCGCATGTGGACCTACATTATAAAAACCCAATCTCAAATGAACATAAGCCCTGCAACTCTTGCCGTCCTGCCCTGAAACAGGGGTGACATTGGCAAAGTGAACCATTTTTTACAGTATGGGTGGTCAGCCTCATACCAACCTATAAGTCAAGGAACGATACGTGAACGATATATGAACGATATATACCTGTAAATAGGGATCGAGATGCTTTAAAGGAAGACTTGTATGGGAGTTGGCGAGCAATACAGTAAAAAAGTGCTATACAGTATGAACGGAATCTTAAAAAAAATGTGTGAAATAAATCAACCAAAGTTTTTATTAAATTGAACTCGTAAATTGTAAAATTATTTTATCTCTTTTATATTCTACTCGCGGTAACCTTTATTGGGTAGTATGTAAAAAACTTTACTGTATTTTGATGACACATTTTGTTGTCTATATTAGACAAATTTAAGAGCTTTATACTCCGAGCTACAGGGTGTTGCACCACGACATCAGTACGGCTTTTCGGTACATTAAATAAGTCATATCCTTGCCCTCGGTTTTAGTCCTCAGGCACATACAACCTGTAGCTCTCCAACAGGGTGGGTTCTGCGACGTACAGCTGTGGAGGTATTGGGCACTGGCCACCCCTAGCGGAATAGTGGCTGTATACAAGAACAAAAGCCCAGTTTAGTGACGTCACAATAAATTCCCAGTGGATACACTGTTGACTCCATTTATTTCCCACAATCTTATAGAATTAAATTCAAAATTGTATTGTACCCATTTGATCTGTGATTGTACCTTTACGTTTTCACGGTTTACAATTAAGAGTTGTTTTTCGGGATCTTTTTCCGTAGTCCCTTGGAACTTAAGCTAACGTTTCGTCCATGTCTTTGATGGGCTTTTCCAGCTGAACATTTGTAGTGTTACTGCTTTTCAAATTGTTAAATTCATTTGGCCAGACATCAAAGTTAATCTCAAGTTCAATATCAACTGTGAGAGGTAATTTGTATAGATGATATCGCATCAATATTTATCATTCACAATTCACGGCCGATGCGGAAGCTTGGAGTTCCTGCTCTCAAAGGCCACTAATGTTACAGCTAATGAATGACCTTCCCATCAGCGAAACTCTCCGATGATTATTAGGTTCAATATTTGGCTGAAGCTCCGCCAAAGATAAACACGACTATTGGGAAAATGCAGCGAAGCTAATTGCCAATATTTTGAGTTTTTTCGATTTTTTATTTATTTTAATTTCTGTTCAGAACATGATTTTTCATTTTTTTGATAACCATTTGACTACATTAACATTATTCAATTTTATTTATCATATATTGCTAATGTCAGTCCTGTTTCAGGGAAGGTCAGCAAAAGTTGAAGGTCTTATGTTCATTTGAGGATTGGTTTTTTAATTGTAAGTAAATACTCAGCGTTTGTAAGCGTGAACTTACAAGTGTGAGCGTGCATTTAATATGAACTTTAAATGTTGCTATACCTTTGTAACTCAGATTAGATTAGATATCAGATTTTTTTTTTTTGGCCTTTTCCTATTTTGTTCATAACAAAGTTATCCCGATATTTTATCGAAAGCTCGTTTTACATAGAATTAAGCTTCAGTACGGGTTTAAAATTAAAATTAAATTAGGCTGATTTATTTGGTGAGCGCTGTTTTTGTGTGTATCACACCTCAAGAGCCCTCTGCGAGCTTGGTCGTCGCTGTAGAAAGCGCCAATTCTCAAGCAAGACCCAGTTGTTGTTAGGGTGGGATGGACCTTTTGATGACCGGTCTTTGGTAAAGGTATATGAATTTTCCAACCCAGCGAAGAGCATATTTGAAAATATATATATTTTTTTTTTTTTTTTTTGCTCTGTCGGGGTTTGAACTCACAACCTTCCATTAACGAGTCCGAAGCGTTACCACTAGACTACGGACCGGTCTGGAATACATTAAACTCACAGTTAATTACAAAAAAGTTTTTTTTTACATTCATAAAAATGCACTTTCACAAAGGAACTGCCGAAAATGTAGATAACACAATTTTTTTTTTTCATTTTTACTTTATGCGATTTAACCGATGCGCAAATTCTTGTTGCAAAACACAAGCTAATGGATTGAAGCAGCATTCGTCGGATAACATTCTAGCATATTCTGTTTCTACCAATGGAGGTATTTATGCATCCATTCAACGCATTAGTGTTCTCTAATGACTTCAATACCGACCACGCGGGTTTATGGCTCGTCAAATCCGAGTGCTCAAAAATAATCATAATGGTGCTGCACGGGCCCGGATTAACTCTTCTGGGGGCCCTGGTGCAAATAAAAGCTTGGGGCCCCTATATGCTTCCCCAACATAAAATATTACCCCTCAACTCCTCCTATTTTTACACAACCCAAAAGATGCATAGCATTTCCGGAAAAAAATGTTTAAATGTTTTCTACGCAATATTTAGCCTTTAGGAAGCTCTCTGGGCACTTGTTTTTTTTTTTTTTTTGTAGCAAATTTTGCTAATTAAGTAAATACTATTTGTATATATCCAGTTATGTCATGTCACTGGCACTGTGTAGTGTGCGCGTATGAACTTGATGACTCTTTCCTTGAATTTATAAATGACTACTACTCTTAATTTCTGTTGGTAATTTATTATATTCATCAAATTCTCTATGCATAACGCCTCTGCCATATTTATGCCTCATAAGACTTGAGCCCTAAAAAAACTTTTAATGTTATCCATTTTTAAATAAAAAGTCCGTAATCGGCCTCTTGGTCGCAAATGCCTGCAAAAACTTGGGCATTGAAAAAAAATGCGAGTTTCTTTGGCTTTTTGGGGGACTCCTGGGTGGGGGGGGCCAGGTTTGGTCGCGCCGCTCGAACCACCCTTAATGCGGACCTGATTCTGCACTACGATGAAACGTAAAACTGAAAACTGCGGCTAATCAAAGCACCGATTTTATTTTACGCTTGTTCATTCTTGCATACAGCTGGCCAGAAATTCAGTGTGGGTTTTCACATTTAATAATACTTGTAAACATCATGAAAAATACCTGTAGTATGTATTGGATTTTTTCAACATTTTTTTGTTCAAGTTGTAGGGTTTGTTTATTCATATTGCGAGGCTTAATTATAATTAAATCTATAATCTAAGTGGTTGGCGTAAGGCCGGCCCCCTTACCTGTAAAAATAAATAGGTTCCACTCGCCATATGCGAAACCCTTCGGGGATAACGCGGCAAGAAGTTACACTAGATGTGTAGCTTATTTGCGTTGCAAAGATATATTACATTAAAAAATCATATTCATGCATTTCCACAAGCAGACATGTGCAAGTTCACGCTTACACATGCCGAATATGGACTTACAAAATAAAAACAATCTCAAATGAACACCTTCTCTGAAACAGAAGTGACATTGGCGCATTGAACTGTTTTTGCCAGAACCAGAAATCAAAACGTCACAATGCTGTATACAACATGCACAATAAATGAGAACCAAAAGGGTAACAAATGATTTAACGCTACTTAGCTTAAGATGCAGTGTAACTTCTTGTAGTTTTCCGCAAAGGGGTCGCATATTGGGAGTGAAACTTATTTATTTTAAAGTTAAGGGGGGCGTCCTTGCGCCAATCACTTCAGTTGAAGTGTAGGTTTCCCTACTCCCGATAGGGGCTGGTAATCATTTCTTGTGAAGGCTAAGTAAACCTTGTCGGTATTATATTTTTGGGTTCATTTCTGACACCCTAGATGGGATTCAAACCCGGGCTCTCGGCAAGGAATGCAAGCACTCTGCCAACAGAGCTATCAACCGGACACGAGTGGAAAATATATCTAGGTGTAAGGCTGAGAAGTAGGTACTCTATCTTAAAGATAAAACTGAATAAGTACTGATTCACTGATTTGAGAAACTGTGGGTTAAACACTTTATTGGGTCACTGGGTGCAACTTCTCATAATAAGTAAACTAACCATAAAAAAAATCTCTTGACAAACTAAGAGTTTTAGGCTTACACGGCCGGCTGATGATGCTGGAGTGATGCTTTCCGGGATCTGTTGCCGTGGTCTGTGGGAGCTGGAGCTTCCGGACGTTTCGCCCATTTCTACGATGGACATCTTCAGCGTGAAGTATGATGATGATGATGATCTTGATGAGAACTGTGATGACAGTTCTGACAAGACTCACAGTTCTCATCAAGATCATCATCATCATCATACTTCACGCTGAAGATGCCCATCGTAGAAATGGGCGAAACGTCCGGAAGCTCCAGCTCCCACAGACCACGGCAACAGGTCCCGGAAATCATCACTCCAGCATCATGACAAACTCCTAAACTAGGCAGGATTTTCCCACTTTTTTGTGTTTTCTATCGTAGAAGACAGGATAAATGTGCATGTTATTAAGAAGCCTCCGTTAGCTTAATATGACACTTATTCAGTTCTACCTTAAAGGTGTCGATGTACATAGTTAGAAGTATTTGTGCATTGTACAAACGTGACCCGTACCCTTAGTACGAGTTGCAAAACTTGAGTAATGTAAAGTTTACGGCAATTATTAAAGAGGGATTTTCCCCAAAATCTGCCGTTTTTGTTTGTTTGAACATGATTTTCTTCATCACTGTAACTCTTTCGCTAAGACCATTAAGTGTAAGAAACAAAAAAGGCAGATTTTGGGAGAAATCACTCTTTAATTTTTTCCGTAAACTTTACTTTTCTCAAGTTTTACAACTCATACTAAGGGTACAGATCATCCCCGTTACAGCAAACAGGAGATCAGCTGACAGCCAGATGGACTCGCCCCGTAGCTAATGAAAATGGAAGGCGTAGCACAAAACGTCACGGGATGACATTTCACATTTAACAATGATGAATTAGCAGAGCTTATAGCCCAAGCATGATTATACAATGATGTTTCTGAATTCAAGAGCGAGCACTCCACAAAGGCAAGCGTAGACAAAACAGATAGGATAGCGCGAAATTTTTTACAAATCAGAAGGGATACCTACATTAATTGCGTTTTGTCCTTCCAGAAATAATGACAATCTTAAATGTAAGTATCTCATGTACACGTTGATTTACAATATTACAGTCCAGTTGATAGCTCAGCTAGTAGAGTGCTTGCATTCCATGCCGAGAACTTCGTTCTAATTCCACCGAGGGTATCAGAAATCATTTCACGTTTCGGTTTTTATTTTAAGCCCAATATAAAATAACGGCAAGAATTACTCAAACGCAACGCAACTAAACGCAACTAAGCTACACATTTTAGTGTAACTTCTTGCCGCGTTATCCCCGAAGGGGTCGCATGTGGCGAGTTGAACCTATTTATTTTTACAGGTAAGGGGGCCGGCCTTACGCCAACCACTTCAGTTGAAGTGGAGGTTTCCCAGCTCCCGAGAGTGCTGGTACTCATTTCTTGTGAAGGCTGAGTAAACCTTGCCGGTATTTATTTTGGGGTTTGAAATAAACACCGAAAGGGAAATCATTTCTGACACCCTCGGTGAGATTCGAACCAGAGCTTTCGGCATGGAATGCAAGCACTCTACCACTTGAGCTATCGACCGGACAACCTTTACAATAAAATAGAACCAGCTCCCTCGGAAGCCGGGAAACCCCCCCTTTAACTGAAGTGGTTGGCACAAGGCCAGTCCCCTTACCTGTAATAATAAATTGGTTCCACTCGCCATATGCAACCCCTTAACGGAAAACGCGGCAGAAATCTACACTAACCGTGTAACTTAGTAGCGCTAATTCATTGGTTACCTTTTGTAGTTTTTCATTGATGGTTCTTGGCTGGTTCTTATTTTTCGTGAAGGCTTAGTGTACCTACCTTTCTGGTATTTTGATTTTTGTTTCAAAATAAACACCAAAACGAAAAACCATTCCTGACAGCCTCGGTGAGGATCTAGCCCCAGCTCTCTGGTATGGAACGCAAGCATTTTATCAACTGAACTATACTGATTAACTCACTGAAAATAACATTTCGTTTTTTACCATTAATTCTCCAACAATGATAATCTCTTACATTCAATACTAATTGGAATAACAGCTTTTATAACGCTGGAGCATCCTATATCGACTGCTTCAAGGAAGACAGCACTAAGTCAAAAAAGATAGTTTTGCAGGAGAGCCAATTGAATGTTATTTATTCCATGGAAAACAATGCCTTAACTTTTTTTACATTCATCTATTAACAAATATAAAAGAGATAGAGACACGGCTGTCATCTTGGAATGAAGATAATATCTAATAATAATGTGGGAGAAGTACCAAACCTATTTGCTACGTTTTTTAAAAGTGTTTTTACTACTGATAATACTGGTCAGTCCTTTGATTTCTCATCTCACATTGATTTTCAGCTCTCGAGCTTGTCATTTGAAGTGTCTGATGTTACATCAGGTATAAAATTAATGAAACCTTTAACTTGTCCTGGCCCTGATGGGGTTCCGGCATTTTTTTTAAAGAATTGTGCTTCTAGTTTGACACAACCTTTGTGCACTATTTTTAATTTATCTATATCTTCTGGATGCTTTCCACTTATCTGGAAGACATCCTACATCACTCCAATATTCAAAGGTAAGGATAGGAAGGATGTCACAAACTACAGACCTATTAACTTGCTCTCGGCTATTCCCAAACTGCTTGAAAAACTGATTTTATCGAAAATTGGATTTGTGGTCACTAGATCTTTAACTAATTGTCAACATGGCTTTTTACCCAATAGATCTACGACCACTAATCTCATGTCTTATGAGAATTTTTTGTCGGGGGCTCTTGGTAGACGTAAACAGATCGATGTTATTTACACAGATTTCGCTAAAGCTTTTGATAGAGTTTCTCACAATATCTTGCTTACGAAACTGGAAGCAATGGGAGTATCTGGTAGCTTTTTGTTGTGGATTAGGAGTTATATTATGAATCGTTCCCTGATCGTGAAAATAAATAACTCTGAGTCTGATCCTTTTACACAAACTAGTGGTGTCCCACAGGGATCTCATCTTGGTCCGCTGCTATTTTTATTATTCATTGACGATATTGTTAATGTTGTCCAGGACTGTAATGTACTTTTGTTTGCGGATGACATTAAAATTTTTCGTGAGATCGACTCAATCAACGATTGTATTAAACTACAATCGACACTTGATAGATTAAATAACTGGTGTTCACTTAATCATCTTAATCTTAATATATCCAAATGTCAAGTGATGCGTTTTTATAGATTAAAAAACCCATTGATTAAAGATTATGTTATTAATCATAACTTATTAAATAATGTTTTAGTCATCTCTGACTTGGGGGTTCTGTTTGATCATAAACTCTCATTTGTCGCCCACATTAACGATATCCGCGCTAAAAGTATGAAAATGCTTGGCTTTGTTTTCCGAATTACCAAAGATTTCCGTGATTTACAAACAATAAAAATTCTTTATACTTCACTGGTCCGTAGCGTTTTAGAATACTGTTCTACCATCTGGTCTCCTCACTTCTCGGTCCATATTGACAATATTGAAAAAGTTCATACTAAATTTTTAAAAATCGTTAATTTTAAACTAAATATTCCTATTGCTAATTTTGACCCCATCTTCCTTAACTCCTTACTTAATTTAACTAGTTTGTCTAATAGGAGAAAAATTATTGATTTACTCACACTCTATAAAATTAAGAATGGTCTAATAGATTGCCCGATGTTGCTTGAAACTATTAATTTTTTTGTTCCGCGACAGGGATCTCGTCAGATAGTTCCTTATCGCCCTGTAGCTTCCAATACAAATGCACATTATAACAGTTGCATAAATCGCCTTCAACGTAGTGGTAATACCTGTACACTGGACTTTGACCCACCCAACAATAACTTTGATAGGTATAGAGCTGCTCTGTTGAGGTACTTTTTGGATGAATAGTGTTTTTATTTCTGTTGCTTGTATATTTCATTTGATTTTTGATTTATATTTTTTGATTTATATTTTTTCTCTAGTTAGTAACTTTGATTTTTATTCTTATTTTTATATAGTTTTTGTTATTGTGTTTATTTGTTTCATTTTACTTTCATATACTTTACATCTTTTTGGTATTTTTATGTATTTGTGTTATTTTTTAAACTATGTAACCATTTCATGTAAAAGGCACTAAGTGCCGTTAATAAATAAATAAATAAATAAATAAATAAATAAATAATGATTTTTTACCTTCAGAAATGGAAATAAGTCAAAAACCTCAATTTCGGAGTTACTTCCTTCTTCCTTGTAGCAGTCGATATGTTCTATAATAGATTGGTATGGTAAGTAACTACGGTTTTAATACTCATTCTCTACGTTCACATTTCCAGCTCTCGTTCATTACACGAAAAACTTATTCATGCGTACTAATAACGCGTCCTTCAGCTGGGACATCAGTTAGAGAGCCAGTGCGGAGAACTGACCGTTCTCTAGCGGCACAGTACGTAATTTCTCCCCCCTCTCAAATGAATTTAATATGTGTGCATAAACATGAAGTTTCGCCATGTACTAAGGTTGCCATCCATCCCAGGCGCGTGCATAGGGTATAGGAAAATACAGTTCAGAATAAATATTTTCTCCGATTCCTTTTAAATAATTTATTTGAAATTGCTAACTATGCTAACGATTGCTCTAATCGAACTTAAATTTTAAAATTTAAATCTCAATATCAAGCTTAAATGCATTTTTTTTACCATATAGTGCCTACCTATTAGGTGCATGTGCGTGTATGGGATGCACGCCCATGATCCATCCCGATATCTCACGACCGTTTTTTATCAGAAATTAATTCGTGAACAGAAATAAAATTCACCAACCTATTACATATATTGCAACGTGATCAATTAAAAATATATATATTATATTCTGACAAAAAGTATGTATTGAGCTTGAGGAAGACAAATACGCCGATATTTTATGTACGCAATATGGTAATCATCACTCAAAAATATCTAAATGAGAGGATAATCCGTAAGAAAAGGTGAAATTTTCCGAAAAAAACGGTTCAAAACTACAGATACCCACTACACTTAATACTTAATACAGATACTACACTTAATGTGTCCTTAATAAAAAAAATACATTTTTTAGTACATGAAAAATACATAGTATGTACATGGTCCAAGCGAGAAATGGCGACTCCATTTTTATCTACAGTACGTTTTAACTCATCCAAAGCGTTAACCAAAAAATGTACGCAAAATTACACAGTGCCGCTAGTGAACGTTTTACTTTCAATGCATTTTTGAAAAAAGCTGTCGTAGAGCCCTATACTTGGGGTAGTGAATCTTTGTGAAAGCCCACATATGACGCATAATGTGGATAACGTAATAATAATCATTATGAACGCCCGTGGTATTCAAGGGGAGACCAAGTTTACTCGAGGAAACTATTTGCAAAGCGAGCTGGATTCCTTGTAATTGAGATTTCAGATCTTGGGTAAACTTTGTAAAGAATGATCATCATAAGATACGAGGATGATGGAAGAGGGCTAGGAAGAGATGGGTAAAAGTTAACTTAATGAACAGGGAAAATCGTAGAATTGGTATTTGTAGGTATTTAAATACCAAAGGCGACCAATCAGGTAGGGAACAATTTAATGATAATTATTTACAACAGTAAGTACAACAATTGATAAAATAACACGTATAAATAGAATGGAAATAAAACAATTGAAAGTGAAAAAAATGAAACCAATAAAAATATCTGGTACTGTTTTAACGCGAATTGACTGAGGACATGTTAAAGGGAAAAGAGTTAAAGAAAACCAAGAAAATAATGGCTTGATTGGATTGATGAAGTTGTAAGAAAATGGGATACAGAGTGAATGTAAAAGGTGATGCATATAAATGAATTCAAAAAGGTATGCAAGGATATGAAGAAATGGAGGCAACTCTGCAGAAGTTCTGGGCACTCCTACCTAACGGAATGCTGACAGAGCTAGAGATGAAAAAGGTGGAAAAAAAATATCTGAAAAAAAGGCAATTTTCTTCTATTTCCAGAACTTTCCACACTTCGACTATTCATTGTTACTTGTACAACAAATTTAAATGCTTCACTGCGTTGCAGGCAAGTTTTCACACACTTGGAGTGTTTAGTTTCACATCATAAGCCCGGGTAAGACCTCCCCAGCGTCCTGGTCTGTAAGAGGAAGTGTGTCACGTGTGGAGGAGACGATTAAGCTCCCGGAGTGCGACTCATTATTCATCACCCTATCTACAACATCTATGCTCAACCATCAACAACTCCCACCAACTAAATGCCATCGACATTTTCCTTTTTTCATCATTACTTGAGTTGATTTGGAGAGTGTGTGTATTAGAATTATTACAGACATTATAATACATTTTTATATTTAAAAAAAGTCAGAATCGTGTCAATCCACGGGAAATCAACAAATTTGGATAAAACTTGACACTGACAACAATTCATCCATTTAATTTTTTATCTTTTATACAAAATCTTAGATTTGAAGACGGCCAACCAATTTTTTGAAACCATTTTTTTTGCGTCAATTTTGTGTAGGTGGGTGAGTGAAAGTTACATTTTTTAGACGATAACGACAATGTCCGTAACTTCTGTATCTTTTAAAGAAACAAAAATTTTAAAGAAAAAAAAATACTTCTTTGTACTACAAGACAATACAAATTTAAAGATCTTTTTTCTAATTAAACATCTCTAACTTTAAAAAAGTGTAATAAAATGCTTTAAAATATTCATAAAAATTATTAAGTTTCCATACAAATAGTGTTAATTTTTCATTTTTTTTAATGAAAAAACTTCTGCTCATTCATAATTTTGTTCTCAATGAAATAAAACAATATCTCAAAAACGACAAACATATTGTTACGAGCGTTTGGTAGTAAGTGCATACGTGATTCTAATCACGCTGGTAGAACAACGCTCTGAAATCATCCACAATGCTCGATAAATTAAACACAGTCGAGAAACATCCGTATGAACGTATATAAATGTAATCCAAAATCCTGTGCAGGCTAGACTGTTGATTAAACATTGAGCCGTGAAGTCGAAAGCAAGAGCTAGAAATCAGTGATTGTCAATTGTTGTAAATTGTGAACAAAAACCGTGTATGGTAAATTCTGTTAAAATTAATAATTGCAGTTAAATTAAACGAGAACCCCAGTAAAATCATAACAATACATTAAAATTGTAGACTTTTTAAGAAAACACTATTTTATTATATTTGTTAGGGTTTGGAGGTTCACACTGTGAAAGTCCATTGTGTTTTTTTTTTCAAAAATAAACACTTTGTTATGTTGGTGGCCTTGAACGAGCAAAAAAATAATTTTGCATCCACCGTCAACCATAAAAATAAAAATGAAACATTATATTTTATGTATTATCATGACTGTTTGTTTGGCCTTTTCCTAAGGTTTTCCTTCACTGCTCTACAATCTCCCTTAAGGCTAGGCAGTAGCGCTTTCTGAGGAAACGTACTCAGGTTAACACGCACTGGGACTTCCTGGGCACACGATACACACATTACACACACACGCACACACTCGGTATAATACAACAATTTATATCTTACCTGGGGATGAATTATTATTGTGGCGCACGTGGGAATACTAATAGCGGACGTGGGAGCAATAACAAAGTCCAGTATCTCAAAGATGTACGTATAAACTTTACGTAGGTATTCACTAAACTAAATTGTTTATGAAATGTTGACGACCAATGCTGATGGCTGGTGGCTAAACACAGTAGCCGATAGACAAACATGGAGAAGATTTGCTACGTCCAGGAGTGGACTGAGAAAGGCTGAGGAAGGAAGGAACGAAGGAAGGCGACCAAGTCGTTACAATGTAATTTTTAGCCTCTTTATTGTAAAATACCTTAAATATTTTTGAATCGTTTACTTATAGGTTAGTATGAGGCTGACCACACATACTATTGTTACAAATGTGTAATTTTGTGTCTGTGTGAGCTGGTGTGAGTGTGTCTGTGAAGCTGCTTAAGTAATTGTATTTGTTCGATATTATGTGAGTATTTGCTCGAATATTCTGACAAAATCTCGAATGTTCTAGTTCCCAATGTTTCAAGAACCATCTTTATGCCTGCTATATAAAGGGCCAAGGCTGTCTGTAACGTAAGACTTGTATCTGAGCCGTCGAGCTAATGAGTAGTCAATCAACCGTGGTGTAAAGTTAACTCCGTGAACGAACCAAGTGCGAACCTAAAGTTTTTATTAAATTGAGCCCTAAATCATAATAGTATAAAAATTAGTTTACTCCTTCAGAGAAAGTCATCATGAGTTTTAAGGTTTATGTCCATGTGAGATATAGGTCTTATTTTGTAAGTTAACATGCAGCAAGGGTAATCACGAGCTTACATATGTTTGCTTGTGAATATGTATTTAATTTTAATTAAATAAGTAATTGTGTGCATATCTGTAACATAGATTATATGAACACTAAAACGGTTAGTAGAGGCGCTGTTTGAATTTCCACACGTTTTCTGGGAAACGGTATAGATAAATTCGAAGGTTAAAGTTTATACTAGTAGTAGCAGTTGAGTAATGTTATGGAAATACTCGCACTGAGGGTATAAAGAATATGGCAAAGAAAATAATGCAAATTTCTTTTTTATGCTTTTTTATTCCCGCAGTTTTCTCTCGTTCTCAGACTTTTAATTTATCGTGTACACCGCTTAGTCTTGACAGAATACAAAAATATGCTTTATTATTACTGGTACTCACCTTTCTTTCAATTTACTGCTGTATTTTATTTTTTACATTTATTTTTATTTACTAGGTTCATTAAGCTGTTTTACTTCATAATGGAAGTTCATTTTATTTATCTTGTTTTATTTACTCACTCAAGCTTATAAAATGTTCTTCAAGCCATTTTTTTTTATTTATTTTTTTATTTTATAAATATGGAATTGTATTTTTAATAGAAAAGCATTATGGATAGAAAAAAAAATGTTTATTAGGGATATGTCAACTCACAATAATATAAAATTGAAAAATAAAGCACATGTAGAGTGCTTTATTTTTCAATTTTATATACCGAGTGTACCTACTCATAGTTTCATCAGCAGCATTTTCATAACTTCGCCGTCACGCTAAACAAGCCCATCGTAGACATTAGTGAAACGTCCGGAAGCTTCAGCTATTACAGACCTCAGCAACAGATCCCGGAAAGCAACCTTCCAGCATCATTACAATATATTTTGGATCATTTATTTTTGGTTTTAAAATGCGTCGAAAATAAACCATAAAATGTGAGACGAAGCTAAAAAATTCACATGCATTAAAGGTACTAATCTGTTGACAAATTAAAAAAAAACGCTTTTCAATGGTAGTGGAGAAAGCGCTCCCTTTAACCTAATCCTTACACGTCTCACATCATTTTTTCTTAATTTTGATCCTACCCCATTTAACGTCTGATGTATTAAAATGCCAGTGTATTTAAAGCCTCATTTCTATTCGCAGGTACTCCCTTTTGGTGCCTGCTGGACATCGTCCCCATCAAGAACGAGAAGCGCGACGTTGTCCTCTTCCTGGCCTCCCACAAGGACATCACATCCTCCAAGATGGCTGAGATGAACAACACCGACGAGTTCAATAGCGGTAGGAGACTGTCTCACTGCACTTTCCCTGCAAACTTGCCAACAAAACCCTGAACCCCTACTTTACGTTTAAACTCTACCATAGTTTATCATCAAAAGAGTATGCAAGCTAAATCAACGTCTCTAGAGGGTGTTTTAGTTTGCATACGTTTTTTGATAAAACTCAATGGTTAAGGTTGAATGTTAAGTTTGTTCAATGAATGTGCAATGCATTGTGATGCCCGTGTTGGTGTGCACTATAACCCTGTCTGCTTCTTTTCCCAACTAACCATACACTAATCAAGACCAAAGTATCAATGTTATATCACCCAAATCAAACAACACTCAAACCATATTAAAACTCAGTTATACAATTAATCGTAAATAACATATCTCTCAACACAAATATCACTTAAACAATATAAAAGGGGGTTCCACAATTCATTGGGAATAACATATCATCCACCACACGAATCAAACATAACTCAAACCATGTAAACGGAGATTCAGCAACTCAACGGGAATCACATATAAACCACCACTCAAACCAAACATTATTTAAGCCATATAAAAGGAAACTCCACAACTCAACAGGAATAACTTAAAAACCATCACTCGAATCAAACATCACTCAAATCAAACATCACTTAAACCAGATAAAAAGAGATTGCTCATCACCCAACTCAAACATCACTTAAACCATTCTTAAAATAGGTTACAGAACTCAATAGGAATAAAATTTAATCTATCACTCAAATCAAACATCACTCAAACCATATAAAAGGAGATTTCACAACTCAACAGGAATAACATATAAATCATCACTCAAACCAAACATTACTCAGACCGTGTAAAAGGAGATTCCACAACTTATCAGGAATAAAATATCACCCAAATCAAAAATCACTCGAACTATTTAAAAACTCAGTTATGAAACTCATCAGGAGCTAATCATTGTTAACAAATTAAAAATAATCAATAATATATTATAACTAGATTACAAATTTCATCAGGAGCGAAACATCAATATCACTTAACACACAAATCTACCACCACACGAATCAAACAACAGATATATATTAAAAGTAGGTTACGTTACTTTATCAGGAAGAAAACATCAATATATACGCATCAGCTATCTCTCACGTCAACCACCTAACAAATGAAGCATCACAGAAACAACGCTAAAACTAGGTTACACATCTCATTTCAAGTCAACCAATCATTAAACGGTCGACAAAAACAATTCCTACAAAATCCACGGTTTACACAAGTATATGTGACAACATCGAAAGCACTCGAGGAAATAAATCAACTCGTGAAGAAAAACTTAGTATTGTATCTTTACATTATTGATTTAAAATTAAGCTTTACAGTTTTAATACTCAAAGGTGTAAACTTTCACTTAATCTTTAATTAATTATGATAAATAGGTTAGTGCGAAGCTGATCTCCCATACCTATTATACTAATCATTTCACTTTTCCAATGCTACCCTTCTTTCAGGGAAAGACACCATGAGTTAGCTTGGATTGATGAAGCTTAGATTTATATCTGTGACCATGAACATGTCTGCTTGCTGGGGTACATTGAATATGAATCTTACTCTGAAGATGCAACCCTCAGAGGGTGACGAAGCTTTAGCCTCTAATGGACATGTCGTAGGTATACTCAATAAAAAATCATGATTATATAAACTGGGGGTAAATAGCTAAAATCATTTCAGTTGATTATTTTATTAAAATCCAGTAATTGGTTTTATGGGATACAAGTAATTAAAAAAAAAAAAAACATTCGGAATTTAGTCATACCAACGAAAATTCCATAAAAATCCATTTATTTTTAAAGGTTTTAATTTTGATTGCATCCCCAATTCCACATATTTTCGAGCCGGCATTAATTTCCTCGTTGCATTTTTAAAACCAATTACATTTTGTCCAGCATTCCAGAATATTTTTCGTTTGCTTTTCATATCAATGTTTTCATATTTAACGAGTCATTCCAGTGTTTTACGTGAATTTCAAACAATACGAGCGAGCGCGGTCCGGTCGATAGCTCAGTTAGTATAGTGCTTGCATTACATGCCGTGAGCTCAGATTCGAATCCCACCGAGTGTGTCAGAAAAGATTTTCCGTTTCTAATCCAATCTAATCTACATAAGTTGCAAAGATATGTTGCATTGGAGATTCCCATTACATGCATTTTCACAACCAGACACGTACAAGTTCGCGCTTGCACATGCCGCATGTGAACCTACAACATAAAAACCAAACTTGTCATACAAACATGTGTCATGTCAACCAAATGGACATACACCCTGCAACTCTTGCCATCCTTTCCTGAGACAGGGATGACATTGGAAAAGTGAACCATTTTCTACAGCATGGGTGGTCAGCCGCATACCAACCTATAAGTCAAGGAACAGGTTCAGTGTTTATTTCGGATCCTAAAATAAAATACCGGTCAAGGTTTACTCAGCATTCATAAGAAATGAGTACCAGCCGCTTTGGAAGACCACTTCAACTGAAGTGGTTGGAATAAGACCGGCGGCCCCTTGGCTGTGAAAATAAATAGTTTCGTCTTGCCACATAGTTACACTATATGTGTTGCTCGTATAGAGAGAGAGAGATACACGACATAATTAACATATTAATTTTATGACATTGCGCGGTGATCCCGCCACCACCCGTTCTAGATAATAAACTGCACGAACGCAAAACCTCAAATTTGTGCGGAGCTCTGTATCGCAATGGGAGAACTCAGTTGCTGCCAAACTGTGCGGGGAACAACCGCAGACCGATAATGTGTACACAAGGTATCATCCTGATTATTAGCAATGGATTCGGAACGATTTTTTGCACGGATGTCCGAAAAAAATCCGCGGGCAAACGTCACTCATGATGATGATGATGATGTACAGAGCGCCGTTTCGTAACATCTAACCCTTCAAAGGCGCTTTCAGTCTTGACGCGGTGGTGAAGAAGTGGGTTTTCATTCCCCTCTTGAAGCTCTCAATTCCTTTATAACTAAGGTCTTTAGCAGCCAATACCAAATTATTAGTTTACCCAGCAGTGTGACAAATCAACTATTTTGACATTTTTAAGCGTGCAAAGCTGTTTTTTACATTATTTGATTGTTATAAAACGTCTATAGGTCCATAGAGCTTTACAGTTTCAAAAGCGACACTCGCCTTAATTAATTTGTGGTGCCAATTTGCTGTCTTTTTAACTGGTTTTCATCGTTTGCCTTTTTACAGAAGGTTTTTAGAAATTTCTGATTTTCCAGTATGAAGATAAAATAAATAAGCCGTAGGTACACAATACTATACTCTCTAACGAATACCTACTTTTTTACACTTGAAGCGAATGGAAAAAGATTTTTATAAAATGAAAACCACCATTGATAAAACGCTGTATGTTATAAAAATCAACACCCATGATTTGGATATAATTGACCTACTTTCTAAAACCTAAATCTAAGTTGCAAAGATAAGTGTCACTTGAGATTCATATTAAATGCATTCCCACAAGCAGACACGCATAATTTCGCGCTCACACAAGGCGCATGTGGACCTACAATATAAAAAACCCAAACTTAAATGAACACAAGCTCTGCAACTCTTGCCGACCTTCCCTGAAACGGAGGTGACATTGGCAAAGTGAACCATTTTTTACAGTATGGGTGGTCAGCCTCATACCAACCTATAAGTCAAGGAGTTCATACCAACCTATAAGTCAAGGAATACTTTAATTTTTAAATATTTTCAACCACGCTACGATTCCATCTAGGCATTTTTATGTGCTACGGATTATCACACTCACCGATATGAAGGGAAATGATTGGCAGCCACTGTGTTAAATACACCAAAACGCTGAGTGGACGAGACGTGAAGTTATTATTAGCGCTTTCATTCGTCAGCGAGGAAAATTTAGGCATTATTTCCGGGTAAGGGAGGGAGGAGGGGGGGGCGCTGCGAGTGAACCCCCCTTAGTCCCGAGGGGCGGCTCTGAATCACTTAAAATACGCTGCCTGCGAAACACACCCCCTACATCAAACTTAACGTTTTCAACAAAAATGTATACTAACTAAAACGCTCAAAGAATGCACTGCTTTAGTTTCCTTCATTTTTTGGTAATACGCTTTGTCTGCGTTTGAATGTAAAGTTGTATACTAGGGTTACAGGTGACGAGACGAGGGTGAGATTGATTATACACAGAATTCGCTTCTGAATACTTTTGTAGGTACATTAAAAGGCCGTTAACTTTGTGTAAAAATAATGCGGTTGGGCGTTAATACTAAAGAGAGGCTGTTTTATTTAACGGGATATGGAGGGGCATATGGAGAGAATGAATGAGGAAAGACTGACGAAGAAAGTATATGTTGGTAGAATAGATGGATGTCGTGGTAGAGGAAGACCGAGAAAGGTATGGATGGACCAAATATCCGAAATTGCGAATGAATGGAATATCCAGAGTCATAATAAAAGAAGAGCCTGTATGAAGAAAATTATGACTCTGGAGGAAATGAAAGAAGTATGTAAGGACAGAAAGAAATGGCGGTTGATCTGTAATGTTGGCGGCTAGGGTTTATGAAATTGGAATTTGTTTTTATTTGTAAATGGATATTTTGTATTTGGATTTTATTATTTAGTGATGTATAAAATGTAATTTGTCGTGTGTGTGTGTTCCTTGACTTATAGGTTGGTATGCGGCTGACCACCCATGCTGTAAAAATGGTTCACTTTGCCAATGTCACCCCTGTCTCAGGGAAGGACGGCAAGAGTTGCAGGGTGTATGTCCATTTGAGATTTGGTTTTTATGTTGTAGGTTCACATGAGGCATGTGCAAGCGCGAACTTGTACGTGTCTGGTTGTGAGAATGCATGTAATGTGAATCTCCAATGTAACATATCTTTGCAACTTAGATTAGATTAGATTAGATTAGGATGCAGATTTTTTAAGGACTCCTTAGATTTCAAAGAATCTAGGAGTCTACGATGCTCTTTTTAGACATTTAATGATCCGTTGAGCCCACGCTTTGACAAAGTAATAATGCATTTGTATGCAGATCTTTCAATCCAAGATGGCCGCAAGTGAACAGCTGATTATTCGTCATACAAATATTACCAAAATTCAGTAGGTAAGAAAGACCGTGGTGATGAGACTTCCAGCCTAGGCATCATTAGTTTGTCAAAGCGTGGGTTCAACGGACGACTAAAATGTCGAAGAATAGCACCGTATGACACTTTTTGTAGTGCCGCAGATGTGCTGGTGATGTCGTGGTTGATGTCCTGATCCTTTGTTGCAGTTCCTTAATTTGCATGACTACACCACTGTTGTTTTTTCAAGGACTGCATGTGACAGGGCTGACTGACAGTTACGAATCGTGCAATGTTTCTGAGGCATATACTAATTTATAGTCTGTTATATTATACGTCAATGGTTACACTCAAAACGAATGCCAAACTTAAAAATTTTGTGTATACCCGGGCAGAGAGAAGAGCCTTAAAAGTGGCAAAAAAAACATGCGGTGTGGTATGAATGCTTAATACGCCGAAAAATACTTTTTAATTGCCGTTTTACACATTATTCACGCGGCAGGGAGATATATTGTGTCAGAGATAAAGCCACTTTTGAAAACACGTGTTCGCATCAGGCCAGCAATAAAAGTGAGGCTTACATTTTATTTTAATGAACGCGTTTCATACGCTGGTTTATTTCACCACCAAAAACATCAAACAACTTTTTATGCTTCAAATAATAATATGATGTTTCATTCAAATGAAACATTATTAATTAATACATCAAAAATATAAATGATTTTGGCTCTTTTGCGGACAAATGGATTCGGAATGAATTCGCAATATTATGTACATTGACCGACCATTTTGACCGGTCCGTAGTCCAGGTGGTAACACTTCGGACTCGTAACTAGAAGGTCGTGGGTTCGAATCCCGGCGGAGCACAAAAATAAACCATTTATATTTTCAAATTTGCTCTTCGCTGGGTTGAAAAATTCATAAACCTTTACCAAATACCGGTCATCAAAAGGTCCATCCAGCCTTACAATAACTGGGTCTTGCTTGAGAATTGGCGCTTTCTACAGCTACGACCAAGCTCGCAGAGGGCTCTTGAGGTGTGATACACACAAAAACAGCGCTCACCAAATAAATCAGCCTAATTTAAAAAAAAAAAAAATTGACAAAAAAGTTTTTATGTCACACGGCTACAGCTTTAGGCTAACTAATATTTTTTGTTTGTTTCTAACGACGTTTGTTTTTAAGTCGACCATGCCGAAAACGTTACAAGTCCATTGTTATTACTCATAGTTAAACCTTCCAACCATAGGTGCAAACATAGTCATAGTCATAATCATCTTGAAATTCGTATTTTTCTAATAAAAAATTGAACTTTTTGCTTAGTCTCCTTCATAATATAGGTGTTTAATTATTTATTTACTGTCGAAACTGAAACAGAAAGGAAATTTAGAGTTGGAATAGACTGTGTTTGCAAAACCGGACTTAAAGTGCCCGTAGGACCTAGAATGCCAACCGTGCGCAGCACAGGTAGGCCTGCTAAAACGATATAATTTTTTAAGTTCATTCAAAATACACAAAACTGAACTCAACAACATCACAAATACTGACCTGTCACATTACAAATTCACAAAAGTACATCAGCATGAATGATTGAGTATAACCCAGCATGAACATGTATATCCATCAAAATATTATGTGCTTCTCCATTCCACAATATCATCAACAACAAAATAGATGTTAACTCTTAGATTTCAAAAAATAATCAAAGGAGGTGTATGTATGGTATATACGTATGATAACCGTTCTGTAAGTACTTGTAATATTTTGCCAACGCCATCCCTGTTTCAGGAAAGGTGGTAAGCGTTGCAGAACTTAGATTGATTTACAGCTAAATTTTTCTTTTGTAAGTTCAATGCAACATCCAAGTTGTATAAAATCAGACGCAGCAATCTAGCCTTTTTTAAATGAGGCAAAAGTATGGAAACGATGCGAGTATGATTTCGGTATTTCCATGTATTTGTTTCGATTGGCGCCTTCAAATGTATTCAACTTATATGTTAGGAAAATTTACAAGAGCGTTATTTTCAATAGCATCGATGTATTTTCTCCTATAACCATGGGCACGCCTCTAACCGGAGGTTTCTTTTCATGCCGACACTTTTCATACGTGGAAACGGCTTTCCTATACTTTAAAAATAAAGCCTTGAATGATATCCAGGTTCTATTGATCCTTCTGACAAATTCATGCCAGACGGGTACGATGTGGGTTTGAGTTTATTGCGTGTTCCTACTTGTGTGTGAAATTTCAAGCAAGCCCCCATTATTCATAAGAAGAGGTTCAATTTTGTATCAAGTTGAAATTCATTTTTTCCATACAAAACAGTTTGTAGACTGATTTGTAGTTTAACAAATCCTAATTAATACTTACACATATCTACAACTTAGATTATTGATGATTCAAGATCACAAATATCTAATATAATGTTTTAAAATTACAGATTTATGACAAAATATTGCAGATTGATAAATTGATATTACAATACAATACAAAGAAAGTGTGAAAGGAAAAAGAGGGAAGGGACGACCGAGAAAAGTATGGAGTGATCAGATTGAGGAGATTGTGAAAGAATGGGATATACAAAGTAAGCGTAAAAGAAGAAAATGCATGAAAAGGTGATGGATATGAAGGAATTGAAACAGGTATGTCAGGATAGGAAAAAATGGAGGCACCTCTGCAGAGGCTCTGGCCACCCCTAACGGAATGGCGACAGAGTTATAGTTACAGTTAGAATAGATAATGAAATATTCCGGATAGATAGATTAATATCACAGATAAGACAAATTAATACTACAGATGGATAATTAAATATTACAGATAGATCTATTCGTATCACAGAGAGATAAATTAATATTATATGTAGATAGGTATTTCAATATTACAGATAGATAAATTAATATTACAGAGAGACAATTAAATATAACATATGTATAATTAAATATTGCCGATAGATATATTAATATTGCAGCTTGATAATTAAATATTACAGATAGATAATTTAATTTTACAGAGAGACAAGTTTAGACGACAGATAGGTAACTCAATGTTACATATTATTAAATGATACAGATACACAAGTTTATATAATAGATAGGTAACTCAATGTTACATATTATTAAAAATTACAGAGAGATAATTAAATATTACAGATGATAGATAATTAAATGTTACAGATAAGATAAATTGATATTACAGATAGGTAAATGTAGATGTACATTGTACAAATAAGGTATCAACTGAAAGAAAGCATGAATAGATAACACAAAATTAAAAAAATAAACTTAATCACAAACTTACCTAAAAATAAACTTTCTCGTACTTAATCACAAACTCATCTAAAGATAAACTTTTCCAGTTTTAATAAAGAACACTTAACGAGAAACTTTCTCATAGCGTTTTCTCCTTTAATATCGCGTGGGCAATTTGAAATTTTTACATGAAAAGTTCACTTTGTTATCTGCAAACTCAGTAATTGCTTATTTATAGTGGCAATTTGTACTTGGCAAAAATATTTCCGCACAATAAGTGAGATCGTGTAGAAAAAAGTGAGACTCACAAAAAGTTTCACATCATGTTTTCATCATTTTCACGAGTTTGTAACGAGAAATTTTCAGACCTAGATCATTAATTTTTGTCATGTTTTGTTTCAGTAATAATATGACTTTAAGGTTTTACTTTCTTTTTGTACATTTGTTTTTATACATTTTGATTTTAAGTATGTATAAAAAAAGAATTATTTATTTCATCTTGAAATAGCTCCTTGACTGATAGGTTGGTATGAGGCTGACCCCCCGTGCTGTAAAAATCGGTTCACTTTTGCCAATGCCACCCCGGGTTCAGGGAAAAGCGGAAGGAGTTGCAAGGTTTATGTTCATGTGAGGTTTTGTTGATTTGTATGCACGCATGCAGAATGTGTAGGCGCGAACCTACATGTGCCTGTCTGTGAGCATGGATTTAATATGAGCCTTAAATGTTAACATATCTTTGCAGCTTAGATTATAGATTAAATATCAATAAAAATCTTTTTATTAGTGACCGACTATGATTTTATTCAAAATTATTTGTGAATTTGTATTAAATTTAAAATTAACTTAGAATCAGTGAGAATATATTTTCAAAAACTTAACTAGACGTTTAATAGTTTGTGTGTTCAATACGACAATCGTGAATAAAAAAACTTTCCTATGCATCAAGCTAACACCTGAATTCTATAAAGTATTAAAAAATTAAAATTTTCTTCAATATAATTTTAGTGTTTACTTGATATGGCTTTTTATGATGGAGTTGGAACATTCCAAATTTCCTACGGGGTGACGTTTTAAGTCTATGTGACTAGGGTGAAAAAAACAGTCATTTTTCCATAGCACCGTTTAATACTACTAGTCATCTAAATCTAAATCTAAACCTAAGTTGCAAAGATATGTATCATTTGAGATTCATATTAAATGCATTCCCACAAGCAGACACGCATAATTTCGCGCTCACAATATAAAAATATTTCGACCTACAATATAAAAAACCAAATCTCAAATAAACTCATGTGTTGAAATTGACAACATTTCGCTGCCTTAGTTCTTGTTTACCGTATACGCCATTGAGAAAATTTTACATGAGCAATGTTTGCATGTGTACTGGACCAATGTGTCTTATAAAAACAAGAAATTTATTTAAAAAATATTGAAAATAACTCTCACATTATCGAGTTTTACGGTTTTTCTTAGCTCAGATTGTTTAGAATTTGATTCATAAGACAACTGCATGAAAAAGTCATATTTGGCAAGATTGGCGTATACGATAAACAAGAACTGGGGGAGCGATTTGTCTCTGTTCTCAACTATACAGGCAGACTATTCCAGAACAATGTACGAAAGCAACCAAAACCTATTGTTTAAACATTTTTTAGCATGTTAGGTTGACGTCACAATTTTTCCCCGGGCTTTGTTGTTCCAACTCCATTCTAGACATAATTTTTTTCCAGCTAATGATTGTTTGGTACTCGTTCCCCCTCACCACCTTTCCCTTTTTAATGACCTGAATAATGGAGTGTTGTCCGTGGATGTTCAGAATGATGTTAAAGTGCATTTTTGCTTTGCGTGCCCGCATCAAAGTGAATGTGCATTGTGCAAACTGCAACCCACCCTATGTCCGGCGCAGGTAACCACTCATATACCTACTTACTATGTACTTTATTTATTTAATGTAACAATTACATGATCCCTTGTAACATGTGTGTCTGCCTTTTATCCCTGATCTGTGCATTTCTTTTTTACTCGTACATATTTTTTTACTCATTTTCCCCATACATGTACATATAATACATACACCTATCACTCGCAATTGTTAATATTGTTACATTCTTTGCTGGATTCTTTTTAATTAAAAAAAAAATATTTTATACATATTTTTTTACAATGTACAATTTATTTCATACTTGAGAGTCACTGGTTATATTTTGTTTAGCAAAGGGCTTTATTGCAACTGCTTTGCCGTCTTACCATTTTGACCCCTTATATAGTAGAACGGAGAGATCATTCTCCCAAGCTCTGGACTATTCCATCACCAGAATATTTACGCACACTACCAGGGACTACTAGATTATTCCATACTACGTGCATTGGTGTGTGTAGTCATTTTGATGTACCTATGTGTGTACGAGCGCCTGTACTCGAAGTTCGCAACAATATTTTAATTCAATTGTACATTAAGGCTTTCACGGCCGGCACTTGACACAATCTTAAAAAAATTTCGGGTTGTGTAGCCGTGTTCTATACGGAAATTTGTTTCACTTTTTGTTTCACTTTTTCCGGACGTTTCGCCCATTATCTGCGATGGGCCTCCTCAGCGTGTTTTTCAGGCGTTCTGATTTCCTTAGCGCGGAACTGTCAACGGCCTGACAAATGGTCAAACTGTCAAATGGCCGTTGACAGTTCCGCGCTAAGGAAATCAGAACGCCTGAAAAACACGCTGAGGAGGCCCATCGCAGATAATGGGCGAAACGTCCGGAAAAAGTGAAACAAAAAGTGAAACAAACTTCCGTATAGAACACGGCTACACAACCCGAAATTTTTTTAAGATTGTGTCAATATTTTAATTTTCACAACACAATTAGTTTTTCAAAATGTTTTATATTTTCATACACATCATTCTTTTTATTCAATTATTTCTAAATTTGTAGGTATGAGGCTGATCACCTACACATCAGTGTTTGAAAATAACAAATGAGAAGAAAAAAAAGACATACGAACTGGAGAATTTGAACGTTTCGTCCATGTATGCGATGGACTTCTTTAGCGTGATGTTGATGTGCTTATCACAATTAGTTGATTCAACAGTTTACAGTAGTATCACAGTACGCTGAAGAAGCCCATCACAAATATGGGCGAAATGTCTGGAAGCTCCTGCTATGACGGATCACGGTAATATATTTTGAAAAACAACGCTACAATGCCAAAAGCCGGCCGTAAAATCTATGATCACTTTTAAAGAACAAAGTATTTATTTTTGAGTTGGGAAAATGTGTTTAAAAAGCTTATTTTTCCCCACAATCTTCCAAATTGAGATACTTTACCCGTAATGAGATTTCAAAGAAACCAACAAGAAGCGCGGGCATCTCAAGTTTTTGTTTCGTTTTTATAAAATTCAGTTCATTCCATTTTTAATTTGATTGTTATTTTGTGTACCGAACTCCTCCATTATATTTGAATGGTTGATGGAAAAAAATACTAAGCACCAAAGATATTATACTGAAAAATGTACGTTCAAAATATTAATCAGATTTTTACACAAAAATCTACAGAGCACTTGTTTACACAAGTCACACAACGTCCTTGTCTCTGCGATACATTTTGGTACTAATCTAATCTAATCTAATCTAAGCTGTAAAGATATATATCATTTAAGATTTATATTAAATGCATTCCCACAAGCAGACATGTATAATTTCGCGCTAACACATGCCGCATGTGGACCTACAATATAAAAACCCAATGTCAGATGAACATAAGCCCTGCAACTCTTGCCGTCCTTCCCTGAAACAGGGGTGACCACGGGGTGACATTGGCAAAGTGAACCATTTTTTACAGTATGGGTGGTAAGCCGCATACCAACCTATAAGTCAAGTCTAACTGTTATTTACCGAGCGTTGTATTTGTCTCCCTTTTTTAGTCCAACCCGCAGTGCTTAAATTAGTTTTTACAAATTATAAAATATTATTTAGAAATTTAGAGCCGTATCTAAATTATTTGCCTCGCAATATAGAAAGAACTAAACTGCATACGCCTATTGTATCAAATTGAATCTTTTGGTGCTTAGTGCTTTTTAAAATCAACCATTCATTTGATTATCCCATAGAAGCTTTCAGGATCAATGTTGATTGGATTTTAAAAGCTGTTAAAGGTTTTTTTACTGTAAAGTTTATTTGCATTAATCGTAAGTCCTCCCCCTCCCCTATTAGCTTCGCCCACCTCCCCCCCTCCCTTTTAGGCGAAGGGATGAACGTTCCTGAAATATGAAATCAATTTATGAAACAACCCGCAAGTTTAATCTCATTTGATACTGTAAACTTTAATATTCTCTAGCAATATACTTCAACTTTATTAGACTATTTCGTACAAATTTTTCAACTTCTACCAGTATTTTGATTTTTTTATTGTTTTACTTCAATTAAACATATTTTGTAACTAACACAATGAAATATTTTAAATATGATTTCAATTGTTACTAAAACCATTTTCAGATTGATTTAACTTATGGTTTACACTGCGTAATTCTTTTTTATTAAAAATTAAAGAGAAGAATATGTTTTATCAGCACGCAAATTTGATATCAGTTAAAAAACGAATATGTTGACATGTCTACTCATATATCGTAGTTTAGTCATTAACGCTACAGACAAGTAATTGCAAGGTCGTGAGCTCGATTCCTGGCGGAGCACAAAATAAATCATTTAATTTTCAAATTCTTGATTTGATAAAAACATCTGCATTTAACAAAGGTCCATTCGGCCTTACAGCAACAAGTTATTGCTTGAGAATCAGCGCTTTCTAAAGAGAAAATATGAAGTTTGTAGAAGGCTCTTGAGGTGTTATTCACACAAAAACAGCACTTACCAAAAAAAAACATTTTTTTATTTATTTTACCTAATACAACGTAGATTTTGTTATTTATCAAATTAAATTCATTATTTTCACCTGTACATACTTTTGATTCGATTATTGCACATACCTGTAGAATTGTACATACTGAAAGCATAATATTTTACTTCATCACCCTGTTTTAATTTTAATTATTTTTCATATCATCAATTTACTAATGATCTTGATATATTTTTTTGTAGTTGACCTACTAAAACATTGTAAGACCCTTGTAAAACCAACCATCGTTGCCAGACCAGAATCAAATATTATTTTAAATACATAGCATTACAAATCCTTTAGTTGACTTGATGAAATCCCCACTTAGACCACTAATTTATTATAATATATAATAAATTATTTAATTAAAAAATATTTTTCATTTAGATTTTTAGTTCTGTGCAATGCTTTGCCTTTACAATACCTTAATTTATATCATTGTATACATATATTTTAATGTCAATTGTCATAAACATAGAAAATTACTGCATATTGCATGAATTTCCGCTAAAAACAGAACTACACAATGGAGTTCGCACATTCAAAATAATCCTCGGCTGTGTGACGTCACTCATATAAATAAAAAATGGATTCCTCCTAATAAGTGATTTATTTTATTTTACAGCATTATTAAACATATGCCGGCGACAACTCGCTCCCTCAGTTCTTGTTTATCGTATACGCCAATCTTGTCAAATATGACTTTTTCATGCAATTGTCTTATGAATCAAATTCTACACAATCTGAGCTAAGAAAAACCGTAGAACTCGATAATGTGAGAGTTCTTTAAATGTTTTTAAATAAATTTCTGGTTTTCATAAGACACATTGGTCCAGTACACATGCAAACATTGCTCATGTAAAATTTTCTCAATGGCGTATACGATAAACAAGAACTGAGGCAGCGAACTGTCGTCCTAAATTCAGGACGTAGAAGCGCCTTAGTGCATTTTCAATCTAAGCTATGACAGAATGTCCTGCCTTCAGCCCGGCTAAGTGACGTCACATTTTTCCTTCACATTAAATTGTGCCGACTTGATTCTTGAAAAAAAAAATCTTTGTCGATAACAAATAATCAGTTAAATCAATTTTAGTGAATGAAGAATTTTAAATGTTTTATATGCAAATTACATGTGATCTAGTCGTTATCATCCATGCATCTTGGGCCATTTCCTGTGTTGCCTTCCCGCATTCAATAATGTCATATATTTAATTTTTCGACGTTTTCTTATTGATTATCGTTTCCCTGAATGACCTTGACAATGCTTGCTCCGCTATAAATGTCCATCTTCAGAGAAAAAAAACATTTTAATCTTAAAAATACCATTGTATAAAAAATTCAATAGATAAATACTTAATAATTATTTTTTGTTGAGTACGAGTGCAAATTTTCATGTTTGATTTTTGAATAATATTAAATCTATGTACAAATTATTACTTCAAATTAATTTGTAAATATTTTGTTCGCAGTTTTAATCTATTTGTAAATAAAATAAATAATTGTATGTACATTTGTTAAATTTATGTACAATAATTTAAATTTATAAAAAGCTTTACATACTCGTACATTTTACAATTATTTAATATTTTTAACTGCAACGTTTTTAAATTTTGGTAAAGAATGATAGCATTATTTATTTAATGGCTCATGAGACCGGTCCGTAGCTCAGTGGTAACACTGCAGACTCTGAATGGGAAGGTTGTGGGTTCGATTCCCGGCGGAGCACAAAAAATATACCATTTATATTTTCAAATTTGCTCTTCGCCGGGTTGAAAAATTCATAAAACCTTTACCAATGACCGGTCACCAAAGGTCCATCCAGCCTTACAGCAACTGGGTCTTGCTTGTGAATTGGCGCTTTGTAGCGACGACGATCAAGCTCGTAAAAAGGTCGATAGCTCAATTGGTAGAATGCTTGCATTCCATGCCGAGAGCAAGGGTTCGATCTCAAAAGGTTTACTCAGCCTTCACAAGAAATGACAACCAGCCCCCCCGGGAGCTGGGAATCCCCACTTCAACTGAAAGTGGTTGGTGTGAGGCCGGCCCCCTAACCTGTAAAAATAAATAGGTCCCGAAGCGCCACATGCGACCCCTTCAGGGATAACGCAGGCAAGAAGTTACACTATATGTGTAGCTTAGTTGCGTTTTTTTTTTTAGTTGCGTTGCTCATGAATAAAAACATGAGTAGAACATTGAATTTTCATTTTTAAATATTAAAAAAAAATCATTGTTGATAGTTTAATATTTGTACATTAAATTTAATAACTCCTTGTTTATCGATTTCTCTATAATTTTTTGTAAAACATTTATTAAACAAATATGTAGACTGATAATGTAAACATTCCTAAGTATCAAGCTTAATCAAAAAATCTTTAAACATAAACCTACATGTGATTCTTTTTTATTGACAAAAAGAAAAAAAATCTGGTCTAACAGTTTTGTCATATCTATCCATCATATAGGTACATAAATAGACAGTGATAAAACATGGCCGGGCCTCATCAGCTGATTGTGCTATTAATTAATGCTCTCGATTCAAATAGTTTTAAAAATGTTTGGAGGAAATTTGACAACGTGTTCAGCAGATTGATTATGAGCTGCTTTGTTTTATCGCTATCTATTTACCAATATGATCGATAGATGTGTCGAGACTTCTCCCCCGACCACACATAAAAAAAACATCTGTTTTTAGTTTTCACATTTTGTTAAAGCAGCAAAGTACCTGCATGCAAAATTTCAGAGCTATACAACAATCACAAATTTTTGTTTGTTTTTTTTTTTAATCTGACGAAAACTGATGACTGCAGTTTTCCAAGCTTTGCAACCATGTTAAAGTACTCGTAGTTAGCTTGACCTTGGGTGTGTTTATGATATACTGTCGTTAAGATAATGGTGGTGGATTTTCTCATCTCTCTCAATGATTTGTGTCGTGTACTGTGCCCTAACTAACATAACCATATCGTGTCTGGCAAGTGTGTGTGTTGGTTGTACAGGTGTGGGGCCAGGTCCGGCGGGGCTGGGGTCCGGCGGCCGGCGCGCCTCTGCCGGAGTAGTGACCCTCGCTTTATCTCCCTTTGTGCCCGCAGCCGCGCTGCTCGGCGCGCGCTTCCGTGCTGACTCTGGTTGCCTCCTTCCAGAGCTGGAGGCGCGGGACGCGGAGGCGCCCTCGCCGGCCAACATGGGGCGCCGCAGGTCGCGCGCCGTGCTCTACCAGCTGTCGGGCCACTACAAGCCGGACAAGATGAAGACCAAGCTCAAGCTCAACAACGTAAGCCCCCGTGACTCAAACTTAACAATTCAGGGGGGATGACTCAAACTTAACAATTCAACGGTGATGACTCACATTTGACAATTCAAGGGTGATGACTCAAACTTAACAATTCAAGGGTGATGACTTAAACTTAACAATTCAAGGATAGTGACTCAAACCTAACAATTCAAGGGTGATGACTAAATCTTAACACTTCAGGGGTGATGATTCAAACTTAAAACAATGCAAAGGTAATGACTTAAACTTAACAATTCAAGGATAGTGACTCAAACCTAACAATTCAAGGGTGATGACTAAATCTTAACACTTCAGGGGTGATGATTCAAACTTAAAACAATGCAAGGGTAATGACTTAAACTTAACAATTCAAGGATAGTGACTCAAACCTAACAATTCAAGGGGGATGACTCAAACTCAACACTACTATTACTTAGAGAAAGAAAATTTTAAACTCAAGATAGCACATTATTTGTTCTCAGTAATACCATTGGGTAGTGATAATTTCGGATCCTATTTAAAATTTTAACAATCTAAAGATCATCACTCAAATGTAACAATTTGACGAGAATGACTCAAACTTAAGAATTCAAGGGAAAATCTAAAAAGTTCACCAGAAAAAATTGAAATCAGTCAGTAAAAGAGTAAACTTTGTCAATAAATAAATCATACTTTACTTTCTTTGTGAGTGAGAAATTACAGTTATAATAATTATATCAGGATGATTTATTTGGTAAGCGCTGTTTTTGTGTGCATCACACATACACCTCAAAAGCGCTCTAAGCCTATAACCCAAGAAAACACTTTTTTTTCTAAATAATACAAAAACCTTTGCGTTAGTGAAAATTCGAGAACTTGTTCTCCGACAAATGTTATACTCCTTGCCTTAAAAAGGTTTCCTTTCTTTTACACATCTATAAACATAAAAAAAAATTAATAAAATTAGTGCAATGCTTCCAACCCCTTTTACCCGATGAGCTAATAATAAAAGCAATATTTTCTTCAGGCATTCGCTGCGAATATCCAAGTCAGTAATCAACTTGTATTGATCCGAGACAATGTAAATAATCCTTTTCAATCAGAATCATTTTTAACGCATCGTTTCAGTTCGATTTCTCTCCCGCCAAAGTTATCTGACCGCCAAATATTCAACTCAACGTTCAAACGCAATCCTAGCGTTTCAAAAAAAATACGATAACTTAAACAGCGCCGTTAAGTTTCCATGTATTTTTTTTAAAACTATGTCATTGAGTTGATTAGTAAATTTTAACACTTGGAGAACTGACAGACAAATATTCAACTTACCGTTCAAACTCAATCCTAGTGTTTCATAAAAAAAAATGTGGTAACTAAAACAGCGCCGTTAAGTTTTCGTGTATATTTGTTAAAACGCTGTGCTTGAGTTGATTAGTGATGTTTTAGTACTTGGAGAACTGGCAGCCAAATATCATTTTCACTTTTCTTTGTGGAGGATTCAATAAAACGAATAGAACTGCAAACGAATCCTATTGAACAAATACCGCTCTGTGTAGGAGGGGGGGCGGCAAACAATGGAGCCATATTTTATTAATGCCGGAGAGAAAAATATTCTCCCAGAAAAATAAACAGACGCGTGTATTTACTTTAGATAAAACATCCATTCTCCAAAAAAGAAAGAAATTAAGTCGCCTACAAAAGTACTCTAGTTTAATAAAAATATTTATCGAAAGCTGTTATTTGTTAAACTCAATAATGATCATATGAGAGGCGTAGTGCCAAAAGTGAACAAACGGAATTAACGTGATTTTCCAGAAGGGATGATTTACTATTTTATAATTATAATATATTTTGTCAGGTCGATAGCTCAGTTGGTAGAGTGCTTGCTTTCCATGCCGAGAGCTTGAGTTTTAATCTCACTGAGGGTGTTAGAAATTATTTCCAGTTTCGGTGTTTATTTCTAACCCCAAAATAAAATACCGGAAAGGTTTACTCAGCCTTCACAATTAATTAGTACCAGCCCCCCTGGGAGCTAGGAAACCTCAACTTCAACTGAAGTGGCTGGCGTAAAGCTGGCCTTCTTACTTGTAAAAAAATATAGGTTCCACTCGCCAAATGCGACTCCTTTGGGGAAAACGAGGCCAGAAGTTACACTACATGTGCTGCTTAGTAGCGTAGCGTATAACAGAATGTCGCATTTACATATTCGTTGATTTATTGAGCACAATAACAAAAGGTACACCTCTTCCGTACCTAGAATCATTGAATAATGAAAATAGGTATTTAAAGAAATTTACTTCGCAAACGCAACTAAAACGCAACTAAGCTACACATATAGTGTAACTTCTTGCCGCGTTATCCCCGTAGGGGTCGCATGTGGCGAGTTGAACCTATTTATTTTTACAGGTAAGGGGGCCGGCCTTACGCCAACTACTTCAGATGAAGTGGGGGTTTCCCAGCTCCCGAGAGAACTGGTACTCATTTCTTGTGAAGGCTGAGTAAACCTTGCCGGCATTTTTATTTTGGGGTTTGAAACAAACACCGAAACGGGAAATCATTTCTGACACCCTCGCCTCGGCGGGATTCGAACCCGAGCTCACGGCATGGAATGCAAGCACTCTACCAACTGAGCTATCGACCGGTCTTCTTCAAATACTGAATTTGAATTGTCATCGTCCGTTTTGGATATTAATTCACATTTGAAATGTGCTTTTTGAAAAACGAACTCCGACTCAAAAATCTTAATAAAATCTTTATTTTTTAATACGAGTAGCATTGATTAATGTTGTTATGTAAGTATTGTTTGGCTACAATATTTTATTTCTCATGGAATGGTGTTAATCAACTTCGCCACTAGGCAACCTGATATTTTTGAAGTGTGTTGTTATTTTCTCATTTGAAAATACGAGGCTTGATAAAATACTAAACAATTAAGTAGATAATATTTTTAAAATATAATTCAACAAAACTCAAATGAAAAGTATTTATTGTTTATATTCCTTAACTTATAGGTTGGTATGAGGCTAGCCACCCGTACGTAAAAAATAATTCACTTTGCCAAAGTCCCCCCTGTTTCAGGAAAGGTCGGCAAGAGTTTCAGGGCTACGTTGTAGGTCCACATGAGCCATGTGTCAACGCTAACTTATAAGTGTCTGCTTATGAGAATGCATGTAACATGAATCTTAAATGCATTATATCTTTTCAGCTTAGATTGTATAGATTATAAAAACAAAATGTTTACTTTTACACATCTCTTATACTAATGATTTTTTCTAAAAAAAAAATGGAAAAGCTTACATTATTCTCGATTCTACGTTGGCGTCGTAGGCAACGCCTTTAAGAGACACCCTTGATGTGTGTATGGCGATAAAGGATAATTTGTTTAAAACTCTTCAACAGTTCGTTAAATATCAGAAAAGTAATTAATTTTACAGTTAATTGTAATTTGTAAACATGTCAAAAAACCGTTATTAAATTGAATTTTGTGATTTGTTTCTCCATTTATGTTCTCAACAATGAACAACGCTTTATAACTTGTAAGATTCTGAGTGACAATCGCAGCTTTTATATGAAAGTTGGATAGCGCGTCTACAGTTTTCCTCCCTTTATAAGCACTCGGATTTCTACGACCAATGAAGGTCTACGAACATCTACGCCTTGTCTCGTAGTACTTCGAATAATGATTTCTAAACAGTACACCTTATGTAAAATATTGCGTAAAATTCCTTCTACCACGAACTTAGAAAAAAAAACAAATCTCTCACTGAGTGTTCAGTTGTATCCAGGGGCGTACATTCCATACAGGCGCATGCGCCTAATAGGCAAATTATGGTAAAAAATACACATTTTAGCTTTATATTGAGATTTAAAATTCAACGTTTAAGTTCGATTGGAGCCTTCTTAGCTCTTTACTCAATTCCAAGTGAGTTACAAGTATTTTAAAGGAACTAGGGGCGTTGCCCCTGGCTGCTACGCAGCCCAACCCCTTAACATTTGGTGAATGTGTATATTGCGCATAGTTTCCTCGCGTTAAAATGCCTTTGAAAAAGAAAATCGACCACCCATACTTTAAAAAATGTTTAACTTTGCAGATTTCAGCTATGTTTCAGGGGAGGTTGGCAAGAGTTGCAGGGCTTATGTTCATTAGAGAATGGGTTTTTATGTTGTAAGTCCACATGGGCCATTTGTAAGCGCGAATTTTTACCTGTCTGCTTGTGGGAATGCATTTAATATGAATCTCAAATGGTATGTATCTTTGCAACCTAGATTTTAGAACTAAACAAAATAATTTCCTTGACTTATAGGTTAGTATGTGGCTGACCACCCATACTGTAAGTAATGGTTCACCATCTAAATCTAATTCTAAATCTAAATCTAAGCTGCAAAGATATGTTTCATTTGAGATTCATATTAAATGCATTCCCATAAGCAGACATGCCTAATTTCGCGCTTACACATGCCGCATGTGGACCTACAATATAAAAAAACCCAATCTCAAATGAACATAAGCCCTGCAACTCTTGCCGACCTTCCCTGAAGCAGGGGTGACATTGGCAAAGTGAACCATTTTTTACAGTATGGGTGGTCAGTCGCATACCAACCTCATCAGTCAAGGAGTGCAAATTTTTTCTCTGTTTGAGGAAAAGTCTGCAAGAGTTGCAGAGCTTATGTTCATTTGAGATTAGGTTTTTATGTTATAAGTCCACATGGGGCATTTGTAAGCGCGAACTTATACCAGTCTGCTTGTGGGAATGCATTTAATATGAATCTCAAATGGTATGTATCTTTGCAACTTAGATTATAGAACTAAACAAAATAATTTCCTTGACTAAAAGGTTAGTATGTGGCTGACCACCCATACTGTAAGCAATGGTTCACCATACAAATTTTATCTCTGTTTGAGGAAAAGTCGGCAAGAGTTGCAGGGCTTATGTTCATTTGAGATTAGGTTTTTATGTTGTAAGTCCACATGGGCCATTTGTAAGCGCGAACTTGTACCTGTCTGCTTGTGGGAATGCATTATATATGAATCGCAAATGGTATGTATATTTGCAACTTAAATTATAGAACTTAACAAAATAATTTCCTTGACTAAAAGGTTAGTATGTGGCTGACCACCCATACTGTAAGCAATGGTTAACCATGCAAATTTTATCTCTGTTTGAGGAAAAGTCGGCAAGAGTTGCAGGGCTTATGTTCATTTGAGATTAGTTTTTTTTATTTTGTAAGTCCACATGGGGCATTTGTGAGCGCGAACTTGTACCTGTCTGCGTGTGGGAATGCATTTAATATAAATCTCAAATGGGATGTATCTTTGCAACTTAGATTATGTAAAGAAATACACAAAATAATTTCGTTGACTTATAGGTTGGTATGAGGCTGACCACCATACTTTAAAAAATGGTTTACTTTGCAAATTTCACCTTTGTTTCAGGGAAGGTTGGCAAGAGTTGCAGGGCTTATGTTCATTTGGAATGGGTTGTTATGTTGTAAGTAGGTACACATGCAGCACATGTAAGCGCGAACTTATACATGTCTGCTTGTAAGAATGCATGTAATATGAATCTCAAATGTTTTATATCTTTGCAACTTAGATTACAGATTTAAATCCATTTTTATTTTGTGTAGGTATTTTTTTTTTTAATTTGCATGAAATAAAAGAAAATATAAAAAAAACTTTCACGTTTTGCCGCTAGATGTCAATTTATTTCCATACATTTTCAGTATGAACAAACAGGTTTATTGAAAGAAGTTTTCATACATTTTTAAACACAAACGCGAAAGCTCGCAGCATTGCAGCATATATACAAAAATTAATTTGCCATAGATCAGGAATGTGTTTCCTCTGCTGTGATGGCATTAATTTTGAAAATCGAAAATGTAAGCGAATGACGACGGTCTGGAGTAATATAATAAAGGATGGTAGAAAATATTTATCCGAAATGTATTTGCCTATACCCTATGCAAGCGCCTGGTTGTACTTTTTTTTTTTTTTATGCGATGTTGAGGAATTCATTTGATGTTTTACTGTACTAAATACCAATTCAACAAAAGATAGTTTTTAAAATTCAATTTCAAATAATATTCGACAGCCTTATTCAATGTATAATAAGCACTATTCAGACGGTTAAGCTTTTTAGTAATAATTAAGTAGTTTTTTTTATGAAAGTGTTAGTGTAAAAGAACAATGGTGTCCTGTCTGTTCGCTTACGCATGGACATCGCCACACTCTCTCCTACTTGCTGTTACTGTCTTTTTCTTGACTATTTTATGCAGATCCTTGATTCGTCTCTTTTCAGACGCGATGAATACTTAATCGATAGGCTAAAAAGACCATAAAGAAGACTATTCCTCATCTGAAATCGGTCTAGTAAGCCTGAAAACATTTACAAACGTTCTTCTTCCAGAATCTCCTGCACTCCACGGATCCCCCGTTGCCAGAATACAAGACCTCGGCCGTGAAGAAGTCTCGCTTCATCATCTCCCACTACGGCGTGTTCAAGACCTTCTGGGACTGGCTCATCCTCACGGCGACCTTCTACGTGGCCGTGGTGGTTCCCTTCAACGCCAGCTTTGTCAACGCAGACAGACCCTCCATGATCAGCGACGTGGTGGTGGAGGCCCTGTTTATTGTAGGTGAGTTTCAAAACGGAGTTGGCAGATTTGACAGACAAAAAAATATAGCCCGGTCGATAGATCAGTTAGTAGAATGCTGGCATTCCACGGCGAGATCCCGGGTTCAAATCCCACATAGGGTGCTAGAAATGATTACCCGTTTCAGTATTTATTTCAAACCCCAAAATAAAATACCATCAAGGCTTACTCAGCCTTCACAAGAAATGAGTACTATAGCCCCTTCCGAAACTCGGAGACCCCCACTTCAACTGAAGTAGTTGGCGTGTGGCCGGCTCCCATACTCGTAAAAGTAAATAGGTCCCGAATCGCCACATGCGACACCTTCGGGCTTAACACAGGCAAGAAATTACACTATATGTGTAGCTTAGTCACGTTAGTTCCGTCACCTGTGACTTTTGTCCGCCAAAAAACAAAACAAATTTGTAACCTTTGTTTGGACTTCATTATAGATGGAAAATACGCTACCACCGAACATGTGAATATTGTCGCCGAATGTGTATTTTTCCCCCGTACAAAACCTGCTCCCGTCTGTTCATGTTCTTATAACTTTTGTTACATTTTTTTTATATAAACTATGCTCACTGGCCTCGTTTCAGCCAACCATGATTCTCTTTGTGGATTAAAATATGTAAATAGAAGGGAAAAAGTTAGTAAAAAAAACAATATATTACTGAATTCCGTACACATTTTAGAACCTTGATAATACGAAATTCATATATTATGTGAAATCAGCCAGCACACGAAAAATTATTCGCATTTAATGTGACTGTATCTGAAAGTTTGTGCCAATCCGCCGCTGGGTATTTTCTATAATTCCAGAAACACGACACTGCGCCTCAAGAACTAATCTTCACGTTTAAAACTCAACCATAGCGTTTACCAAAATAATGGAAATAGCGCTCCTAGTGAACGTAACAATTTCCATTCAATACACGCTGTTTAAGTTTAAACGGAAACTTTTATCCTTGGGGTACAGGGCTGTTTAGAAACTTTGCGCCCCCCCCCCACAGTTATCATATGTGAGAGACTTTGCCAACTTTATTACCTACTAATCTACCTAACATTCTAATTCATTATCTAAAAACATTCATTTACGACATGTCTCAGCGTGCTCTCTAAAATATTATATTATATTTTCCTGCAAATTATCTACAGAGTGACACGTCGGAGTGTCGGACCATAAGGAAATTAATACAGTACCTACCTAATTAAAGTAGAAAGACAGCTGCATATTAATACTTAAGGTTTATTTTCCGAAATGTTTGTGCTTGACTAATAGATTCATGGTTGTGGCGTGCCAGATTATAGATACAGTTTTAAAAGGCACATAATTTTGATGTTAAACAAATGCATTGATGGTAAAATAATTAATTGTAAGGCGAGCTTCAAAGATCTTAATTCTGTGAAATATTATATTATTGGTACTATTGTGGTTCCTTGACTTATTGGTTGGTATGAGGCTGACCACCAATACTGAAAAAAATACTCACTTGGTCGATGTCACCCCTGTTTCAGGAAAGATCGGCAAAATTTTTAGGATTTCTGTTCATTTTAGGTTTGGATTTGAATTTGTAAGTACAAAGGCAGTTTGTAAGTGCGGACTCACACGTTTATCTTTGTGGGCATGTATTTAATATGAATTTGGAATATATTTTGTATGATTTTGTGTATTAACACTGCGAAAATTCATATTTGTACCTTAGTAACTTTTATAGAACTAAAACAAGATGAATCCTAATTCCATGAAAATACTCTGTACTTTATTAATATCATATTATGATGATGAGATTTAGATTTAGATCGTGAGTGATCAAAAACGTTAGTATATTAATAAATTCAGTGAAAGCAAACAGTATTTTAATAGAAAAAAGATAAATCTTGTTTTAGTTCTATAAAATTTACTAAGGTTGAATTTTAAATGTTAACATATTATCTCTGCAACTTAGATTATAGATATACATTATAGGCTACTACGATGATGAAGCTTACACCGCTGCGCGCTGGGTGTATAGGTAAATCATATTGATGCCATTTAAAATGGAGCCTGCATTATTTCCAGATATAATATTAAATTTCCGCACGACATACGTGAGCAGAAAAGGCGAAGTCGTCTCCAACTCCAAGTCTATAGCGCTGAACTACCTGAAGAGCTGGTTCGTGGTGGATCTCCTGGCTGCGCTGCCCTTCGACCACCTGTACGCCTCAGACCTCTACAGCGGAGAGGTCAGTAATGTAAATATCGTGCTCCTCTATATTACAAAACTATTGCTCTGTATGTGATTAAACTGATGTGAGGATTTTGATTCGGTAGACTGGAACTTAAAATGGCAACCCTCAGGTGAGATTCATGAAATGTTGTATAATCCGATGTAGCGGAGTTATTTTAAAAGCATGAAAATATCATCATACAATCTGAGTAAAATTAATATTAAACAAGTGTATTTTTTAATGTAGAAACTCCACAGTCAGCAAAGATACTTTATTTTAAAAACAAAGATTATTTACACGACAAATGAAAATGGCAACTACCTTCGCATTTTCCTCAACCACCATCATAACAAGACCTTAAAGATTTAACATACCCTGTCATTTTTCCACAAAAATTTCGATAATCTATTTAACACATTTTTTCTTTCATTTCTATTTTTTATAACACTGTCCTTAAGCCATGATAAATTCTTCAACTATCATCGCAAACAAAACTTGAATAACAAAAAATTTACCCTTCAAAAAACGATTTTATCAATGCTTTATTTTTCATTTCTCAGTCACTTACATCATTCAACGCCAATACAACTGTCTCTTTTTTTCCTTCAATCTACTTTAAAAGCTTTATCAATTGCGCTCATTACGTCATTACAATTAGGTCAATTGTCTACTTATCGAATCACACTCATTATCTTCATCTTTGACTCAATAACTTGCCTACCACTACGCCTCTCACCAGGCCTGGAATGAGAGTAGGTATTGCATGAGATATTATCTTTGTTATTTAATTATATCTTCTGTTTTTGTGGAGACCAGCTGATGAATGTTGTTGTACTCTCCAGGAGTCAGGTCACGGCCACATCCACCTGGTGAAGCTGACCCGTCTGCTGCGGCTGGCGCGGCTGCTGCAGAAGATGGACCGCTACTCCCAGTACAGCGCCATGATCCTGACTCTCCTGATGCTGTCTTTCACCCTGGTGGCGCACTGGCTCGCCTGCATATGGTTTGTCATCGCTGAAAAGGAGAGGAACCGGAACGATAAAGATTGGAATCTCGGTAAGTACAGAACACAAAACTATTATTATTTCCCATGTCAAAATGGTGTAGAATTGGACAACGCATAAAACTAGTTGAAACAAAGGAGTCTAACCCCCGTATTCACGATCAAAACTGGCACTTACTTAAGGGCAAACTAGCGCTTAGATTGGGGAAATTCATTTCAAGAACAATACTTAAGGTAAAATTAGCGCTCAAGCACTCCAAAAACTAGCACTTAGGTAAGTAAGGTCGACACGTATATTAACCAACGCTTAAGCGCTGTCAAAATATTCCGTCATATTTCATTGTTATCACATTTTTTGTTTGATTGTGAATTTACAAGAAAAAATGAATTCTTACCATAAAGATGATTTTTACGAGTGTATTAACATTGTTTTGACGAGTTTATTTACATTGCTTGACCATCAGAGTTGGGTTTGTTCTCCGGTATGTTCTAGGACCATACTGCAATGACAGATGAACTGTCAAAATATTCCGCCGCATTTCATCAGCACATTTTTTGTTTGGTTGTGAATTATTTACATAAAATAATTAATTCTTACGATGAAGTTGACTTCAACGAGAATAATAACATTGTTTTGTTCAAAAATAGTGTCCCAAGAAAATATATCAGAGACTGTAAAGACCCATTTACGTATTACGAAGAGGAAGAATTTAGAAGACGTTTTTGATTGAAAAAATGCGTCGTTCTGTATACAGTTTTGCCGTTGCTCATTGAGGGTTGCAAAGCCAACAATTTCTTCGATCTGTTATTTTATCTTCTATTACAGGTTTTTCTTTAATCAGAGCCACCAGCAGCTACTTTTCCGCTGGAGAAAACAACATCTTTTTGGCGCTGAAATCGATCAAAACACTTTACATTGGATATTACATAAATGTATTTTTAAAAACTAATATAAATTGTAAACAAACAAATTCGTACTTACGGTTTACTTAAATTAGTAATTGCGTTATACGTACTTTTTTGTTGTCAAGTTTTATGCAAAGCTGATATGACATTGAAATTTGAAAGAAGCGGCAATGATAAGAGTGAAGTACGCCGAATGATGATGACTCCTTTGCTCTGCTGCGATAATGATGACGTTCTCGGATACCTAGAACGCCGTCCTAGGACTTCACTGCAAGAACGCTTTTACGGCCATTACACCCTAGAATCTAGATGCATTCTGCAAACATTCTGTTCGGCTTGCCTATTTCTTTTTCTATCAGGCGCCGGAAGTCAGAAATGCATGGTGATGTACGAAGCTTTCACACAGTTTGTCCGCAAATCCAAGACCATCCCGGCATAATCCGCCTTATTCATAAAAAGGTTTTAATTTTTAAACCAGTATAACGTTGGTTTTCCCATATTTATAAGTTGGTTTAACCAATCTAATGAATAAGGCCGAATGGGTTTTGTCTGAAATGATCCTTAGTCTAGACGTTGCGAACCAATATGTATTGACTCTCTGCTTGAGAAATACCTACAATTAATAAAAATATTAAAATGGATGTAACATTTTGTTTTTAAATCTCGCTCATTAGAAGTAGATCAGGCTTTTAATTTTGTTGTCATTTCACCACTTGTATATTTTAATGTTGGTGTCGTTTTAAAAAGTATATTATGTCATTAAAATGGATTTTTCTCATGAAAATATTTCCTTTAATTTCTTTATGGTTTTTATTCATTTTTTAAATCGAGTATTTAAATCGACAGAAACTTTTAGTTTGTCGTAGATTTTTCCCAATAAAATGTATTCTTCCGATTTTTAATGACTTTCGTTTCGGTTTTTATATAAAGCCTAATTATCGAGAATCCTGAATCTTCCACTATGACCTGGCATAAGAATAAAGTCTCTCATCAATTAAATACAGATTCGGACCGGCAAAACTTTTGTTCTCCGTATGATCCGTTCCGAGGGGTCTTGCCAAGATAAGACGAGAAATCTCTTTGATGGTCCGAGATTGAAAGCCGATCTAAACAATGTGCAAAACAGAATGGAAAAGTCTGCAGAGAGACCATTCCTTTGTGTTCGGGACTTTGTAAAACTCACAATAATCCAGGAGCATTGAGAAAATTAAATTTATTAAGGAATTCAGAATCTCAGACATAATCAAAGGCAATTATAAAGTTTATTTTTTTTGTATTTCGACGATAAAACAGAACTAAATTCGGAAAATAATTAATTGTGTTTTCAAGTGGAGAAAGGGACGAATGAAATAAAGAACTCGTATTCATGAACAATTCCAGATGAAATGCATATCATGCTATTTACATATATGATGGAAAGAGTTGCACGGCTTATGTTCATTTCAGATTGGATTTTTACATTGTAGGTCCACATGCGGCATGTGTGAGCGCGAAATTATGCGTGTCTGCTTGTGGGAATGCATTTAACATGAATCTCAAATGATACATATCTTTGCAACTTAGATTTAGATGTAGATGTCTAATCTAATCTAATCTAATCTAAGCTGCAAGTATATATATCATTAAAGATTTATATTAAATGCATTCCCACAAGCAGACATGTATAATTTTGCGCTAACACATGCCGCATGTGGACCTACATTATAAAAACCCATCTCAAATTAACATAAGCCCTGCAACTCTTGCCGTCCTTCCCTGAGACAGGGGTGACATTGGCAAAGTGAACCATTTTTTCACAGTATGGGTGGTCACCCGCATACCAACCTACATATCAGTCAACTTATATAATGCTTATAAGTGGAAGTTCTTATATAAATAAGTTTCACTTGCCACATGCTACTCCTTCGGGGAAAACACGGCAAGAAGCTACACTATATGTGTGGATTAGAAAAACCATGTAACTCTTAAGTAAAATAAATTTCCTTGAAATAAAAACTGCAAAACTGTAGCTCGCAGTTTGTTTAGCTATAAGGTTTGATAAAATGTAAAACACTTGACCACAACAAACCGTTCTTCCTATTTAATAATAGTCATCAATTCGAAGCTTACTTTAGTTTTCGATTGATGCTGGTATTTAAAATAACCAATCACATGCATTGAATAGTATTTTTCGTAGACCTCCTTTTTTTATGGCATACACGTGCCTTATAACTAATGGTCATTAAACGGCGCTTCAAGTCATCATTGAGTGCCGTATTAAGCTAACATACATAGGTTTCTCAGATAAATCCACCCTTTTCCCTATTTTCTACGAGATAAAACACTACAAAAGTGTGAAAATCCTGTAGATTAGAAGTTTGTCATGAGCATTTCCCTATAATTAGTTCATTTACGATGAGAAGTTACACCCAGTAAAATGTTTTATCCACGATTTCTCAAATTAGTGAACCAGCACTTATTCAGTTTTACCTTTAAGGTGGTGATATTCACCCTCGTATTTAGTACGACATGAAAGGACTTAGCCTATTCTTCTACTAGAAACTTTCAATCGTTCTGCTGGTCATTTTGTTGGACTGTAATTTTAATCCTCATATTTTCTTGTATGTAACTCCGTTCTCCCAGCTCTCACTCATTAATCATTTACTTCATCCCTCTCTGGCTTTTCACTCTTTGTCTGGCTTATAATAAAGACTATCCTTTCCCAACATCCGTGCAGGTTTATAATGCTCTTCATTAATTATGACAGTGACTCGGTACTTTTATAAAACCTACATTTATTCTTCTACAATTTTCAAAGGATTTAATGCACCGACTTTTATGTTGTCTTTAGATTATGTAACGTGTAGGGCAAAAAATATTCCATGAACTTTGTATTTATATTAATTTAATCCCTTTATTTTTTATCACACTTTTTACACATCTGCTGTATCTATGTAAGTACATAGATCTATTAAATTATTTCATGTGCATAAATAAACAAATTTGTCTCTCATGGAGCATAACTGCTCATGCTTAGAGGAAAAACATGTATCATCATCATCATGAGCTCGACAGACCTGAATGGTCCTTGGCTGAATCCAGGATTCTCCTCCACTCTCGCCTGTCCATCTCCTTTGCTCTCCAGCCATATTTACAGTATGGGGGATCAGCGTCATACCAACCTATAAGTCAAAGCATTGCTGAATATCCAAAGGCCTCTTCAAGTTTCTTCCACATTTTCCAACCCATTGTTTTCCCATTCACTGTGGGCAATACTATTACTCCATCTTTGGAAGCGTATTTCTAAGTAATATTCTTCATTGGAGATTAGAATGACGTGTCATGTGTTGTTGTCCAGGTTGGCTGCACGCGCTGGCCGAGCGCCTGAAGGTGTCCGTGTACAACATCTCGCACACGGAGAGCTACATCACGGCGCTGTACTTCACCTGCTCCAGCCTCACCAGTGTGGGCTTCGGCAACGTCTCCGCCAACACCACCAGCGAGAAGGTCTTCAGCATCTGCACCATGCTCATCGGAGGTCAGCACATCTTATTGTTACGAACGTATAAGTTTGTGTGGACTTGAGCCTAGGCACGCTCATTGGTGTGTGTGAACACTCTGGTATAGTGTGCAACAATGCTCTAGTACAGGGGTCGGCAACCTTTGGGGGGTGAAAAGCGAGTAAAAATGGCTGAGAGATAGAATCGGTGCCGAATCCTCGTTCCTCGATAGAAATATATGATGTAGTTTCCTGAGATGTTGTGGTATGAGGCTGACCACCCATACTGTAAAAAATGGTTCACTTTGCCAATGTCACCCCTGTGTCAGGGAAGGTCGGCAAAAGTTGTAGGGCTTATGTTCATTTAAGGTTTTGATTTTATTTGTAAATACACATTCAGAATTTGTAAGCGCAAACTACACGTGTTTGTTTGTGAACATGCATTTGAGAGCTTTAAATGAATATATCCTTGCAACTTAGATTATAGATATTTTAGATAGATTATATTAATGATGAATGGTAAATTTTCATATTCTTTGAAATTTTCACTCATCATCTTGCTTGATCAATTGAGAGACTTTCTCATGTTGTGAAATGTCATTTTAATCAAACATGTTCTACCTGTTGCAGCTCTGATGCATGCAGTTGTTTTTGGAAATGTGACCGCCATCATCCAGCGCATGTACTCCAGGAGGTCGCTGTACCAGAGCAAGTGGAGGGACCTCAAGGACTTTCTCATCTTGCATCAAATTCCCAAAGAACTCAAGCAGAGGATGCAGGACTACTTTCAAACCATGTGGTCTTTGAATCATGGGATAGATATGCATGAGGTAAATGTAAACACTAACCATTTACATTCAACAAACTGGAGTTGTTTGTTATCTTATCAGTTGCATAAAAAGTTATTAAACTGGATAATAATGATGATGATTTGTAAAGCGCTATTTCAAAACTTTCGCCATGCAAGGACACCTTCAGCGTTGATGTGGTAAAGATGTAGATCTTCATTCCCTGTTTGAAGGACTTAAAGCTTTTCCTGGCACCTGTTTTCCATCTCTTGGTCAATGCCATCCATTTTCTATAATTTCAAAATACTTTCAGAAAGTCACTGAGCCGTTTCCCTTTTTTTTATTAAATTGCATCTTACAGGTATATAAGAATGTTTAGCTCTGGTTTGAATCATTTTCAAAAAACATTTTTTGTTTTAACTTTGCAGACTTTGAAAGAGTTTCCAGAAGAACTGCGAGGAGACGTCTCAATGCACCTCCACAGGGAGATATTGCAACTTCCAATATTTGAGGCGGCTTCCCAAGGCTGCTTAAAACTCCTCTCCCTTCACATCCGAGCCAACTTCTGTGCTCCTGGAGAATATCTTGTTCATAAAGGAGACGCGCTGTCTTACATCTATTACATCTGCAATGGCTCCATGGAAGTCATGCAAAATGACATGGTAGTCGCCATTTTAGGTTAGTATATTTTTATTACTCACTTTAATATGAGTACCTATACCTACAGCAACTAAGGCATGTTGAGTCTCAATGAGGTCGGAACATTTTTGAATTTGGAACATTTTTCTCAGCGAGTAAAGGTCAGTTTTTTATTGATGGGACTGCCATCCGTAGCAACCAATAACAAACTATTTCGATACCTTAAAGGTAAAACTGAATCTGTGACATATTAAACTAGCACGGGTTTCTGAGATAAATGCACCTTTTTCATATTTTCTACGAGAGAAAACACTAAAAAAGTGTGAAAATCCTGTAGTTTAGAGGTTCTTTATGAACACTTCCTTATAGTTACTTCACTAATTATGAGAAGTTGTACCCACTAAAAATATTGAATCCACGCTTTCTCAAATCAATTAATCAGCACTTATTCCGTTTTACCTTTAAGATAGTGATTTGTATGCCTTTTCCCTAGCAACCCGGCTTGATGACAATACAATATTATCTATGCCAATTCACATGTTGACCTCATTGTAAATTCAATAATACCCATGTATGTTCTTACCACTTTGCTCCCTAAAGCTCTTTTACTATGCCAATGGCAATTTATTTATACAAATCACATTCTTAGAAATTACTTTTGTGCATTGTATTGTACCCGCATTCTGAAAAGAGATGATAAATTTATTCAAATTCCTGCTGGCATTTTGATTTCAGGGAAAGGCGATCTATTGGGCTGTGACATAAACAAGCATGTGCAGTCTGGAGGGCATGGGGGCATGAACAATGGCCAGATGGGGGGAGGTGGGGGACAAGGAGGGGGCACCAATACCTCAGATGTCATCGTTAAATCAAGCAGTGATGTCAAGGTAGATCATTGTCAACAGCAAATAAGAAAAACAATCTAATGTGGTCAATGAATAACTACTGATAGGATATCAGCTCAATCTGCGTTGAATTCGGCAACAAGGCTCATATTCTGATTGTCAAAATTTGCTCACATCACTCCGCTGTTAAAAAAACTAGATTGGCTTTGTTTCCCGGAGAAGGTGGCCTACCATGTTTGTCTGATGGTATGTAAAGCCATCAATGGCTCAGCTCCACCTAATCTGACTGCCATGATTTTGCTTGTTGAGATGGGTGTGTGTCAGATCTGAATGCGATGGTGCAATCAATTTGGTTTAGCAGTGCCGTCAAATGCACACAAATTTCGGAGAACGTGCTTTCTGTGTTGTAGCTCCGGTAGAATGGAACAGACTGCCACTCGGAGTGAAGAACTCCATATATGCGGGTGTATTTTGTGGAGCACTCCAGACCCGTGATCGGATAGGGCCCTTGAGTTGTGACACACACAAAAACGGCGATCTGTGATTATTTGTAATTTAAAATAAATACTTAAGCCTGGTATATAAACTGATTGACTTTATTTTCAGGCACTAACATACTGTGATTTGAAATGTGTACATATGGGAGGGCTGGCGGATGTTCTCAGACTCTATCCAGAATATCAACGAGAGTTTTTAAACGAATTCCAACATGACCTCACATACAACTTACGAGAAGGATATGAAGCTGAGGTGAGCAATCACAATCTCTCATAACTTGTTCTTTGCAATTAAAACTCACTTTATCTGTAATCTATAATCTAAGTTGCAAAGAAATGTATGCCCACAAGCAGTAACATGGAAGTTTGCGCTTACACATGCTGCATGTATATGTACAAAATAAACCAAACCTCACATGAACATAAACTTAGCAACTCCTGCCGCCTTTTCCTGAAACCGAGGTGGCATTGACAAAAGTGAGCCAAATTTGGACTGCATCTAATAGGTTGGTATGGGTCAGCCCCATACCAACCTATTAGTCAAAGAACATTTTCAAGCAACAAGTTTATAATATTGTTACGAAATAGGGTTCAAAAGTCTTTCAAATTAAAATACACAGGTCTTCTTATCCAGTTGTTTATTTTACACTTTTACATTTTTATTTTCACAAAGCTTTCTCGACTATTCCACTTGGTTTCTGTTCACTGATCAAGTTAGTTCTATGTGTTTGTAAATCTCGTATGACACTGCTGGCCCTGCAGGCCACTTGCACCCTTTATACTCTCTAAAGCAGTATAATCTAGACCCTATAATTACTAGACAGTTCCAGAAAGACATAGTAATTATTATTTCTCGATGCTTCATGTAATACCTAGAGAATTCTACACTTATACACAATTATCGATCCTACCCACCAATACTTATGAGGATTCTTATAACTATAACTACCCATACTCATTTCAATATTTACATTTCATATTTACATAACAATATTTTGTTGTTAATACTTTATAGCAAGAAGAGGAAGAAAACGATGCACCAGCATTGCCGTCTATAAATGAGGACGATGAAAATTCCGGCGATGAAAATTTGCCCCTGACTTCACCAGCTAAGAAGTCTCCTTTACACAAATCCTCCAACAGTCCAAGACATCCAAAACTATCTTCCAGGTAACAATGAATTTTATTTACCCTCATTTATTTTTCATTGTGAGCTTTGTGGTCTTTTAATGTCTTTCTTGTATAAATGGTCTATCACAAGCATGCAATTTTCCCACATTGCCTCGCTGACGTGCACCGCATTGAGTCTTGACAATAACTGAGTGTGCGTGCATTTTGACTGGCTTGATATATCTGTACATCTATAAATGACCTTTTTGTTTCTGAAACAGGGTTGAAGAGTTACGAGGTCGCAGTAGATCCTCAAGTGGTGCTGGTTTGACTTCCTTGAGGGAGCGTGTGGAGCGCCAGAGATCTGTCAATATTCCTAGTCCCATGCAAGATGACCGCGACTCTTTGGAAGGTCTGAACCTTGAGGTCCATCACACCAGGTCATCAGTAGAAAGACTCGATACACAAGTTTCGACTTTGCATCATGATGTAGCAGCTCTCAGCATGGAGGTATGAAGGCTCTTTTATTTTATTCCTTATTCAATTCAACATTCATTCTAACTTCATGATATACTAGTAAAAGAGTTTTTAGAAATACAAGAGTATTGTAAATAAACAAATTAACTTTCGCTTTTATGGTCAGGGTTGGATAACAAAGACTTTTTGGAATATTTTGGGTAGGGGCATGCTCTATTCTCACTTGGCAGTTATTTTATATGCCAACATTTTATTTTCATAAGCGAGAAACATTTTCATGGCTAGTTATTGAATACTGTGCTTATCACGTTTTTTTCTTGTTGAAAGGTGAGGAATGCTATCCAAGCTCTCCAAGAGATGACAACCCCAATGCATTGGAACAGTGCACATTCCAACCCCAACCTGCAGTGGGCTCACGGAGCAGTTGGCACCATGACCACCACGCTGGCCAGGAGCTCCTCGCATCCTCCTGAAATGTTCTGTTGGGAAGATGAGCGAGCAGCCCAAGATGCCCTCACACACCGGGCAAACAGATCCACCCAAACCGATAATGAAGACTTATTCTTGTTGCCAATAGTTACGCAGTACATCATGGATAACCCAGAAACTGTTCTCTTGCTGCTTGGGTTAGATCCCGCCGAGTACTCTTCTCCTCTAGGTGACCGATCTCTCTGCTCAATGCTAGAGATCCAGCCCGACATCAAGCCGCTGAGCACAATACAAGAAACAGCCAGCATACAAACTTCAACTGAAGACGTCTCAAGTAGCAATACATCTACTCATAAACTAAGCTTAGAGAAATTAGACGACAGCAAAAGAAAAAGAAGCGCAGATCATAATTACAAGAGAGAATCAACGAGAGATAGAAAAGCTAGACATAGATATTCCGCTGGTGATTTAGATACAGAAGCCGCCAAGCTCCTCTTAAATACTGTTACCATTCCCTCCACCCGTAGCTTAAAGTTCCATCCCTCAGAAAGTTGAAGTGAAACACAGATCAAATAAATTATCATTATACAAACTGCATAAAAGCCTACAAGACCGAAAAATTTGACAAGGAAAATAGAATTTCAGTAGAACTACACCTATCCAAGCTAATTGGGAACGGGCTCCACTCAGATAATAAAAAAATTGGCTAATAAAGTTAGCATATACACTTTCGGGGAGAGAAAGGCAATAGGGCACTTAAACAGAATCACTATTTTGGTAATTGCAGCACGTTTCCATCTTCCTTTATATTTTCTGAAATTCTGAAAGCAATTTGGATAATCAGCAATTCCGATAGTTGGAGCTGGGATAATTAGAACTCTACTGTAACACAAATCTTGTCACATAAAAGTTTGGTGGTTCTGAAAGACTTTAAATAATTATTATGGTTGTTTACTAAACTAGATTTATGATTTTATCAGATAGCTAATATGAAAATTCAAACTTGAATCATAAATGACATAAGTAAGTATTAAATAATAAATTAGTTAAACTACAATTGATAATAACGTAAGCTATGTGATGTGTGTACATAAATACTTAGATTCCATAAACTATTTTTGTTCACAAAAAGGAAAAACTATTATCTATTTATAATGATAAGAAATTCTTCTAAATGTACTTTATTAATGTTACACTATTACTGTAAATAATATTTATGAAATGTTGATAATATTTTTATTTAAGACATGTCGCTGGTCGATGAAAGCATATCAATGTGATGTTAAATTGTAGTGCCTATTGTTAGAGTACTCTTCGATATGCCTCAAAGGTTTAATATTCATAATCTTTCAATTATTATCGGGCAGGAGAATTCATTTATCTTATCATTTCCTCTATCTTAGAAACTGTCCATGGAACCTGACAGACAATTGTGCGCAGCACAGTTAGTCTGCTATCTATAACATTGTAAAATGTACCATTGTTCTTTCAATTGAAGAAAAATAAAGGAATAAGTTGATCATGTTATGAAAATTATTTTTATTCATGAAACGTGTGAGTCATACAGAATCAAAGATGGCAGTTTAGGATATTTGCAGAAAATGAAAAAGGGAAAGTATCTGTGTTTCCATGACATTATCTGTGTTTCCATGTATGTATTTACATAATTTTCAGTAAAAATCCTTGATTGCAAAGTAAGTACTCATTTCTTGTTTCCCCAGATCCGGGATTTCACGTTGTCAAAAAATTGTGTTTTGAGCATTGGTTTTGAGTTAAATATGGCGTTCAATAATATTTGGTGCATGTTTTGTGATGATAAATTGCCATAACTCAAAGAATAAAATGACAGGTAAATATCGCAAGAACTTCATTTCAAACACATTTTTCTTGATTTGACACTTTTGACTTGTTGCACCTAGATTTTCAGGTATGATCATCCACTCATAAAACCTATTGTGAAACTAAATATATCCATAAGTACTTACTTAGATGTTAAAAACTTCATATTATAATTTTCGAGGAATACACACAACTTATCTGCGAGAACTTTATTGTAATTTTAATTTTGAAATAACTTAATAAAAATCAGCAAAAACCATTTCTTTTGACACATAGGTTTTAAGTAAGTATCTGTCATATACATAATTAAGATTGACATAATAGCCATTTCAAAAGGTCTGACCAATATAAAAACAGAAGATATTTGATTGATAGCATAATAGACATATTTTGTTAATGTTGAATGGGCTCAGTATTTCATAGACAACCAAATTGTGACTCACACGGCTAAGATGCCAGGGAAACAGCAAACAAACATCACCCTGGTCATATACCTAATCCGCCAAGAAAAAATCCAATTTCAAATTTTGTACAGAGTCCATTATATATTTTTATGTTCAATAACTCCCAACCATAAAGCCATGACATAAGCTCAAATCAAATTCAAATAATACTTTGTAGATAGACATTATTTTTCAATAAAATAATTTCAACAACCTTAACTCTTGTGTTGTACTTTACACCTAAATATTAAATGCTTAATTTTTTCTGACATTAAGTCAGAAAAAAATTCTGACATTCATTATCAAGAAATAAGTAGGTACTCAGGCGAATTAAGTACCTGCTCGCTTATTATTGTTCAAAATATGTTTTTAAATCTTTCTTCACCATCATGTTTACTTACATACATTCCTCTGTTTGTTTTTTTTTTAATAGATTTGTTAAAGGAATGCAATTTACCAACCTATTTTGCCTGGACAGAAATGGTTATTAAAATAATCAAGTAATAATTCATTACTGTATATTTTAATGAATTATTAATTAATAATCACCCATAATTAATATTGCAGTTTAGTAAGTAAGAAATAATATAATTTGTATAAAAAAAGCTCTCTTTATTCTTTTCAAATATTTCATACAAGTACATTCAAGTATTCATGATAAAAAGCTACTGTACTATTTCCTTTTATTACTTTTATGACTATGTGATGATATTTTTGTATAATGGGGACAGTTCCTGACATCACACACTGAAGCCTCGTTCCTCTCTCGCGAGCTGTCGTCATGACTATTCTTGTGTCGACGTTTATCGCTGCATTCATTACAAGCTTCCTTAGATTGCTGTCTACACTTCTCCCTATTCTGAGACCCCAACGAGTCATTTGATTCTGTCCAAGCTCGGCAATAATCACATGACAAACCATTCCTTCTATGAGAAGTGAAATTCCTACCTTTCACCTTTTCCAAAATTCTTTTACAGTTGCTCAAATTGCTATCAGTCATCGGACATTCCTTTTCATTAAAATAACCATTCTTCATATTATAGTTTTTTTCCCTCTGTACACTCACAGTTTCCTCATTTTTAGCAACACAATCTGTAGTAGAATGTTTTTTGCTAACCTTTACATCGTTATTCTTTAGATTAATTGATATATTTAATATATGCGGGTAATTTTCATCCCCGGAGTATTTTTTATGTTTAAAGTTCCTGTCAGTTTTTTTGTTTATATAGTCATCCAGATTATTTGCATGGCAGCTCTCATTGCTGTGATTTGAAGGGCAGTTTCTCAGGTTGTCATTTTCAGCTTTCTCCCTATATTTATCCATGATCTGTGCCCTCCTCTGTTCTCTCTGCCTCACCAGCATAGCCGGGGCACACAGGGGCTCGGGCTTGGTCCTACAGCACGGGTTATTGTGGCACTGCTGCCTGAGACAGTCATCCTGCAGGCCGTTATGTTTAACACAGTCGCATCCTGTGAGCAGCACTCCTCCATATAATTCACGGCTCTGCACACCATGCAGTTGACTCTTACTACTTACAGCACCACAATATTCCTGAAAGATTATTTAAAAAGAATCATTGGACTCTATCTAATCTGGACTATTTTCTCAGCGAGCAAACAAAGTAATGTAAGTAATGGTAGCTCTCTTGATGAAGTCTTATCTTTACTAACATTCAAGAAATTAAAATGGTAAAATTGGAATGTGATATCAAAGCAATATATTGGGAAAGATTTTTTCCTAGCCGAGGAACATCTTAAAGAATAATAATGGAGACGATGTTCAAAGCAGACCAAGACTCATTAAACATTGGAACAACACAAGATTTTTTTAAGATAATCTAATATAACTTTTATCACATACATTTCCTCTTTTCATGTTGGAATATTTTCGATTTGGTTCCGGGCAAGGACAGTCTGAATGATTTCTGAAAGACAAATGACGTTACTTTTTTAAGAGAAGAAAACATTGATTAATATAAAATAAATAGAGCCATTTGGCATGCTTAAGCCCCGATCAGTGAGGTCTTATTATAATCAATCCCCAGACTTCTGAAATTGTATGCATTTTTTTTCATAGTAAGTACTTATACCTATTTTCAACGATCTACATAAAAGAAATATTATAGATAGAGCATCAGAGCTTATCGGCGGGCCAAAAACAGTGCAGCCTAGGGTGGTGTCCTCTTAATACAAATGAGGTCTAGTTAGAAATAGTTTCCAGGCAACTGTTAAGGAAAACTGTCAAACAGAAAACATTGTTATTTTATATCTCTTTTTGACATGTCTTGGCACATTTGTTAGTACCTACTTTGGGAAGAAAAAGACATATGCTTTCTTTTTATTGATAGATGCTTATTCCGTTTCATGTTTCATAGCACATGAGAACTCATATTATGTCATAATATGATCTTAAGGAGAGGTTACACTATGCCAGCTGCTGCCATAACAGTAGACAGCTACTGCACCTGTGCACTGGTATGGCAGTAGCTCGACTCGCCTCGTTCGGTCCCATTATACGAGCTGCTGCCATGACAGTAGACAGCTTGTACGTGGTACTTGTGGCGTGGTGGGGGGTGTCGAGTGGCGACGAAAAACAAAAAATGTTGTAGTAGCTCGCATGACAGCTACTGACCCACTCGCATATGACAGTAACTCGTATTATGCGGTCACACGGTGCAAGTAGCTGCACAGCAGTAAGGCCAGCTCGCACGCTAGCTCGCATAGTGTAACCTAGGCATTAGGTACATTGATTGATGCAAGAAAATAAATATCAAAAAAACATAGATATTATTTAATAAGCAACATTACTAAATTACCCTGGAGCCATTTCAGAATGAAGATTCGTTTTTTTCCGTGTAAATACTGAATTAATCTTGTTTATAATTTTATTTTATGTCTTAAAATAGCACAATAATTTTGATTAAGTTCCCACAAAAAAATTTACTCTTCCCAAATTTCAAACAATAAAGTTTTGTTTTTTTTTGTCAAATTTTGTTTCCATTAAAATATTTAAAAAAAAAGAATGTAAAAGATGAAAATAATGGCTTAGGTAGTTAGATATTTAAGGCTCACATTATGCACATTGCCAACTCAGGCCAACTCTAGATATGCTTATTAACGAGGTCCAAGCATTTTTTAATTTGAAACTTTTTTCTCGGTAAGCAAATGTTATAATAGTCTTGCATATAACTGCCATCATTAGCAACCTATAACAAAATATTTGTAAGCCTTTTCCCCAGCAACCCGGTTGAGTGATGACACAATATTATTGATGCCAATTCACATAAGTACGGACTTAATTTTTTTCTGAGTTTGCTTTCGATGGACTCAAAACATCACCGGATCGGATGTTCCATTTTCAGCAGGCAAATGTCACGCATCGTGATTAGGGTTCATAGCAACCAATAGCATAATTTAAATTAGGCTTTGCCTTAGCCCACAACTTTTTTGTCTATGTCAAGTGTGCGGACTCCATTCACTTTTTCAATCATTTCGTAGCCATTTTGATCCTAACACATCTTGTCATTGTTTTTCTCTCTGGCCTCTGATCTCATCGTTCAAGGGACTTAAGATACAAAAAAATAGCCAACTTATATCATTTCTAATGAATCAAACACAGCTGATGGAGAATGTGCATTTATTTGTTTGCCAATTTATAATAATTCCTTCATATAATTTTTTAATATTTTTTTAGAATTGTGGGCAGTAGGCATTGGTTTTGAAATTCAGGAAAACAAGCTTATCTCAAGCACTGCACCTGAAAAAATATAAAAAGAGCTTGCAAATATTAATAGATTTAAAAATATTTTAAGTATTATTATTTTGAAAAAACCCTTACATTAGATTCAAAAGCATAAGAGCAAAAATCAAATTTATCTCTTGTATCTCTTATTTTTTCTCTTGGAGGATGTTGTGTTATGTCTCTTATTCCATCGTGAACAATCAATGGTGTAACTTCACACGGTGAACAGCATAAATTGATTTGCACTTTAGGTGGGCATCGCTTCTTGCAACATACCGGAAGAATTGGTTTAGACAACTCCTGGCAAACGACTTTAACAGGAGGTTCAATGTCAATGATTTCGGGGCATCGCATAGGAGGGCATTCATAAAAACAATAATCTGGGCACGGAGACAAAGGTTCAGCATAAGGTGGCTGCTTGCAACATAAACTCGGGACTTTTTTCCTCATTGGCAATGGAGTCACAGAACGAGCAGGAACCAGAAAAGGCCATACTTCAGGGCAGGGCATGTATTTGCAAGGTGTGCAGCTTTGTACAGGAACGGTACATGGGCAGCAGGAACAATTTCCCGTGCACATATTATTTTGAAAGCACATGCCTTATTTTTTAAAACACTTTCAATTTAAAACAAATAATTTGTAGCTAAGTGCCTAATGTTTAATATAGAAAATTAATCTTACGTTTTACATTATTTTGTTTTAACAAGTTTTTTTGTTTGGAATATTTCGAATTTCCTGCAAAAGAAAAATAGTTGCCAGAGTAAAAAATATGAAAAAATAAGGGACTACTGGGATTCTGACACCTCTGACAGATAAACATAACCTAAAAATCATCGTAAGCTTTATTGGCTTTTCGATTCCAAAATAATTGAACCATTATTATAAATAACATTAACATGACAAATATTTTGAAAAGTGGAGATTTCCAGTGCAGGTTTGTGTAAATCAATGTTTTGACCTTTGTATGAATATAAGCATGTACCCATGTAGAATTTTATTTTTGCTTGAATTTTTCTTTCAGGGTCAGTACAGTTTTAAACAAAGATGTGTCACAATACGGGAAACAGCTCATTTTCGATGGCAAAGAAGACACATGTTGGTGCTCAGACCAAAAGTCCCCACAATGGGTGGCGTTACAATGGAAAAATCCTGTAAAAATATCAGCATTCCAGATTCAATTTCAAGTAATTACCAAGATATCTTCAATATTTAGCTTCAAAAGTATTACCCAGAAGCAAACGCGTATTTTTATACTTTATTTGTTTTGTTGTAGGGAGGTTTTGTCGGCCAAGATTGTGAAATAATAATGCTGAATGAAGACAACGAACAAAAAATTGAACCATTTTATCCTGAAGATGTTAATTCGTTACAAAGATTCCAGATTTCTTCTTCATTTTTAGTGAAACAGATAACTTTAAAATTCAATTCTAGCACAGATTTCTTTGGTAGAATAATAATTTATCACATTTTTGTTTATTCATGATTATTGGAAAGCAATACAAGCACTCTCTTCACAATACTGTTTTTTCTACACATGAACATGTTATTTTCATGAAAATACTCTTTTCAGTATCCATTTTTTATTTCTATGAAATTTATTTTTATAAATATTCAATATTATATTATGAATAAACAGGCTATGAGACTGAATTGGGTATTTTATTTTTAATTAAGATTAAATTCATGTCTGCATGGATTTGTTAAAGATGTGTATAAAATTACAATGGTCCTGCAAAACACTGGCAACTATTAGAATCAGAGTAGAAAAAGAGGAAGCATTCTTACAAGGCAAAATAAAATGCTCAGCGATTTAATTGTTCATCTTATGCGCAACGCTACTAAGCTATACTATAACTTTTTGTTACATTCTCCCCGAAGGGCTGGCATGGGGGGAGTGAGCCTATTTATTTTTACATGTAAGGGTTGCCTCATGCCAACCACTTAAGTTGAATAGGGGTTTCCCTGCTCCCAAGGCTGGTACTCATTTCTTGTGAAGACTGAGTAAACCTTGCTGGTATTTTATTTTGAGTTTGAAATAAACACTGAAATGGGATATCATTTCTGACACCCTTAATGGGATTGGAACCCGGCTCTTGGCATGGAATGCAAACACTACCAACTGAGCTGCTATCGACAGGATATAAGTTATTAAAAAGGGCATATTATACTTATTACAAATGAAAAAAATAGGCCCCAGAAAAAAGCATGATAAAATTTGCCACAAACAATGTAACATATAATATAGGTATACACCTATAATATGCTATATTATTATTGCATTATTCCTTGACTAAGTTTGATATGAGGCAGACCCCTCATGGTGTATATACTTGGTTCACTTTGCCAATGTCACCCTGGTTTTATAAAAAGTCGGCAGGAGTTGTAAGGTTGTAAGTTGTAAGTTGTAAGGCTATAAGCACACATGCAGCATATGTAAATACGAACTTCCTCGTGTCTGCCTGTGAGCGTGCATTAAATATGAACCTTAAATGCCAATGTATCATTTTAACTTGGATTATAGAGGACTTTTACATTATATTCAGTGAATAAAAAATTAAGTTCTTATAAAAAAAAGTTTTTTTTTTCATTTAATACCTACCAACTGCACAATAATACTGGCGCTCTACTATTCTTCGATCACGTGTGCCACAAACGAAGAAGAAAGCTTTGACATTTAAATTTTTGACGTTTCGATGGAAATGCTCCCGTAGAGTATTTACTTATTTTGTTTCATTTTAAATTGTTAATCAAAAATGTCGTACGTTACAGGACCTTTTCATTATGTTGGGGAAGATGGCGTAGTTTATAGTGTTTACCTAGCGACGGTAAGCTGTAAAATTGACACTACTGGAGTAAAGAACAATGAAACATGTATCAATGAAAATATTGTTTTTCTTGTATTGGAGCCGGCACAAATTATACTGACCAAAAGTTGTAACGTCACATCGGGAGTATTCTTACTAATGTTGTGGTATTGGTTGCTATCGAAGGACCCTAGTCACATAGAACTGTGACATTAGCCACCATTTGGAAGTAGAACTCAATTCCTACTTACTCCATTGTTTCTAATGATCGATCAACATAAAATATAGGTATAGATGGTGTATGCCAGTTCTTTGGTATCTAATGCACGTGCCATAGTACGCTATAAGCCTACAAGGAAAATAAATAGTCATAGGCCGTGTTCGGGGAGCGCGCTTCAAGCGCTTCAAGCACTCACACACCGTTCGGGGAGCTCATCGTAAGCAAATATTATGAGGTATGACGTCACGCACGACGCCTCGACCGTTCGCTATTTTCGCTTTTTTGCGAAGGTGGGTCGGCTGAAGCGTTCCAACTTCACACCAATGGTTCATACAGTTCAACTGACAGTTGACAGCTAACCTCAACAACACGAATATTAGACACAATTATTAATGTTAAATAATGGATTCGATATATCAAAAGCTCTTCAATAATTGAAGATTCTGCTGGAAATATTGGAATCATGGCTCAATAATGCGTTTCAAGATAAATCTGCATCCGTTCTGCCGAGCTTTGACAGCTGCTGTGTGGTTGACATATGAAATTCGCTTTTTATCGTTCGGGGAGGTTTGCGATCGAGCTACCCCCACCACGATTTTTACTGTAAGCGTTCAAAGTGCTCAAGCTAGCTCCCCGAACACGGCCATAGAAAATAATGCTATATGCCAAAAAAAAAACAATTTTGACACCCAGCAAAAAAACTTTTTTTCTGTTTCGACACCCCAAACTGCTCTGATGCTCCATCTAATTTGATTGATGTGTCTAGTACACGAAACTATCAAAATTTTACAAAATACTCCTGTGTAATTTCTTCAAAATCTCTAAGCAATAAAATTATCTTAAGTCTGATATTTTTGCTTACAGGAAAACTTTTCGACATCACTCGGAGTAAACCTTGATGATGCTCAACACACACAGCAGTTTCCACAAGAGTTTGCCATAACAGACGTAATTGATCAGCCATCAATTGCTTCTGACATCAATGTGACAGAAAATATAATAGTAGATACTCTTCATCCGCCTCAAGGACAAACCCAAAACAATGTTGCCACTGTGAAGGCCATTAAAACAAATGACATATCTACAGGAATCACTTCTCCGATTAAAGCTGGCCCTGGCAGGCCAAGAAAAGATGGGAATCCACCTTATGGAAGTCAAAATGTAAGTGACGTTTTACAAAAAGGGTTGCAATGTGTCTTTTCTGACAAAATGAATTTATGAAACAACTCCACTGGTGAAATTAGACATTGTTATGTATGATCTTTATAAACTTAAAGACGGCAAACTAGTGTTTATGCTGAAAACATAATAAATATATGGAACTACAGAAATTGTTAGCGATCTAGGATTTTAGGTTAGAATCTAGAATCCAGCCCACTGCAGGCGAGATACTATTTGAACAGAACTGATGATTTTATAAAACAGAATGGTTCAGTCAATTTTTTGTGTGTTTTTCTTGTTTTTAGATGGTCCAGTGCTCCATTTGTGAGGAAATATTCAAGACTAAGTTTCGCCTTAGTAAACATATGAAAAACAATCATCTGGAACTGCAGACTGTGTACAAGTGTAATAAATGTAGTGCCAACTTTACATGCTTGGTGAGTCATTTCAATAGGTGCCTTGACATGGCAATGACAAAACATCACAGAAAAATCCATCACAATGACAAATCAGAACACATGCAAATATTTTTTTATTAAGTTTATCGAATAATTGGACTCCTCCACAACAAAATGCAACTAAGCTCCAGATCCCGAGGGGGTTGGTTCTCTTTGCTTGTGATAGTTGTGTAAAGCTTGCCTGTATTTTATTTTTGCTTTTAAATAAACATCAAAGGTGTCAAAAATATTCTTGTGACACCTTTGGTGAACACAATACGTAAAACGAATGTACCTGTGTGTTGTTTATGATGTTTTATCATATGACATTTTTTATTGTGCCGTTTATGGGATGTTCTGCTTGAAGTTTGTGATGTTTTGCCATTGTGATGAATTTTCCGCTGATGATGATGGATGATTTCTTTCCTGTGGCGCCATTTAATGTCCAGGACCATCTCAAGAACGCATTGCTTCTGGAGAAAAGCAGTGTCTTCAGTCCCTTTCTGAAGGTGGAGGTAGGCTGGTTCGCGCGAACACCGACGGGCAAATTGTTCCAGGCAACCGGCCCGGCCACCCCAAAGCTCCTGTCTGCCAAATTTGATGTGTTCGCTCTTTTGGGCACTATGACCTTGTTGACAGCAGTGAAGGCAGAGCGTAGTGGTCGTTTTGAAGGCTTATCAACAGAACATAGCTCAGCGAGACATGGGGGTGCCGTGCTGTTTTGTCATGTGAATCATTGTGATGTAATTTCATGTGATGCTTTATCATGTGATGTTTTGTCATGTGATGTGATGTCAAGTGTTGTTATGTCATGTGTTATTTTGTCACTGTTCTGTTGTGTCGTGTTATCATTTGAACCATTTAATTCTAAACTGCGATAAACCCTGTTAAATAACAAGTATAATATTTCCTTACTCAATATTTTATGACACATGGTTATTTGTATCATTCTAGGAAAAATCTATACTGCACGCAAGTGAGCATTGGGAGTTGGGAGGTGCTTGTCCTATTCCCTCATATCTAGGATGTCAAACTCACTTCAAGAGAAAAGCTGTGTTGATTGGTCATTTAACCAAGGTGCATCTTGCCAAAAATGAGGTAAATATTATTCCAATTTAAAAAACGAGTTTTTTTCTAATTTACAGGACACAGGATTAAAAGAATAATCTTTTTTACTTATTTTATAATACTCCTATTTTTTTTTTCAGCAAATCGCTGCTCCTAAAAATGCAACCACAATACGGAAGACACTATCATATAACAACAGTATGGTAAATGAGAACTTATTATTTTTGTTTATTTCAGTCATAGTTTCTAATACAAATTTAAGGTAGGTACAGGTTTTTATTGAACCAGTGAAAATGTTAAGTCAAATTTAAAAATGTGTCTGTTCAGGAGATGCTATGGCTCTGCAGTGCCCTTGTAGTGAATAACAAAACATACTGTAACAATTGGCATAATATTATTATTATTATCATTGATTTTAGGGAAATCCATATAAATGTGAGACCTGTCCAAAATCATTTGACAAACCTTCACATTTGCTAAGACACAACCGTATCCACACAGGAGAAACTCCTTACAAGGTATTTATTTCATAATATGATAATCATTATTGTTTAAGCGCGAACCAGTTGTCTGTTTAGGGGCATACATCATATCGCACGTTTAATAATAAAGAGCAATAACTCAAAAAACAAGAATGTTGGGAAATCACGTTTAAAGTTCAGACACCCAGTACAACTTGTATGGGATGAAAAAGGCGGCCGATGTTTTATCTCGGTCATATTCGTCTGAATTGAACGGCTGTCGCATTCTACCTATTCTTCTCGCATTTTTCTTGCGTTTTATTAAAAAATCTCGATTTTCCCAATTTTCGAGTTATTTCTCTTTATTATTAAGCGTGCGATATATTCAATTTAAATCTTAATACACCTTTGCAACTTAGATTATAGAGTTTTACGATGATTATATTGTGATCTAATAGAAGTGATCAATGTTTTTTTGACATGTTTGTTTACTTGCAGTGTTCATTCTGTCCACGGTCATTTAACCAGCAAAGTACTCTTACGACCCACAAACTTATACATTTGAATAAAAGGCCTTATAAATGTAGGCATTGTGACGCATCATTCAGGCAGGCTGGTAATCAATACAAACTCTTATTCTCTTTCTAACAATGGAAGACTACAGGGGAAGAACAAGGAATGTCAGTTGAAGAACATTTTGAATCAATTAAAATTTTAAATTTGAAATCATGGTTATTGCCTGCCACAACGAATCGGATATACCGCCATAAACTGTGATAGTGACTTGTTGCATTACAAAATTTGCATAGCTTTAGATACACACAGATGCCACTAGATGGCATTAGCAGATTATTTTCTCATTTTTGCTGACATTCCTTGTTTTTCCGCTGTAGTCTTCAATTGGTAACATGGTTTCAATTACATCTTTTGAATCTTTTGACATAATGTCGATACCTTCAAGGTGAAACTGAATAAGTGACATATAGAGGCTCCTCAAATATGTGCATATTTTTTTCCTATTTTCTACAAGAGAAAACACTAAAAAAGTGTGAAAATCATGTAGTTTTTAAGTTTTTCATGAGCACTGCCTTCGGGGATAATGTGGCAAGAAGTTGCACTGATGTGTTACTTAGTTGTGTTTAGTTGTCTTTACTTGTTTTTAATTAGTTCACTTCCTATGAGAAGTTACACCCAATATGTTTTATCTACGATTTCTCACATCAATGAATCAGCACTTATTCAGTTTTACCTTTAAGGTGGTGATGTATTCTTACAACCTCCTGCAGTCATTTTGTCTATTTCAGGAAACCGGAGGATACATGAAAGGCGATTGCATCCTCCAGGAGGAGCAGCAAGTTTTTTACCCTGTCCATACTGTGCTTGCGTGTTTAAGTTTGCTCAAAATCTTAATTCTCACATGCAAAAAGCTCATGAGGTACTTATACAAATCCCTCTATCCACTCTGATACATTATTTACTCTTACTACCAACTATATCAGTTTGAAAAAGTGTTTTATAAGTAAGCAATAATTATATTTGTAGAATCTAACAGAAGAGCAGACAATGGCCAACACAATGTCCGATGTAATGAAGAACCTAGAGCTAATGAGTAACAAACCAAAAAGTAGAGTTGATATTTTACAAACAGCGCTATCAGACAGTGGTGTTACTCCACCCATGGTAAATATCCATACGTGTAGTTTATACATTTACAAATCATTTCCTTTGTATGAATGACGATTATTCAGCCATTTATCATATTTTAGAAACCCGATAACACCTCCATTGTCTTTAGAGCATGTGGTGACCTTAAAGATGGCAGTAAGTATGAATGCAAGGCATATGGGATTGTGAAGAGCCACACATCTAACAGTTACAACTGCCAAATCTGCAATGCAAAATTCACTAAAAGCTCTGATCTTATCAGGCATATCCCTGTTCATGAAAGAGATCATCCATTCCAGGTATTTCCTTTTAACATTATTAGTAATAAATGGCTATCATCATTACCATGTATATCTACATAAAAATTATTTATTTCAGTGTGATCTCTGCGACATGAAATTTACCCTTTCATCTCAATTAAAATTACATAAGAAAAGTATTCACCAAGTGTATGTATTCAATTACTTTTGAAATAACAAATTGTGTATGTATCTGTTTGCGCCTATATTAATATATTTTTAAACCCCTACAGAAAGAAAAAACCGCACCCAAAAAAAAACACAAAAAATAATGGACAAAAAGCACAGATGAATAATGATAACTTACCAATAATATTATCTGCAGATGAAAACAACATTACAGTTACTGAAAATGCATTGATCCACGATAATGACATGAACGTTTTTGTACACAATAATTTTCTTAACATCGACTGCATTCAACCAGGAGATATAGATAATATGAATCAAACACAACCACCAGATAAACTAAGGCCACCAATATATGAAGAGTCTCTGCTTCACAAAGATGCCAATATTTTATTTGATCCAAATCATCTACAGAATAACTTTGTTACAGCACAATATGATAATTTCTCAATCACATTAAATCCCAGCAGCATCATGAATATTCAAGATAATAATATTTTTGAAAATTTAGTTACACTCAATAACGACCCACTGAAGTCCAGCAGCCATCCGTATGAACTTCAAACTGTCGGGGAGCAACAACCGTTGACAAACAATGTAATGGAATCAATTACAAGCCATAATGTTGCCATGTATGGGTCAGAAAATGAAGGAATTACAATAGATGCTCTGCTCAATCAGATGCATGGTAGCACTGAAAACAAAGTTGTCACATTAAACTTATCCGAACCAAATGCTGAAAGTCAAATGTTTAATATAGGAGATACCAATGGCTTGATGCAAGTCACCGATAGTATCCAAAATGACCACACTTTAATCAGTGATATTTCATTAATGCCCAATGGTGATTATGTCATAATGGTGGACCAGCCCATCCATAATTCCTTACCCGTAGAAAATGCTCTATCAGATGAAAACATCACAAAAATTAAAGTCCTAAGTTCTAATCACCCCAAGGAAGTAAAAAAAACACTGAAAAGTGGCAAATCAATAAAACAAACCAAACTGTCTTTTGAAAAACCTGAAGATCAAAACTTCTCACCGCCTGCTACTACTACTGATTTGTAAGTTTATTTTTTTCCATGTGTACATTTTGAAATTCGACTTTCTATATTTAAATTCATATTACTTTATTTTTTCATTTCAGTAAACAAACTATAAATGTGGATGAAATTAAACGGAGATATTTTACCACCAAACAAACCAAAGTATCGGATGGAAAAGCCATTGCACTCAAATTATTCTTGGTATGATAAATGATTGTTCAATAACTCATTACAAGCAGCATTACAGATTGTAGGCACTTTTTCTGCTCATCAGTTTAATAATCATGTTGGCTTATTAAGCAAATTTTCTGAAATAACTAAGCAATCCACGGTCTCACTGAGTCAGGTCTTAACTTTTTTTTTTAAATCCAAGGCTCAAACTCAGGCCCGCCGCACAGTCAGGTGGAGATGGGAGTCACAAGACTTACGATCTGTCTCTGGTTGGTTAAGGTTCCTTTCGTCATGACAACGTTCCCAATTCCTCCCGACTCATCCTTCCTCCCAATATGTAAATCCAATTTATTGTATGTGATCAGAGAATCAACGTAATTGGCACAAATTTCATAGACAAATAAAATTGTGATGTTACATGTATGGGTTAAGTTGGTATGAGGATGACAACCCATACTGTAAAAAATGGTTCACTTCTCCAATGTCACCTCTGTTTCAGAGAAGGTTTGCAGGAGTTGCAGGGCTTGTGTTCATTCGAGATTCGGTTTTTATGTTGTGAGTCCACTTGCAGCATGTGTAAACGTGAACTTATATGTGTCTGCTTGTGGGAATGCATTTAAAAATAATCTAATATGTAATATATATTTACAACTTATATTATAGATTATAGAAATGGTCTGGTTACTAGGGAAAAAGCAAACTAATATTTTCTCACTCATTGCTAAGGACCCTAGTCACATAGAGATGTGATGTTTGCCCACCCAGAATAAAATTATGTGTTCAAATTTGTGCTGAGTCCATTTGTGGGTCATTTGTGTTTACACAGTGGAACATGCTAATCCCTGTATTTATTTACAATATCATTATACTAATTGCAGGATAAGACTAGAAGCAAGATAAGTACTGAGCCTGCACCATATAAGTGTACATCTTGCCCCAAAAGTTTCACTAAACTCTCAGACCTCCAGCGCCACACCACCACCCACACTCGTGTAAAGGCATTCCAATGTGAAGTGTGCTCCAAGTCTTTCACTCTCAAATCAACATTAGTGAAACACAAAGCAATGATCCACTCTGATTCTAGGAAAGTACAATGCAAGGTAATTCAACAAAATAATTGGCATATTGTCACATTTTCATCTAAAATTAAATGTAGTCCGAGCATTCAGTATTTTCTTCAGCAGCGATAGCACTGCTTTTTTAGGTCACACTTTGTCTATGGCACAACCAAGCATAACAGACAAAAAATTGAGAGTTGATGACAGATTCGGAAGCTAGTATCCATAGCAACCCTTGGCAGTTTTACATAGCAAATTTTCCCTGCCTTTTTGTACACCTTTGGCAACCTGAACTATCTTTTGCATGGTGATCTGCAATTTGGTTTCAGTGTACGATTGGCGGCGTCACTCAAAGTTTTAAATTGCTCGGTCAACCACTGTACTGCCTCCAGAGTCGCCCCATGGATGTCCATTCAGTCTCCACTGGACAATGCGGAGATACCAGGGCTGAAAGTCTCATCACCACGGTAATTCTTACCTACCGAATATCGGTAATATTTGTATGAAGTGGCCATCTTGAATTGACAGGTCTTCATACAAATATTACTGATATTCGGTAGGTAAGAATTACCGTGGTGATGAGACTTTCAGCCCAGGAACAATAGATGTTCTGTGGGTGTTTTATTATCTGGTTTTATCCACTTGAGTGTTTTATTGTCTGGTTACTTGTTCCAGTCACACTCTGGAGAATCCCTTTTACCCCATTTCTACAATACCTACATAGTTTGTACGTAATTCCTTGACTTATAGGTTGGTATGAGGCTGACCATCCATACTGTAAAAATGGTTCACTTTGCCAAAGTCACCCCTGTTTCAGGGAAGGTTGGCAAAAGATGCAGGGTTTATGTTCATTTGAGGTTTGGATTTTAATTAGTAAGTACACATTCAGCATTTGTAAGCGCGAACTTACACATGTCTGTTTGTGGGCATGCATTTGATAATAGATTATAGAGATTGTAGAAGTTGCTAAATGAAGTTAGAAATCTGTGACATAGCGCTGCTAAGGGAAATTAGGAATGTTTCAACACCATTTTGAACATTTTTTTTTGTAGGTATGTGGAAAATGGTTTGCAAGCAAATCAAGCATGATGAATCACATGAAAATTCACAGTGGTAAGCTACCATTTGCTTGCACGCTGTGCTCTTCGGCTTTTCGTACTTCTGGATCTCTAACATTTCATTTGGCACACCATCACTTCTCAGACGATGCAGGTTTGTGCAGACTTAGCATTTATCATTTTTTAACAATGTTTTTCAGTGATAATATAATATTCTTATCGCTTTACATTATTGTTTCAGAAAGTGTTGGTTTAAAAAAACTCAAGAAGAAGAAACTGGCCCACATTGTTGAAGAAGTCTGCAATTTATAGTTTGAGAATATTCATAAAAGAAAACCTTCAAATTGTAGAAAAGTGGAAAGCGTCAGATGAGAAATATTTTATTGCTCAAATTGCCTCGTGTGGGGGTGAAAATGAATAGGATGAAGGGACAATAAAAATAATTAAGTTTTCCATTTGATTTGAATTTTTTATTCTATACCAGCTGAAAAATGAAGGGGAGAAACACAGCCCTAATGATTGAAATAAATCTGCAGAATAAAAAGAGTATGTCGAGAAGAGTTTTTGTTATTATTTTTTATTTACTGTGAATATTTTTAGAAAACAAATAAAAGACTGCTTACATATTATACATCATACTTTAGATCTTCTTTTCCCACATGTACCACCAAGGGCGGATCTAGGATTTTTTTCTGGGAGGGGCAGACGGGCAAAAATAATCAACAATAACTACTGTTAAAAAATAATTAATAACGACTATTCCAACCAAAAACAGGCAAGAGTTTCACTCATGTTTTTTCTGTATTTTATTCTTTTATTTTAACAACTCTGATAATTTGATTTGCCTATAAGTATGTACTGTGATGGGACCTCCGCAATCGTCTGGGGGGGGGCACGTGCCCCTGTGCCCCCCCCCCTTAATCCGCCCTTGTGATAGCTTACCAATCCCCGCTGAAGAAATGAAGCTGAAACAAAAATTCAAATATCAATCTTTTCTCAGCAAGTAGATTTCATAGGTCTGCATACACCCTGCAACTCTTGCCGTCCTTCCCTGAAACAGGGGTGACATTGGCAAAGTGAAGCATTTTTTACAGCATGGGTGGTAAGCCGCATACCAACTTATAAGTTAAGGAACATACACAACAAATTACATTTAAGTATTTGATGATAACATGATAATACAAATAAAATAAAAAAAACACTTATCTCATTTGTGCCAACGAGATTAGTGCTTTTGGGTACCGACTCTATTTAATTTTGAAAATAATCTCTTTTAAATATTTTTATAGTGAATCGGTAGGTATCGTTAAAAAAAAGTGCTTGTAACTGCATGGCTGAACACTATTTACTTGAGTTGCCAAAAATATAATATAAAAGAAAAACGTTGTTTTGACATCTTTGACATAAAACTGACAGTTGTGCTGACAGTTCATGGCGGGAAAATTTGTTTTCGTTGTAAAATATTTTTGTTCTTTATTTTAACAAATAAATTTAGAGTTTCCAATCTCATTCACCATGTCTTTCGATCCAAGTTTGCTTCCGGATCTCCTTCCAATATATTACAGCCGTTTCTTTCCTACAAATGTTTTCTGCCGATGGTTGAGTTGCGGCAGCTCCCCTTACCCGTTGTCACATCGTGAACTATCCTTTACTTTGGCTGAAGATGTTTACATTCGTTATTTATCAATTACAAATCAGAAGGAATTGCAGGCGTTATTTCAAAAGAAATGCCCGTATAAAATAGATGTGGGGGCTGTTTATAATACCAAGTAAGTAGAACATCGAGCACTGAATGGACGTTCCAAATTTGAATTAATAGCGGCGGGCTAATGTGTAACTAGCAACCATGATCATTTTAGTGAAAAGGCAAACAAATATTTTTTATCAGCTGCTAAGGACCCTATTCACATAGACATGTGGCGTTTGCCCTCTGAAGAAAAGAGTATTTTCAAATTTGTGTCAAATCCATTCTAGAAGTCCACCTGCCGTTTCTTGCCTTGTGACCAGCCCATTGCTATTTTCGTTTGCAGACTATCAATATTGTTGACGACTTTTGTTGGATAAACTTACATTTTTGCTTTGTCTTTCAAGCATTTGTCCATTGTTGGACATTGGAACAATTAATATCATAGACAACGAAATTGTGGCACCACACACCCTAGTCAGATACAGGCACACACTCAGATCTGCTGTTGATGGTGGGATCATTTTTTTTCTCAGCAAGCAAACGTCTCACTTGTCTGGGACTATTGTCCTTTGCAACCAATAACAAAGTATTTGTATGCATTTTTCCTAGCAACCTGGCTGTTTGACATCACAATTTTTTTTACGTCAATTGTCATGCGGAGTCCATTTCATCTATCTATTGATTCCAGGCCGTCCATCTCCAAGCATGACTCCTCCGTGTTGGCGAGAGAGCTGGTGTTTGATATAGATCTCACGGACTATGATGATGTGAGGACCTGCTGCCAGGGAGCTGATGTCTGCCCCAAATGCTGGAAGTTCATGGTTGTGGCGTGCCAGATCCTAGATACAGCTCTAAAAGGTAACTTTCATGTTCAACAAATACATTGATGGTAAAATAATATAATAATAATAATTGAATTGGTTGAGTAGTTTGCTACATTTTTTGCATAAGAAATTTTTGACTTTTTTTGTATAGATTTATTTTTAAGGTTTTGTTGTTTTTTTTATACTTAAATGTTATTTATTACTCGTATTCCTTGACTTATAGGTTGGTATGAGGCTGACCACCCATACTGTAAAAAATGGTTCACTTTGCCAATGTCACCCCTGTTTCAGGGAATGTCAGCAAGAGTTGCAGGGCTTATGTTCATTTGAGTTTTGGATTTTATTTGTAAGTACACAATCAGCATTTGTAAGGGCGAACTACATGTGTTTGTTTGTGGGCATACATCTGAGAGCTTTGAATGAATATATCCTTGCAACTTAGATTATAGATTATAGAATAAGAGTTTAAGGCTTACACGGCCGGCTGATGATGCTGGAGAGATGTTTTCCGGGATCTGTTGCTGATGTCTCCGGTAGGCTTCTCCAACGTGAAAGTTCAATGATGAAGATAATCTTGATATCATAGATCTTGACATAGTTTTCATCAAGATCATCTTCATCATTCAACTTTTACGCTGAAGAAGCCCATCGTAGACACGGGCGAAACGGCCGGAAGCTCCAGCTCCCGTAGACCACGGCAACAGATCCCGGAAAACATCTCTCCGGTAAAATAATAGTTAGATCTTAATTCTGTGAAATATTATTGGTTCTATGCCTAATGAGTAGTTCAATATAATGTGGGGACATGTGTCACAAAACATTGTTGGTGGATTCTCAAGACTAGCTCGACCATAACTACTATCTACAAGTGCTGCTTGTCATTAAATCCTCTTTGGTTCCTTAGCCGGCTAAAATAAATTTGTGAACATCAGGACAAAAAATAATTTTGATAATAATACACTGAAAACGGAAAGATAGGGTGAGGAATGAGTTAGTGAGAGAAGAATGTGGTGCAAGGGAAAGTATAAAAGTAAAAATCAAAAGGGTTTGTTAAAATGGTTTGGACACATGGAAAGAATGAATGACGAAAGACTGACAAAGAGAGTGTACGCTGCGAGTATGAATGGAAGCCGTGGTAGAGGAAGACCGAGAAAAGTATGGATGGATCAAATTTATGAAATAGCGAATGAATGGGATATTCAGAGTCATAACAAAAGGAGCGAGTGCATGAAAAAGATTATGAGTCTGAATGAAATGAAAGAAGCCTGTCTGTGGGCATGCATTTAATATGAGCCTTAAATGTTAACATTTCTTTGCAGCTTAGATTATAGATTATAGAATTGATTGTAAATACAAATAACTAGATATTTTACCACATGAACAAAAACAAATCTATCACAGATTTGTTACCAGTATAAGTCTGTGGGCGAAAGGAACAATATTATATCTAAAGAATCACTTTGCATACCTACCAATTTTTTTGACTCATTCCATTGTTGCTTTCGCCCACAGAATTTTGATGGCATTACAGCGCTCTTTGTCTATACAGAGCTTTCAAAACCCATTAATGCATATGAAAATGCTATCTCACTTTGTTTATCAGATTCAAGTTGTGTAAATTTTCAATTCCCGTATTTGTTTATATTCCAGATGACTTTGGTTTCTCCCGTGTGCTGTGGGTGTACTCAGGTCGCCGTGGGGTGCATTGCTGGGTCTCCAGCTGGTCGGCCAGGAGCCTGGGGGGCCCGGGGCGCTCTGCCGTGGCCGACTACCTCAGCCTGCTCATCGGAGGAGAGTTCCGACAGAAGAAAGTCAACATCATCCAAGACTCCATGCACACCAGCATCAAGTAAATACAACAACAAAAACTGTTACTTCTCAAAACTGTACTTTTTTCTTCTATGACTCCACAGCTCATATTGAGCCTTGACATCTATGCTTCCAATTCCTCGTATCTCCTGCTGTGTCTTATCGGTCTATCACCTCAAGCAGTTGCTCAGCATCTCAGTGAAGGTTTACCAAATCTACTTCCACCTAGATGTCTCAAGAATCCTCTATTATACTGTCTAAGGCTGTCCATTGCATTTGGCTACAAAGTACATGAGGTGGAGGCACAGCATTTGGAAGGTGAAGGCACATTTTGCATTGTACGTGACCCATCAGAGAGAGTGCTTTACATGTGTGTTCTTATTACTCTCACGTGTTAAAGATGTTGTGATGCTATTGTTGCATTTTCACCCTTGACATTTGTCCATAAGCATTGTGATCTAATAGCTGTTTTATGTGAGACGTATCAAAGGCTTTTTTTTTTTCACGTTTGTTCATGTTTTAAGCATGTAGGGTGGTGTAGCCATATAGCAAAGACATTAAACTTCATGTTAATAAGGAATTTATTGTTGTGTGTCATCCTCTATACAATTTTCATTTAGGCATATTGGGGCGATGGACATCTTGGTACGATCCATCTGTTTTTTTTTTTTTTTTAAGGAATCCTGTGCGGGAGGCTCCCCAATTCTTAAAAGTCATTCTGTTACACAGAAGTTTGAATTATGTACAGCATAATTTCAATCATAACCCAAATGAATGCTTCATTAGTGATCTTCTTCTTCGTGTCAGCTTCACACCGTATTGGCCCAGTAACGAGCAATGTCTACAGCTCTTTGGTTTCCCGCAAAGAGATCATCCATGGAGCAGCTTGTCGGACAGGAGGGACAACACCGCAGGTGCTCCATTGTTTGCTGAGCTCCACACTCACATAGTGTAGAGTCCTCCCGTCCCAGAAATCCCCAGGTCAGCATGTTGGCCCGGGCTCTTCCAACATTGGTCCTCAATCTGTTCATGGATCTCCATACGGGCCACTCGAGGTTCTTTCCTGGAGGTAGGCTCTCTGAAGGCTGCACAAAGCTCTCCGGGCATTCCTCCTTCCACATTTGTAATCTCTCCGCCACTGGATCCAAAGACAAGGGCTGCACGGAACTAAGGAAGCTGTGTCTTGACTTCAGGCGCTGCTGTGATGAAAAGCCACTTCCGTAAATGCAGTGCTGTGTGCACGTTAGAGCCTTCTGCCTCTCGACTCTCGAAGCCACCTTGCGTCTGATGTGGGGTGGGGCTATGCCTGCAAGAGGATATAACTTCCCCGTGGGCGTTGGCTTGAGGCATCCTGATACAATACGGCAGGTATCATTCAGCGCGACATCAACTTGCTTCGCATGCGCGGAACGTTCCCATACCGGGGCTGTGTACTCTCCGGCTGAGAAACACAAAGCCATTGCAGTTACACGTATTACTTGTGGCTGCGCACCCCAGTTGGTGCCCACGAGCTTCCGGAGTAGATTATTACGGGTAGCCACTTTCATTTTTGTGTTGTTGCAGTGGGCTCTATATGTGAGCGACCGGTCAAGGGTAACTCCCAGGTATTTGGGGTTATCGCTGGGAGGCAGCACTTGGTCTTCCCATCTGATTACTGGTTTCCTTGATGCAAACTTATTCTTTAGATGGAAGTAGGAGACCTGGGTTTTTGATGGGTTAGGTTTAAGGTAGTTTTCTTTGTAGTATTTGGACAACAGGTTCAATCCTTTTTCTAAAGTATGGTCAACTTCATCAAACAATGTATTTTGAGTTGCCAGTCCGACATCGTCCGCATATATAAATGATTGTGTGCCTGATGGTAGTGGTTGGTCGTTCGTATATATATTAAACAGGATAGGGGCCAAAACGCTTCCTTGAGGCAGTCCATTCTTTTGTTTCCTCCATCTGCTTTTCGTATTCTGGAATTCAACATAAAATCTTCTGTTTTGCAGTAATGTTGCAATCATTTTTGTAAATTTGAGGTAGTTTGTCATGTTTTTCACTTTGGATATCAGTTTCCTGTGATTCACAGTATCATATGCCACTGTAAGGTCCACAAAAACTAGTGATTTATTTATTAGTGATTATTTTTATCATAGCAAATTTTCCACTTTTCAGGAGGGCGCATAAGGTAATAGAGGGCATGTTTGATGAGATCCTTGCTGATCAGCAGTTCCTGTCAACAGAGGAGCGTGTTGCTAACTTCCTGAAGCTGATTCCTGATGACAACCTCGCTGCACAAGTACAAAAGGGGCTTGCACACCTGCCTCCCAACTCCACTCTCAGATGGAAAACATTCACACAGATTTACAAAACATACTGTATGGAGGTGAGCAACGTAAAATGAATTATTCACTCTCAGCCAAGAAAAGCAATCACTTTACCAATCAATTTAGCTTTTGCATTATACACTGTTTATTTTAAATTATGCTACCTGTTAGGAGTATATTTTTAGGAGTATAAGTTTTCAAAACTAAATCATAAAGACCTAAGTATATTTTTTTCTACCAACTGTCTTAATTTGAAATTCCTGTTGAGTTTCTCTATCCTCACCAAGGGCACTCTGAATTTAATGCTTTCTTGGATGTTTTTATTTTGAATGATCTCCATGCATGTTGAAAGTGAAAAACTCCAGAGGCAGATTGTTTCAGAAAGATGGACCGCTGATCTGAAAACCTATAAAATGATTTTAAAACTTTGTTTTATTTCATCAAGCCAACTGATAAACATGCTAAATTTAGAGCTTCTTCTTTGCATCTCAGTGAATTAATTAATTATTTTTTGATATTTCAGAACAATAGCCGTAGAATAAAGCACTTGATTGAAGAGATTCAACTGCAGTGGTGCTATCCACGTTTAGACGTGAATGTGACCAAGGGATCCAACCATCTCCTGAAGGCGCCCTTCAGCATCCATCCCAAGACGGGGCGGGTGTGTGTGGTGTTCCGGGCAGCGCAGGTGGCAGCCCTGTGTCCTGAAACTGTGCCCAGCATCGGCGAGCTGCTGGAGGAGCAGGGCGGGCAACATGCCAGGGCACAGGCTCTCATGCAGGAGGCCGTCTCCGCTTTTCAGGACTTTGTCTGGGGAGTGGAGAAGGAGGAAGCCAAGAGGAAACGAGAGATAGGTGTGTTTTCGCTTAAATATCTCAAGTTGGTTTCTCTCAGGGACGCCGAAGGACATTGTGGCTGAAGAACCTGCGACAGTGGTTCGGCAGAAGCACCAAGTCCCTGTTTCGAGCCGCAGTATCAAAAATCAAAATAGCTATGATGATCGCCGATCTTCGTTAGAAGTGGCACAAGAAGAAGAAGGTGTCTCTTCAGTAAAGATTGGTGATCATAATAGCAGTTTGTACATTAATACTGCTGCAGGACAGAGAAATCTTGTGCTTCTGCCAAACCATCGCCTTGGGTTCTGGATCCAGGATGTTGTCCTTCGAGTTAGAGTCCGTCGTCCCTCCATTCTTCCCTGATAAGACACAGGAGCCAATACTTCTCTTTTCTCCTTTCTATGCGTATAATATGTTTCATAGAATGCATGTTTCAAAATTTACTGAAATTAAAACAAAAATATATTCAAATGTTATTTTTACTTTAATAATGAAAGCATGTTGGATTAAATGTTCTATGAAAGCTTCCCAAATATTTATCATTGAATGGACTCAACACAATTTTTTTTGGAACCTTTTCTCAATGGGCAAACACCACACTTGAAGCAACCAAAAAAATATTTGTTTGCATTTTCCCTAACAAACCAGCCATGTGACATCACAATTTTGTCTGTGGCAATTCATGTGCAGAGTCCATTATATTATCTTTAAAATGACTAACATTTCTTTTCCATCTTTTCAGCTGAAGAATCTATGGAATTTTAACTTGCGACCATACCAACTGGAAGAAAATTACATTATTTTGTGAAATTCAATATTTGAGATATGTCTCTTTTATAAAAAAAAATCTGTATAATTTCATCTTTACATATTTATAAGTTGTGCAGTTATTTTTAATGTCAGCAGTATGTGACGCCCACTGCATGTGATCTTTGAAATGATATTTTCCATTTCCCTGTAGTCATATGTGGAGGGAAGCCCCACAACTCGAGCAAGTGTTAACAATCCATTAATTGGTTTAGCCTTTGGAAACCTCGGCGCAAAATAACCTCAGTCATGTTTTACATAAGGCACAATGCACATCAATAACCTATGTATGTACTACACAAATCAATACTTAGAGAAATGTGATTTTTTGTTATCTTAATAAATTTTTCAATAATTTAAATGTTTTTCATTGTGTCTAAAATAAATTGTGATGTTATCATTTCAATTATTATTCATACGTAATTGAGCTACTGAAATTTAAAAAAATATGTTTTATTTTCTATTCTACTTCCTATTTCTTAAGAAGTTTTGAAATCTCCAACAATTGCCATCAAATTTTTTAAGACAGTTTTATTTTCAATTAATATAATTTAATGCTAAAACTGAGTGAATCGTTAAACTTAACGCTGGAGAGTTTCTTTCCGGGACCTGTTACCGTAGTCTGTGGGAGCTCACAGTTTCATCAACATCATCTTCATCACTTCACCTTCACGATGAAGAAGCTCATCGTAGACATGGGTGAAATGTCCGGAAGATCCAGCTCTCACAGACAACAGATCCCGGAAAGCACCTCTCCAGCATCAGCTGGCCGTGTAAGCCTAAAACTCCTATTCTTAATACTTAAGTTCTAATTTCAAAGAAAAATAGAGTAATTTCACAATTTTTTTTTATTTCATTAAATGATAGACTACCTTTTAAAAAATGCATCTGGTGTTTTTAAAAAAAATTATATCTGGCTTAGTTTTTAAATTACAGCTCTATAATCGCCCATTTTCGATTTCCGCTAAAACAGCTAATTTTTTTATTTAGGTGGATGTGACGTCAATGGATCTCACGATGTATGGAGTGTACCGTTAGGCCTTCGAAGACCGATGGATCCATCTACGTAATTTTGACATCACAGCGTGTTTCTTCGGTCCCAATGCGTTTTGGCGGGATTCAAATTCTCGACATTTTATTTTTGAAAATTATCAATGATATCTTTATTTTTACTATATAAAAAATATATGGTTGTGATCCTTGAAATGTACTCTACACAACCATAGTATTTTAATCTGTTTTCCCCACCACTTCAATTACCCTATTGAGACACAAATCATTTTGAGATGTTTTTATTTTTGCAAAATAATTTTGATGCAAGACCAAAAACTAGGATTACGTGACATTCAATGCTGTAAAAAAATGGCACATATAGCAACCAAGGAAATTTGTTTTCATATTCCTGATTACTGGTTAGAAACAGGGTTCAAAATATACAAAAACAAATTCTAATGATCCCTCAATATTGTAAAACGTAGCACTTGAATCAAGTTGCCTCCAAAATCTTCATTATTTGATCTTCTGATGCCTTTTGAACATGGAAGTTTGGGCGCATTTTCAGGGCTCAGCATCTGGTGGCTGGGCTTCCTAGGCCTTTCCCGTCAACAGGATCTGTGTGGCTCACTCAATGGACGAACTATCTATCTTCAACTCGGAGAACACGGCACCATTGTCCATCAAAACCAAGTACAAGAGATTAAGTTACCAACATAACATATGAGTGCAACTTTAATGTTACTGCATCAAACCTCCATTCCGCTAGGGGTAGCCAGTACCTAATCTTGACGCAGATGTGTCCTCACTTTGTTCTGCTCTCACACACTTCTTTCATCTCCTCGACATTCATCAATCTTAATACGTGCTATCATTTTTTTCTCGCAAATTCCAATCATTTTCAATCTAGTTTATATGATCAATCCATTGACATGTAATGTAGATTGATCCAATATTTTCTTGGTCAATTCATTCATTCCCTTCCACTCTTACCTTTGACATTCCTTTTGCACATTCTTTTTGTCCGCATTTCATCAGCCATTCTTTCTAAATCTCTAGATGAAAGATATTTTTGTTAAACATTTTTTTTTACTTTCCAGACATCTGAAAGTAATCTGTTACGATGTGCAGTTGAACTAATAACATGCCCGTCTTGTTCAATACAAGTTGTTATTAGTAATTTGAATCTCCCTCAAATATGTCATCTCAACAATTTGTGTAAGTTCCTTCTATTGTATTTTATAGTTTTTTTCATATTTTTGCATAAATACATTAGCCTCAAAATAGTTTAAAAATAATAGTTTTTTAAATAAACTAGTTGAGAAACTGTAGGTATGCATTTTATAAAGATAAAAATATTAAAACCATTAATAATTTGCCCTGCAAATTATTTGTCACTTTATAATAGAAGGATAAATATGGAGCTGATCTAAGAGTTTTTAATTTAATATTCACCTCACCTCAACACCTGAAGTGCATGCGCTTAAAAATGTAACAACTGTATCCACAAACAATGCTATGGGAACTCAATATGATATCCATGAATTTAAGGTATGTCGTTAATTCATTCATTAAAATCAACCGATCACATGCTCAAGATGCACACATAATATAGTGAGGAGGTCTCATGGTATTACTTGTGAATTTCGAAAATAGCACGTATTGCATTTGAATACCTGTGTAAATCACAAAGATGCATCCATTATTTTGTAAAATTTCAGTGAACCAATCAATGGAGAACTGTCCCTGTGGAGGGCTAACTTTTTGGGAGCCGACGGGACATTCCGAGCCTTCTCACTTCTGCACCGTCACCACAGACAATATGTTCACCAGCTCTACGAGGGCCGTCGGAATATCCTTTGATTACGTGCCACAAAACCTGACGGGATCTTTCCAAATCACATACACGGCTCAAAGTAACAAAACATCTTTCAATGCTCAATTGACAAAAAACATGGACACCAAAGATTTTATAAATTCACTAAATTCTTCATTAAAATTTAACCGTGGAGTGTAAACAAAAATGCATTGAAACTTAAACATTCACTAGAGGCATTGTTTTGGTTTCCTTACATTTTTGTTATAATTTCAAAATTTTATTCTTAGTGCACCAATGACTAATGAGTACTTATATTTCATAACATAACTTCAATTTAAAATCACATATTCACAGTAATTTTTTATTTAATATTTTATTTTACAGGAAATCAGAATTTCCAAACTGGCACGATAGGACAAGAGGGGGTCATAAGTTCCCCAAACTTTCCGTCACTCTATCCGAGAGATTTTGGCATAGAGCACGTCCTCTCATGCAACAGTCAAGATTGCATCATATCAATTATATTTACTGACTTCCTTGTATCACCGTCATCTGTCATGGAGGTAAAAATCATTGGCGATAATATTTGTTATGTGTGATCTTACAAATGCAGTTAAACTCAGTTATGACATTCACCAAAATGAAAAGCTTATGGACCTTATGGCCCATGAGCTTACTGATATGTTTAGACTTAATTTCATATCATAGTCTTGAGACATAACGAGCTCGCTTCATAGATATAACGTACAAATAATATTAAAAGACAAAGAAAGCTACCCGACTCTACAGAAAACTTTGTCTAAATGGAGGGTGCCAATCTCTGATGGCTCTAGCCCAAGAAACATTATTTTCTTGTGTTTGACTCCTGTGTCTCAATCGTAATTTCACACGAAAATCCATCTAAAACAAAAAATTAAATATGCAAGCTTTTATACCCTGGTGTTCAAACCAATAACAGAAGGTAGGTATTTTTTTTACCTACTGATGTACATAAACAGTAACGACTTTAAGAAGTGAAATTCATTGGCCCCTCTGTACTCGTTACAACCGAGATTGACTGTAATATTAAATTATCAATAACCATTTTTTTCTTGTAGTTTTATGACTCAGATGGAAAACCTCTCCAGTTGGTCTCTGGTCTGATCACCCGCCCTCCGCCTGTAGTGTCCACTGGGGCCACAATGCTCGTGAGATTTTTTGGAAATGGCGGCACTGCAATGGGATACAAAGCAAAGTATAAATTCACTCAAAACACAACACAAGTTATAGAAAACTTGCATACAGGTATGACAAGAAACACATTTCAATTCCCTATAAATATAAGATTGTCCAAATAGTACCTAATGATTTTAAAATAGTATAATGATTGTTGGACATTTTGTATAGAATTAAAATCACATTTTAGGAATCGCTTTGAAGAGAAGAATGGGTTTCTCAATGAGTTGTCAAAGCTGTATCTGACGACACACAAAGTGTCACAATTTTTTGTTGTCGCCCATGATTGAATATTGTATTGATGCTGGAGTGATGATTTCCGGGATCTGTTGCCGTGGTCTGTAGGAGCTGGAGCTTCCGGACGTTTCGCCCATTTCTGCGATGGGCTTCTTCAGCGTGAAGTATGATGATCATCACAGGCCTCACAGTTCTCATCAAGATCATCATCATCATCATACTTCACGCTGAAGAAGCCCATCGCAGAAATGGGTGAAACGTCCGGAAGCTCCAGCTCCTACAGACCACGGCAACAGATCCGGGAAATCATCACTCCAGCATCATCAGCCGGCCGTGTAAGCCTAAAACTCTTAACGAATATTGTATTGATCAAACATCGAATATGACTTCCAATGAAAGGTTGAAGCACCCATCTATTCTTCAACATGGTTCATAGCATTCATTTTTAATTCTATTCAAACATCATTCTCTTTTGTAGTTTTCCTTGGATCTTGAGACTTTGAACTCTGCTTCTGTTTATGTCTTTCTCATAATGTTTTTTATACAATTCATAATGTTTCTAAAAATATAAAGAAGTCACTACCTAGTACCTACCATCATTTCACATGATAAAAACGTTGATTCCAAATTAAATTAAACCAGAGGTTTACATTTCTCTTCAGACTGTGGTGGTGAAGTGGATAATCTAGGAGGAACTATTTACATGACACAATTATCTGGATACTATGACTGCATATGGACAATCCAGCCAGCTCCCTCTTTATCTCACTTCAAAACACACATCTACCTCAAGGTGCTGGAATATCCACAGAACGGTAAGTATTACATTATACATTATGTTGCCAATTTATCAAAAGCAGGATAAATAGTAATTAGTAACATTGGCCATACTGTGAATTTTATCAGGTACTGCTAATCCTTCTTTTCCTGCTCTTAGGGCATGCTGTTTCAACAATAGGTTTACAATTCCAAACTGAAAGAAAAGGGCAAATTTACTGTTGTTTGATATAATATGTTGAACCTTCCAGGGGTCAGTAGATATTAGCATATCTATTTGAAGATAGTAAAGAATAAAACATGGCGGTATCACAACTGCTGATCCATTTTATATGGAACAACGATCAGCTGTTCAGGCACCGCCATGTTTTATTTTGTCCTAAAATAATAATAATAGGATGATTTATTTTGCGAGCGCTGTTTTTGTCTGTATCACACCTCAAGAGCCCTCTGCGAGCTTGGTCGTTGCTGTAGAAAGCGCCAATTCTCAAGCAAGACCCAGTTGCTGGACTGGTTGGATGGACCTTTCAGTGACCGGTCTTTGGTAAAGGCTAATGAAATTTTTCAACCCAGCGAAGAGCACATTTGGAAATATAAATGGAATAGTTTTTGTGCTCCGCCGGGATTCGAATCCACAATCTTCCAATTACGAGTCCGAAGTGTTGCCACTGGACTACGGACCGGTCCAAGAAATGCCAACAACACGTGGTGTACCTAGCGGTCACCCATCCAAGTAGAATCCGCGCCCAATGTTGCTTAACTTCGGTGATCTGATGGGAACCGGTGCTTTCATCGTCGTTGACGCTTCTTCTTCCAATAGGTACGATAAGATCTACCAATGGCTGTCGAGACTTCCACCCCAGGCTGTTTTTTTTAACTTTATTTTTAAGCCACTTGGATATTTATTCAAAAATAATCTTGCTTCCACAGCAAACCCTTCTTTGTAATATAATTACACCCAAAATAGTGAATAATATGTTTGTGTAATCTTTAGGTGAATGCTCGGTGAGACTAGGAATCACATCAGACTCTCGGGTTATAGAAGTTCTCACAGCTGATGAAACCAAGCAGCCCATTGAACATGTGGCTCCAATATCAAAAGGCTTCTACATATCTTTCAAAGGATTTCTGTCTCCATCATCCAAATTAGTGATTGCGTATACAGCTTTCTCTTACATGGGTAAGTTAAATCACTACCAAATCTTTATACTAAAAGTGAAATAACATTTGATTTTTTTTTTAACTATTTCCTTGTAGATTGTTTGTCAGGCGTTGACCTACTGTGTCAGAATAAGCGCTGCATTTCAATTCATTTGATGTGCAACTCCATTGATAACTGCGGAGACAATAGTGATGAGATAGGAGACTGTACGCAAGGTAAGCTCCAACAAATGTTCATCTATTGTTTATTAGACCTTCTTACAAAGCTTTCCTACAAAATTAATCATTAATCAGTCACAGTCAAGATCATGATGTGCCCAGCACGTATGCACTTCACGGAATATTACAGGTTCTTATCTTAGCAATTTCTATCCATCAATAATCTAATAATTGGTAGTTCACTCCCTATGCATATACATAAGAAGAGATGTGTGGAACTGTGCTTATACATGCTGCACATATATTTACAAGAGCTTATTTTACTTTATAAAACAGGCGAGATACAAGAGGCCAGCATGCAGTATTGGTGGCCCCTGAGGGGAGCAGGTTCCATGGGATCTGGGGTGGCGGGGGGAGCCCTGGCGGCAGCTGGAGCTGCTCTAGCTGCTGTGGCCGTCTTGCTGACTGTCACTCTCTGCCGAGCTGCCCTAAGAGTGCGTCCCCCCGGGGCACCCAATGCGCACCACATAGACCATGCTAGGACCATAGCACATCTACTGAGTGAGGGGTTTTATTCACAATTAATTTTATTTATTGTGCATCTTTCTTTACAATGAGTGAGACAGACAATCATGATGTCTTCACAATATATCCTTCTGTCCCTTCAATAACCTGCAACTCTAAAAGCATTAAAACCTATTTACAGGGGCTTCTTGTGTTTGCTCAATAAACTGTGTAGGATTTCTTCCTTCTTTTTTACATCTGACTACTTTTAAAACTTACATAATAATTTACTATCAATTTCTTCACAGCTGTCATTTCTTCTTCTTAGAATGAGTTCACAAGTACAAGTCACAAGTAAGTAAAATTGCCACCATAGTGAACGCTGGCCGGAAGTTTAATATCATTTATGCATTCATTTCCGGATTATCATTGAAGACATTTTTTCTGATTTTTTTTTAATTTTCAGTGTTGTAATCCCTGACTAAAACTTAAATTGCTTTGGTAAAATTCTTATCTTCTATTTAATACTTACTGCACATGATTTTCTTTCCAGACATGGCAGATATGGATGACCGCGATGAGCCACCTACATATGAACCTCCTCCAGAATACAGCCAAGTTGTGAAATCTGCAAAACCACGCAGAAAACACTCAACACAAAGGTGAGGCACTCTCGCAACTTCTTTAAATATGACTTGCTTCTTGTGCATCACATGACAGTGTAAATCTATGTCATTTGATTTCAGACTTATTGAAAAGGAATCTGTCCAACCAGAAAACAATCCTCCTGCAGCAAATGTATCACCGGTAAATACCTACAAATATATTGCATAATATTCTTAATATAGAATTGATATTTTTTACCAATAAGTATATATCAAATTTTGTGTTGTTTTCCAGAGTTCTGGCAATAAGGATCAGTTTGAGAGTACACCTGTCCATCAAGGACAAACCTCTCACATGTTCAACTCTTCAATGCTGAGGAGAATATCGGACAACTCCCCGCCAGCCTCTCTTGACACTATAGGATACAATGAAGACCTAGGACTCTCGCTCACTCTGTCCACATCTTCTCCAAAAGGTAATCATCACCTGACCCGCCTCGCCATCCACCACCAACTTCCCTTCTCCCGAATTTCAGTCCAATTCTTCATCTATTGTGTCACTAAGATGAATACTACTGTATTGTTTTACTTTGACCAAAAAAATGTACGTTGTAACCTATGGTTGTAACATTTTTTACTTCACAAAATTAAAAAAATGTTAACATTCTTTTAACATTAATTAAATTTTTAGCTCAATTGAAGTTATTTTTATAGGTAAAGGAAAAGTTTCTATTCTGAAATGTATTTGCCTCTACCCAGTGCAAAGACAAATTAAAAGTTAGTACTTAACTTTAAAAAACTCATCTAACAGAACTATGTATGCATGGACGTGTGAAGTGTTCACCTGCACATAACAAATACATTCTTATTATGCTCAAGGGAATAATTTAATTGATATTATGTTGATTGTTTCAAGGCGTTGCTCGTGTGTCACACCCCCAGTGGATGCTCTCTGCAACAAACAGAAGCAGAATGATGTCGGAAGGGGCAACACCTTCCAATATCAGTGCAGCGTCATTTGATACCCTGCACTCCAGCCAAGACAAAATATTCAACAACATTCCAAGACTCGTCAAATGCCATTCACAAGACAACATGCTTTGCCTGCGACCAGCTGCAACTACCAGCTCCTTCCAAGGCAACTCCTGCATCAACATCTCTCCAAGTTCTTACAAGGAAACCAAAGACTTGCTGACATTGAATAACGAGCAACAAGAGCATGTCAATGTTGAACATTCTCAAGTTTTAGAAGGCAATGTTGCATCATCAAGTAAGGTAAACATTTCGTCACCTGAAAGTTCATTGAAAATAAGTAAACACTCCTCATTAGATACTACTCAATAAAAGCAAATCACATAAATAGTTTGAAATGAAGTAATATTTTTAGATATCCTTTTCAAACAATTCTCGAAAGTGATCAAATTACTTTATTGTATTATTGTTGAGGGTATGAAGAAGGTTATGACTCTGGAGGAAATGAAAGAAGTATGTAAGGATAGAAAGAAATGGCGGTTGATCTGTGATGTTGGCGGCTAGGGTTTGTTAAAGTAAAATTGGTTTTTGATTTAGTTTGTTATGTCCATGTATATATTGTTATCTATTGATTTTAAAAATGTAATTTGCCAGGTATGTTCCTTGACTTATAGGTTGTTATGCGGCTGACCACCCATACTGTAAAAAAATTGGTTCACTTTGCCAATGTCACCCCTGTTTCAGGGAAGGACGGCAAGAGTTGCAACGCTTATGTTCATTTGAGATTGGGTTTTTATATTGTAGGTCCACATGCGGCATGTGTTAGCGCGAAATTATACATGTCTGCTTGTGGGAATGCATTTAATATAAATCTTAAATGATATATATCTTTGCAGCTTAGATTAGATTAGATTAGATTAGTATGAGGCTGACCACCCATACTGTAAAAAATGGTTCACTTTGCCAACGTCACCCCTGTTTCAGGGAATGTCGGCAAGAGTTGCAGGTCTTATGTTCATTTGAGGTTTGGATTTTATTTGTAAGTACACAATCAGCATTTGTAAGCGCGAACTACACGTGTTTGTTTGTGGGCATACATCCGAGAGCTTTAAATGAATATATCCTTGCAACTAAGATTATTATTTATTATTATTATCCAAGAATTATTGCAAATATTGTATTTTGTTTAACGAAGGCTTTGAATAATACTTATCAAAAGTAATAATATGACTAGAAACATTAATGTATAGTGAACTAGAAACAGGCACACATCAAACAAACCTTAACGATTGATAACTGTCAGCCAGTCCGAAGTCCGGTCAGTAGCTCTATTGCTGATATATGCTGAGAGCTCGGATTCGAATCCCACCGAGGATGTCAGAAATAATTTCCAGTTTCGGTGTTTGTCAAACCGAAAATAAAATACCCGCAAGGTTCACCACGCCTTTACAAAAAATGAGTACCAGCCTCCTTGGGAGCTGGGAAACCCCACTTTAACTGAAGTGGTCGGCGTGAGGTCGGCCCCCTTACTTGTAAAAATAAGCAGGTTCCAATCGCCTCATGCGATCCCCTCGGTGACAGCGTTGACAAGTTACACTGTATGTGTAGGTTAGTTGTGTTTGTGTTGTAGTCCTGTAAAATAAAGTTCTGCCCATCATAGCAGAGGTTTAGACATGCAAAATAAGGAACTATGTTGATTATAAAATTCTTGATAAATATTATTTCCGCTACATGTGACAGTTAAATATTTTTGGAAAATACATTTGTTTCCATTAAAATCATTTGATAAAAAACAGAAGATTTCCAGGATAGCCAACATTGTGGCGCATTATTTTGGCTTCTCTGTTTAGATTGTAGTTACACTGCAGAGCATTGTTGTTCTCTTTCTAACTAAGAACTATATGCGTTAATGTAAGTTGAAACGGATATACAACATTTCTTTGTGTTTCAACAATTTCCACTCTGCTTTATGATTTGTCAATGCCTAGAAACAAACAGTAGTACCTAGCAGCGAACTCTGCACACTACGTTGAGCAAGTTGATGTCATAATTTCACAATAAATAAATCATATGTGTGTTATCTTTAAACAAAAACAATCAGTGTATCATGTATATCATAATAAAATTTATTGAGTAAATTGGTTTTACATTAAAAACATATTTTGGTAGATACAAGAGGCATAAGGTATCATTATAAAACACTAATATTAAAATATAAGTAATCTTCAAGGTTCTTATTTAATCCTAGCTTTACTTATGGTACCTTAAGGTACTGTGACTATATATTTTGATCATTATAAACATTGACCTAGGCATCTACCTGTTTTAACATTTGAAATGATTTCTATGCCCATTTGGTAATCAGGATCACATGAAAACATACCCTCATTCACATTTTGGCTGAACTTTTTAAAACATATTTTAATTAAAAGGCTAGTTTTTATTGATCATTGTAACACTGTTAAATGTTTACATATTTTCAGTAGAGTGATAAATAATTTGTGGATGTTCACACAACTCTTTCTGTCATCATAAACTTGCGCACCGCATTTGACACAGTTTGTCAAAACCCTCAGTTTTAACTCTTGCATAATATGTATGGGGATTCTACTGGATATGATATAAAGTTTTGTATTTTTGCTGCACTGTATCAACTGCAAAATTTCCAGGCGAAGTGGATGTAAGTTGTATAAAGTTGACAGTTTTGGTTGATTACCCGCCTGTCCCTCTGTTAAACGGCGCTAGTGTCGTCGTTCAAATAAGCTTATTGGCTGCAAAAAAACATCCATGCGCCTATTGGTCCACATCATTATAAGTAATAACAAGGATCAGCTGTTCCCCCTTTTGCTCAGGTGTTGTGTATGACGGCAGGTAACGAATTTTGAATATGGCAATTAACAATCGCCATTGCAGTTTATATGAGATTTAACACCTATATACACAAACTTTCTGGCAATAGTGATGATTGCCTCCACACCAAGTATAAAACATAATGAAGCACCAAAAAACAGAGAAAAGTTCAGTTGTGTGTATTATAAATACTAAACATTCAGTGGAAAAAATGGTTACATTTGAAGTCAATTTAATCAAAACATTCATCATCCTAGTAATAAGAAATAATTTAAAAATCTCCCCTAATGCTATGGGATACAATGGCTTATTTTTATTCATATAATTAATATTCTTCTTACGTAATTTCATAACAAATACTCATTTTGGATAAATTTTACAATGTCAGTGTAAATAAAAAATATACTAAAATTCAAAACTTCAGAGTTCTGTCATTATCCTGTTTTGGTGCATGCTGTATTTATTACTTTTAGGAGATTATCAAAATATGTATTAGTGAAAAAACCGCAATCAATTAGTTATTTTTCAAGAATGTTAGTGTCAACAGTCTTGTAATTCAGTCATCTATGAATTTTAGTGAGTAAACACAGCACTCAAGAAACTACACAATTTCCCAATCATGTCAAATAAGCATTTTGAAAATTGCTACTTGTAAAAATGAAGACTATTAAAAATTGAAATACAGTAGTACACATGGTTGGTATATATATTATGGCAATGGCGAAATCTCAATAAAGACAATATTAATAATAATATTCGTTGCCATACTTCATTAATTAGAAAAGTGAAGTCAAACTACCAACAGCTGTAAAGGTAAATAGACCAAAAATTATGTACTGCTCAGGAATTCTTTAATATAACGGTAACTGAAGAACACTTCCTTCATAACTGTCATCACTCAACAGAAAGACAGGTGGAAAACGTAACTACCGGCGCCATCTTGTAAAACATCACTTTGCAAGTTAACCATGAATTGGCTTTGTTGCTTTGCTAATGGTTCTTACTTTATGCTTTCATAAGAAAGGGCAATGAACAACTTACATTATAAAAAGTGATGTCAGGAAGGTTGTATTGTAGATAATTTATCAGTTGGCGTCGCCTTCCCACAAATGCCCCCCATGTTCATGTACCACTGAACCAATTGTTCTGGAATGATTTGTGAAGTGAAAACATATTCTGAACAATGATAAAATTGTGCTTTTTGTAAAAATACTATCGCACATTTTTTGATGGCAAAGGTTACGTTAGTTAACAGTAAAAAATAACAAAATATTAGAGATTAATAAATGGTGATGATTAATAAAAAAATGTATTCAACATGACAAGATAAATTCAAAGCTTATGAAATAAGTAATAAAGTAGGGAATTATCGTAGAAGGTTTTAGACGGCGGGAGTGTGGTCCATGGATCCTTTGATCAAACCAAATGACATCCTGGAAAGACAAAACGACAGTCATGAAATTATTATTGAAACAACATACTATTATTAAATTTTAAATGGAATTATGGTGCTTTGACATTATTTACAAATAAGAATTAACTTTGAAATTAATTACACTTTTCAAATATTTGACAAACCAAAAGGAGAACTTACATTATTAATAGCAATGAGTAATTTCTTACTTTCACACTGAAGAAGTATTTTAGATTAAAGGGTCATTTAATGAGCAATTTACTAGCCTGGGTCAAAGTCCGCCATACCAATAAAGACAATAGTATTCATTATTGTATTCATTCAGAGATAATTGCATGACACATAAACATAATTAAATGAAATTGAAATTAAAAATATATTTTAATCCCCTTACAATATGAAGGCACAATTTAACTGCACTTTGTACCCAAAAGGGTTAAAAATACATAGACCACAGAGCTATAGGTAAGTAAAAAACATCTGTCACAGCTTCATTGGTGAAGATGTGAAAACAAAGCTGCAAATAGAAGATGGTCAAAAATGAAAGAACACAAAAACAATTTGTTTATTATTAAAACCAGTCATGAAAGTGTAAGTTTGAAACTTTATTTAAAGATGAACATTGTTATTCTTAATACTCACTTGCTGATCATGTGTTTGTAAATGCTGTGAGGAAGTACAGTGATGGTGACGATGGCATCGGCAGCTTCTATGATCTGCACAATCTCCTTGTCTTTGAGTCCCACCACATTCTGCCCGTTGACTTCCACCAGCTGGTGGTCTATGAGGAGACCATTTCTGGCGGCCGAAGAGTCCTTCACCAGACCAATGATCTTCCCATCTTTGAATTGGAAACCAATACTTCCAACCGAGTCTTTGTGAAGCGTCAATGTTCTCTCAAAAGGCCTGACAAAAATATAGAAATCACTTAAAAGTGTCAGTGTTATGGCCGAGGGGGCCAAGTAGCTGATTTTTCTAGCATGTTTGGAATAGAACAACGTTGGTTCGATCCCCGCCTGGGGATCCTAAATCATTTGACCATAACTTTGACCCTGGTTCAACAGATGTTATTGGGTTATTATTAATTAATAATTCATTAAATAAACAATAATGAATTATTAATTGATGATATTAATACCTGTTTCTGGCCAGGCAGAATCCGTTGATGAATTGCATTCCTCTTCACAAATCTATTTTTTTTTAATTCTTATAACAGGAAATAAGTTGCATACAAACAAAGACGGAAATCTAGGATTTTTCCAAAAATGAGATAGATAAATAGAATTACAGAAAATGGCATTGTTTGTATAGCCATATATTTATCTTTTTTTTTTAATTCCTAGATTGCCATTTTCTTGTACAATTGGAAAAAGAATAAAAAGTTTTTGCATTCAATTAAAATGTAAAAAAAAACCTCAAGGTGTGGATGGGGATGTAAAGAGCATCACTTGAAAGATTTATTTTTCATAAGAAGGTCTAGTAATTTTTATTTGTTAGATTGTATAGCAGCCCAAATACAATTAAAGCTGCTCAGATTGTGCAGCATCTGATTACGTTTCACCTATAGGGGTTGCTTGTGGCGAGTGAAATCTATTTATTTACACGCAAGTGGGCGGGCCTCATGTCAATGGGAAGAAAAGCTAGAATGTATTGTAACAGTAGGTATAATTGTATATTATTTTTCTAGAACATGCAATTATCAGGTATGTATTGCATAATTATGTAACGCTGTTTGTTGTCCTACTAAAATAAAATAAAATAAAATAATGGAAATTACAAAACAAAGGATGTCATATTTGAAGTTATCTTAAACAGCAAGCATTTTATTTGATCAATTCCAGCACTAATATAGGTACTAAACTGCACACATTTCAACAAAGGTAAATGCCTTCCTAGAATTATTAAACAAGAGGTCAAAATATAAATCTCCCTTGATAACCAGTACTAAGAAATAGCAGGTAGAAAGAATCCTAATTCCAAGAAGGCAGGTTGATTCAATCTTATGCCATTGATAACAATCATAATTCAAAACAAAAAGTCTACTCATCATTTTTCATTTCATATCTCCAATACTGAGTAGGGATAGATAAAATGTTATCAGCAGGTATCTACTGTGCATAGACATTTATGATGACCTGTTATTTACTCAATGAGTTGGTTTGCAATACAACCAAAACTATATTATGTATGTACATACTTGTAAAATTAATTAAAGGAAATTATTGCTTTCTAAAATTTTATTTCTAGAAATAATCCTGTGTAGCATTATAATATAAGTTATTGTAGGAGATATGAGTCGTATAATTATAAACGCCGTCATCTCCAAAATTTATGATTTTTGAGATAATGATTGAATTTGATTCTGCGCAGTGTGACAAATCATTAGCTGTGTGCGATATAATGAAAACCTCACTTAATCCTTTGTAATTTTAATTTAAAAATATGATTTTGTGCAAACGCCGTCATCTCCAACTGGTGTTGTCGTTTTACAAGTTTACAAGTTTATTTTTCTCAAAATCATCACATAAGGAGTTGACGGCGTTTGCATTTATAGGACTCACATATAGCCATGTTTATAAACATTGGAATAGTTGATGCTTTATGGAAATTTATTGAAATAAATAATATTTATACATACTAAATGCTTTCAACAAGAAATTGCACCTTTTAAATGTATGTTTTTTTTTAAAGAAACTTTTGACTACAAAAATGTTTATAACTTTTTTCTTTCATAACTTTTATGGGTGAATGGAGCCAGCACAATTGTTATTTACTTCAGAAGGCAGATGTCAAAGGTTGAGGTGGCTAGGGTTCATAGCAACAAATAATTGGTTAGCTACTTTCTTAGCAACCCATCACAATTTAATGAACTCAGCATAAATTCAAAAAAAAAAATTTTTCTCGGCGGGAAAACGTCATGCTTGTATGGCACTGCAGTCCTTAGCAACCAATAACAAAATATTTGAAGAACATTTCCCTAGCCACCGGCTGTCTGATGACAATTTTTTGTTAATCTAAATTCATGAATGGAATATCCAGAGTCATAATAAAAGGAGAGCTTGTATGAAGAAGGTTATGACTCTGGAGGAAATGAAAGAAGTATGTAAGGACAGAAAGAAATGGCGGTTGATCTGTAATGTTGGCGGCTAGGGTTTTTTAAATTGTAATTTCTTTTAGTTTTGATGTCCATACAAATTATTATTTATTGATTTTAAAAATGTAATTTGTTGTGTATGTTCCTTGACATGTAATGCTGTAAAAATGGTTCACTTTGCCAATGTCACCCCTGTTTCAGGGAAGGGCGGTAAGAGTTGCAGGGTGTATGTCCATTTGAGATTTGGGTTTTTATGTTGTAGGTTCACATGCGGCGTGTGCAAGCGCAAACTTGTAGATGTCTGCTTGTGAGAATGCATATAGTGTGAGTCCTCAATGTAACATATATTTGCAACTTAGATTAGATTAGATGCGCCAAGTCCATTGTGACTATCAGGATTCTGAGATTAACAATTATTCATTAAAAAATCGTTTTTGTGTTCTTTCGGGTTTGAACATGTTGTATTTGCAGCTCCTACATCTGCCGACATTTCGCTTTCATGAGCAGAAAGCATTGTGAAGGCAAAACGTCGGCAGACGTAGGAGCTGCAAATAGAACATGGTCAAACCCGAAAGAACACAAAAATGATTTGTTAATGAATAATTGTTATTCTCACAATCGTGATAGGAATACTGGCATTGAACAGAAAGTAAAAATTTCAACTTTATTTAATTATTCATTATCTTTTCCTGGTCTATTCTACAATTTTAGGTTTATTCTTACCTATCACGGATGGACATTCTGATTCCATTGACAGGAGCCTCCTTCAGCATCTTATGCGCCTGGTCCATGCTCATCCCAGCGGTGGCCTTGTCATTGATCTCCAGAACTTGGTCTCCGAAGCGCAATCCACCCAACGCGGCCGGGCTACCCTTCGTGACCAGGCAGACAAACATGCCATTGCTGATGGCACGCAGACGAAGACCTATCTTTCCGTCACTGTCCTTGCAGAGGACCACCTGACGGATGGCCTGCGTCACAAACGACTTCTGCAGAGCAACAGAGTTCCCAGACAGAGGCGCCACCATGCCGGATGCTAAGTTGGATGCAGGCTGCATGGTACCCTGAAAATATGGCATTCACATAAACAATGTTGTTATCAACATAAACTCTGTATGCAGAGTTTACAGATCATCATTCTCTAATCTTGTAGGTGTAAGATTTAGGTCAAGTAATCAATTATTTACACATTCGAGTTGTCCAGACCCGCATAGAGTTTCTCAATTTCAGAATAATGTTTGGTAAGATAAATTATTAGCTGTTAATCACAAAGAATAGAGAAACACAGAATATAAAATTCTGTGTCATGACCATTGTCGGCAGAATGCTTGCGTTCCATGCTACTTGCCAGAAGGCTAGGGTTCAATCACCACAAAGGGTAACAGAAATAATTTCCCATTTTAGTGTTTATTTCAAGCCCAAAATAAAAATACTGGCAAGGTTTACTCAGCTTCCACAAGAAATGAGAACTGGGAAGCTGGGATACCTCCACGTGAAGGGAAGTTAAAATAAATAGGTTCCACAGATAAATGCAACCTTTTCGGGAACAACACAGTAAAAAGTTTCACTGTGTGTGCAGCTTACTTGCGTTTTTATAGGTGAAAGAATCAAAAAAGTTATAACAGAGACAAAATGCAGTTACCGGTGCTGGGTTTGCGACTTGCAAGTACTCCGGCATGTTGAGAGCAATCAGTTCGTGGGAGAGTTCAAGGCCCATGAAGTCCCCTAGGGCGGGGTACATGATGGAAGGAGAGGCGGGGTAGGCGGAGGGGGCGCTGGACACCTCTAGCTGCGCCCGAACCATGTGGTCCACCTTCATGTCCTCCAGAGAAGGGTACAACGCCATTCTGTAAACAGGAAATTCGATTTCTATCAGAAAATGTACAAAGAGATGTCAAAGCTGTTAATTTCAAAATAGAACAAACAGATTTCCTTTACCTATATCATCATGCAATGAATGAGTCATGATAGGTCACTTCAACGAAATTGATTTTTCCTCCTACACCTAGAACAATCTGGGGAGTGGTTTGGAAAATAATGTAAGATTGTTATGGCTTACCTAAAGATGTTTTCTTTTCACAATTTACAAATGTGTTGAGCCGATTGAAGCAGAACAAGAAAATATTTCACAAAATTTACGACGTTCTCCGGATATTTGACAGATCAACAACAAAACACGAACATAGGTACCTACATGATATTATTTTTGATTGGGAAATCATCATATGCTAGGTTAATAAATAGAGGTGGCAATAAAAAACTACTCATATCCACTCTTTCATGTGAAAAAGATGAAGAAAATTTTGACACTTGACGTTTCTGTGGAATCTAAAATAACAAGTCGTTTTATTAATTAACCAATTTTTCTGTGAATCTCTCGAAAACATAAAAGACCACTTGTCCAATGGCGTACAATGTAAGATACTTTTTTGAATATGCTTGAATTCTCGATAAGATCCATAAGACGTTAAGTAAGTGAAAGTAATTCAACCATGTCATTGCTGTGGATGAGGCAATTATTTTTGACTAATACTGCAGCTAACATGCTTCGCAGTCATCCGAAAATTTTAACATTAAATTATTTTTCGTTAGTTTCTCAAGTACTTTTTGTATTGAAACTTCATGTCAAACATTTATAGCTAGGTGCGTACCTGCTAAGATTGGAAGACTTGACAGAAAGTTTTATTTTTTTTTCTCAAGGGACAGGTTTATGTATCTAAGGCCCTTAGCAATAAATAACAAAATATAGTTAACAGGGTCCCTAGGAACCCGGCCTTGTGATTTCACAAGTTTTTTTTGTCTTCGGAACCTAATTTGGAAGTTGCAAGAGAGGGTAGCTAGTAATACAATGTATGCTATTCAAAAATTATATTTTTATTTCTTCAAAGTTACACTGAAAACTATAATTGGAACAAGCATTATAAAAATCTTACTGCCAGTATAATAAAGTAAAAAAATATCACTTTGGCAGAAATTTGTTGAATTTATTCCTAGAAATGTGAATGCCTTTACAAAAATATAAAAAAAATGTTAACATTTTTATTCTATACCTTGAGAGAGATTACAGAGTTAAGAAAAACAAAATTCTTCCTTACAATAATTGTGATTATCTGAACTCTAGTTCTACTAGAGATTCTACAGAATAAATTTTAAGAGTTTTTTTTCATTCCATATCAATACAGCAATAAAATTTAAAAACAATCAACAATATTATCAATGAGATACAAAGCCAAAGGAAAAAGTTATTCATTTTTAATTTAAGATATTGGCTTTGGCTTCAAAAGGTTTGCTTTTAGCATTTTTTTGTTCCTAGAGTATAAAGAAAATCACTCGCAGTATTTCTCAAAGCGATCCTCTCAACACAGCCCTTAGTAACACTTTCAACAATTAGTTACAGTTTAAGGAAGTACTTAATTCATAAACACATTTACAATAACGTTTTCATGGTTTGACAAAAGATACTTGACAGTTGATAATACTATGTGTTGCTTTGTTTCCTTTCCACTAACAGTTCAGAGATAAATCTGATTTGTTCACGACAGAACACGAGTCTAGTACCCCAGTACCAAAAATTCCATGAATACCCCTCTATCACATGTATTGAAAAAAAAATTAAGAGTAAATAATTCACTCTGGGTGCTATTGTATCTTCCATGCATTTTTTCTATTTACGCGATCAAGGGGAGTTCTGTACTCGGGGTCATGATTTCAAGTAGCACAAATGGTGATGTTCAGAACAGGTGCATTCACAAAACAATCTACAAAATAGTACTAGGCAGTTATTGGAATGCTTAAATACAACCAGATCATTCAATAAAGAATAATACTCATGAGGTAGAATGAAAAACTTAATGCATAAGATACTAACTAACAATGAGTAATATGAAAAAAAATGTACTTTAATCCTGTATTTGTACTATTTGAAGTTATACAAATTAAGCACTAACACTATAATCATAGACATGAACTCAATCCAACTCTTGCAGATCTTTACATAAAGTTAATACTAATCCCACTTGCTGGACCCTGCCCCCCAGCTGTCCCTACCCCTGCCTCCCCCCCTCCCCCTGCCCCCGCCGCGGAAGCTCCCAGCTGGTCTGGGAGGACGGTTCTCGAAGCGCTCGGCCATGTCTCGCAACTGCTGCGGGACAAATTGGTGAGCCTCCTCTAGGACTTCTATAAGTTTTCCAGCTTGATCCCAGTTGCGTCGAGATATGTAGCTTATGGCTTTTCCCTTACGACCAGCACGACCGGTCCTGCCAACGCGATGAACAAACTCCTCCATGTTATTGGGAAAATCAAAATTAATGATGTGGGTGATATTATCTATATCGATACCCCTGCTAGCAATATCTGTCGCGATAAGAATGTTTACTTCCCCGGTCCTCATGTCCTCGAGAGCCTGCTCCCTGTCTGATTGTTCAAGGCCCCCATAGATACTCTGGTGATGAATGCCTCTCAGGGCAGTGTCCGAGGCAATGTGAATGGCTGTGGCTTTCCTACTACAGAAAACTATCACTCTATCGTCCTGGGACATATTGTAAAAGAAATCCAGGAGGATGGCATACTTCTCCTCGACATTTTCTTCCACAAAGATGAGTTCCTGAGTCACACTGTGCACTGCAGCAAGTTCCAGCGAGCCTACCACAACTCTCAGCGGGTTATTGAGGTAGTTGTTTGCCAAACGCTGAACTCCTGATGGCCAGGTAGCTGATGTCATCACTGTCTGCCTGTTGGTTCTGATGGACAGAGTGGACACTCTGATCTGAGGCTCAAATCCCATATCCAGCATTCTATCAGCCTCATCCAAAACTAAATAAGTAACAGACTCGAGATTAACTTTGCGTGCTTTGACAAGGTCATTCAACCTGCCTGGAGTAGCTATTACTATTTGGACTCCTCGAGCTATACTCTCTATTTGCTCATTTCTGTTGCCTCCTCCATAAATGCAAACAGCCCGAATGCCTCGGTAATGGTACTTGTCAACTTCAGATTTTATCTGCAGAGCAAGCTCCCTAGTGGGTGCCAGGACTAGGACGTTAGGTCCGGGTCTGTCCTGCATTGGGGTCGGCTGACCTTCAATGTGAATGAGAGCTGGCAATAGGAATGCCAAGGTCTTCCCAGTTCCAGTTTGAGCGATGCCAATCATGTCATGTCCTTGAAGCAAGATGGGCCATGCTTGGCCCTGAATGGGTGATGGTGTTGTGAAGTTTTGCCTCCGAATTTCTTCTAATATCTCTGGATAAGTAGAAAAGCACTGTTCGAATGTCGCCACCGGATTAGGAATGGCCACAGTTGCAGATGAAGGGCCGTCTTTGTTGATGGTGTCGACTGACACATTATTGTTCTCTAAGCGCCACTCTGCGACTTGTTCTGCAGTCAAACCTGCTACTTCCGGGTCTTCCCTGTAAAAATCTTTGATGATGGGAGGCAGAGTTGCCCAATACTCTTCCTGGCGCCGCACGCTGTCTTGGTAGAGCGCCTGCCAGTCCACCGGCTCCGAGGACGCTTGTGTCTCTTGCGCCTCCTCCGCGTCTCCCGATGCTCGCTCATTTGAATTCTCAAACCGCCGAGGCCTCTCTTCTCTGGGCCTGTGCTCGTATTGAACTAACCGCTCAATCAGTATCTTGGCGCAGTCTCTGGCTTCGGGTGTACCTATCAGAGATACGGTTGTCTTATCGCCGCCATCGACAGGTTTCCGAATAACAATTTTGGCTTGGCTGTCGGCTTCCAAATCTCGTATTTTAGAGCCTCCACGACCAATAATCCTTCCTACAAGATTATTGTCAATTTGTAATTCCGTTGTTTCCTGAGAAGAGTTTACATTGCGTTCACGCCAATTTGAGTTTGTAAATGTTTGGGACTGCCGGCCGCCGCGTCCTCTCCTCTCTTGGCCTCGTGTCTGATCTCCCCGATTGTATTCATTAGTCCTCCTGTAGTTATTAGATTGATTTCTTTGTTGCTCGTGAGCATTATAAACCACTGTTTCCTCTGGGTCACTGATCCAGCCATCATCGTGTGATGTCATTATTAGTATAAACTATTGAATCGCAAATTCACTTCAACCAGCCGGCCGGAGCGCTGGACTCACAGAGTAAAGGTAAATAATATCAAAACAAAAAAAATACGGCGAACGACGCGAAGGGCGCATGTGCAAGTAATGATGTCGCACACAAAACTCTAAATCCCTATTTCGATAGTTCTCACGTTTTTCAATATTTCTTATTTTCTAATACATAATTATGGTGTAATAAATAGACAAATCGTTAAAAAATATAACATTTTTGTTGTTAAATGAAAATCGATTTTGTCTAAATTTCATATTTTGTGGAGGTTTAATACGCTCGCTCTGTGCTAGCAGATGAACGCCGTGCGTGGGGATTGTTTTGTGGTGGGTGAGTGTGTACCATTGGTGTGTACATGTGTACGCAGTATGTATATGTGTGTGCGCAATTTAAAATGGCGGTAGGTGTGTTACGAAAGTTGATAAAATGCACCTGAACAAAATCTTCAATAAAATTCCAGTGTAAAGTGCCATTATGCTATCCAAACAAGCTGTAATTGATTTTGTGTGAATAATATTTCGGTCTAGACATAATGTGCGGTAAAAGTGTATCTATGTTACCCTCAGTGAACCTTTAAAAAATAAGTGTTTAAAAATGGGGTACCGTTTTATTTTGTGGCTTATGGGAATCCTTGTAACCATCGACTTGTTTTCTTGTCCGGTTGCCTTAGAATCTGACTGTCCAAGCAAATGTTTCTGTCTTTCAACGTACATTGATTGCTCGCAAGGAAAGCTGCTCTCCGGTCCAGACAATTTGCCACCATGGGTTGACACTCTGGATTTTAGTTCCAGTAAATTGAGTGACGATAGTGGCACAAATCTATCGCATTTAGAGAATCTGACCGACTTGAAGCTCGCTGAAAACCAGTTCACTGCCCTACCATCCCTAGGGCCTCTGAAATCCTTGCGCAAAATGAGTCTGTCACGTAACAAAATACAATCAATAAGTGCTGGGCCGCTCGCGTCTCTGCCGCAACTGGAGGAACTCAATCTGAACGAGAATGATCTCCTCAAACTCGGCGTGCACAGCTTTCCAGAGAACAACTCCATCAAGATCCTCCACATGATCAACAACCGCATAAGTAGTATTGAAGCGGGGGCCTTTGACAACCTGACTAGCCTCATCGAGCTCAAACTGAGTCGTAACCGGCTCTCTGCTTTGCCGAAAGACTTGTTTGCCAATCAAAAGTATCTTAAACTTTTGGAACTCAACAAGAATCAATTCCGAGAAATTGATGGCTTAGTTTTCAAAGGCTTAGAAAACTTGTCTACGCTGCGCTTGAGGAAAAACAAAATCAACAGTTGTAAAGATGCTGCTTTCTTTGGGCTCAAGTCCTTGATTGTTCTACAGCTGGATCACAACCCCATTACAACTTTTAAAAAAGGCTGTTTCTATGAACTAAAAACTCTCATCACCTTATCAATGTCCTACAACCTCATCACCGAACTACAGCCCAGCTGCTGGGAGTACAGCCTGAACATAGAAGAGTTGGACTTGTCCAACAACCGACTGGAAGGGATCTACTCTCAATCCTTTCAACATCTCTCCAAGCTGAAGAAACTCAAGCTGGACAATAACCGGATATCCACCATTGCTGAGAATGCCTTTAGCGACATGAGAGACCTGGAGGTGTTGCAGCTCGCTCACAACCAGATATCCTGGACAGTGGAAGATATGAATGGACCATTTGCTCTTCTCAATAAGCTTGTTAGATTTTCTCTGGCTAATAATCACATAAAGTCCATCAACGAGAAGGCCTTTCTGGGACTGTCTCAACTTATATATTTGGATTTAAATGACAATAATATAACATCCCTCCAGGAGCGCTCATTTGATTCGCTTCACAACCTGAAGGAATTGCATCTCAACACTTCAAGTCTGTTGTGTGACTGCAATCTGCAGTGGCTTGCACTTTGGCTTCAAAAACTCCCAAAGCAACCCTCGGTGAAAGCAATCTGTGCGTACCCACCTTGGTTTCGAGGGAAACATCTCCTTCAAATGAATCATGAGAACTTTACTTGCAACGATACTCCGAAGCCAAGGATACTTGAGCAGCCCAAAACCCAGTTGGCCATCAAAGGGAAGACGGCTTATCTCACATGCAAGGCGGTGTCCAGTAGCACGTCTCATCTCACCTTCCTATGGAAGCGTAACGACGTTAACATCTCTAACCCCCTGATGAAGGAGAGTGTGGAAACTTCTGGCGGCGACATCACGCAAGTGGTATCAGTTCTATCTCTGCCCAACATCACTAACTCAGATGCTGGCAAATATCAGTGCATCGTGTCTAACTCTTATGGGACTACCTATTCCCAAAAAGCCCGAATAACTATTGTCATTTTTCCTAAATTTATAAAAACTCCTTTAAATATCACTGTGAAGGCTGGAGAAACTGCTCAACTTGAATGTGCGGCCAACGGAGAGCCTACTCCTCAGATAGCCTGGCAGAAAGATGGAGGAAATGACTTCCCTGCAGCCAGAGAGAGGAGGATGCACGTCATGCCAACTGATGATGTCTTCTTCATCATCAACTCCAAGATAGCAGACATGGGAGTGTATAGCTGTACCGCCCAAAATGCAGCCGGAGCCATCATATCCAATGCCACCTTAACAGTTCTGGAGGCTCCTTCATTTGTCAATGCCATGGAAAATAAAGAAATCATAGCCGGAGAGTCGGTTGTCTTGGAGTGTCGAGTTTCTGGTTCACCCAAGCCCACTCTCAGCTGGCTTAAGGACGGTGCACCCATTGTCTCCACCGAGCGACATTTCTTCACAGCTGAAGATCAGTTGCTAGTCATAGTAGGGGCCATGTATACCGATGAAGGTCTCTATGAGTGTGAAATAAGTAATTCTTTGGGGACCAAAAATGATTCCACTGAATTACGAGTGCTCCCTCCGGTCATGTCTGCCATCAATGAAGAGGAAATGATGGGGATCATTATAATCACTGTGGTGTGCTGCGCAGTGGCAACCTCCATAGTCTGGGTGGTGATAATCTACCATACAAGGAAGCGCACCAGCAGTGCTCTGCCTCAGTTCACCACAGACTCCCTTCAGCTGGCCCCCCTGTCTGCTGACGGGGAGCACACCATCCCCCACATCTTCACAGACAATGTGTCTGAACGCTCTTCCTGTAAAGACAGCGGAACTGGAGATTCTGCTAAACGGAGCAGCTTGGAGGTCATCCCGCTGGATGATTTCTCTCAGATCGCAGAGATCAATGCTGGAGCCGGATACGCCGAGCCCGCCAGCCCTCCCGGAGAGGGGCACGCCTTAATCAGGGAAGAGTGCAATACTCCGTGTATATACTACGAGAGGAACTCTAATCGTGCAGTTTGCTTTTCATCTAGTCCAATAAACAATTCTGAATTAAGTGATTCAAATAGAACTTATCCATATTCATAGTGCATAGTGTATGAACATTAATTTGAGTTTTATCTGTGTTAAAAAATCCTGATGACTGTTTCCTTTTTATGAATAGTGATGCCATCCTTTGTTGGGCTATAAAGACTGACACTATTTTAATTATAAGACTACAATATGTGCCTGTAAATATTATTTAGACATAGAAAGTAACAGAGTCTGATTTGAGCAGCTATTTACTTAATTATTAATTGTTAACTGTGATGAATGCAGCCAGCATACTATCCTGGAGGCGGCACAGCCCCCCAGGTGTCGCCAGAAGTCCAGCAGTGGTTTACCACCGTGGACAAAGATCGCTCCGGACACATCAATGCTGAAGAGCTCCAAGCCGCCCTGGTCAATGCTCAGGGAAACCACTTCTCGCCCACTGCTTGTCGGCTTATGATTGGTAATGACCAGAAACACTTCTGCTCTAATTGTAATCATATTCATTATTTTTGAGATGTAGAAAATATATTTCTTTTTTTAAATTTCAATGATGCACATACTCTCTCTTCACTCTATGCCAGTGGTTTCCAAACTTTATGCTACCATGCCTCCCTAAAAAGATTTTTTTTTTCCCGCCTCCCTTTGGACGTTTTATTTTTTTTCGCGCCTCCCTTTCTACGTGTTATTTCATAATATTCATACTAATACTACTTACTATGACTACTATGGACACATTTTTAGCGCCTCCCCTAGCCATAGCTCGCGCCTCCCCTGGGAGGCGCGCCCCCCAGTTTGGAAACCGCTGCTCTATGCCATTACAAGGATCAAGTAATTAGTGGAACGTATACATCAAATGGAGTAACATACTTGATTATTGTTTGTTTTTATGAAAAGCCTTTTTTACTGCTACTAATTTTCCCACAGCACGGCGTTACTCACTTTTGTTTTCCTGCAGGGATGTTCGATGGAGACCGCTCAGGGACCATAAACCTGGAAGAATTTGACAAGCTCTACACCTACATCAACCAATGGCTGGGGGTCTTCCATACTTACGATCGGGACCAGTCAGGACACATTGAGGAGGCAGAGCTCTCTCAAGGTAAATTATAACCAATTAAAAACTACATACTGAAGAAGTTTTATTTGTAAATCATTAGTATTAAAGTATTTTGTAATTCCTGATAAATCCCATCGGACTGCTTGTTGACTGAAGTTGTAAACACACATCAAAGCTGTAACTTTTTAGCTAATTGGCCAACCTTTTTGGCTATAACTTACAAAAGCATTTAGATGGCAAAAATCATTTTGTAAAAAATAAATGGAATTAAATATCTTAAGTCTTTTTTTATTTGGAAAATTTCGCATCAAAACCCTTCTTACTTGACTTTGCTTGTTCACAGCACTTACACAAATGGGATTTCGGTTTTCCGGCGACTTCATAAAATTTCTCATTGGCAAAAGTGACATTGCCAACAAGCGTGAAGTTTCTGTGGACCAGTTCATCGTGCTGTGTGTTCAGATCCAGCGATTCACGGAGGCCTTCAGGTCCCGGGACACCCACCAGCAGGGCTCCATCACCATCGGCTTTGAAGACTTTCTCAGTGTCGCTCTCAGTTGCTCCATTTAACAAACAAGTGGCGCTCCCAATTGAGCCTCCATACTTCCATTATTTTGCCATTGCTAAGTTTGCAATACACCTCAATTTTTTTTACTCATCTACTGATAGACATTTTTAATCCATTATTATTAATTTATAATCATTGATATGAGGCTATGATGCACAAGATATGCTGATTGACATGAAAAATTAAAAAAAAATCAACAAGTGAGATATTCAACCTACTTTTGGTCTAGACTTTGAAACTTTATATTCTGTTTTTGTTCAATGTTTACAAATAGAATAAAAATAGTGTGTAAAAAAGTCCGTTTTTTTTCTTTTGTAATTTTAGTTCTTGAAAAGGTGACGTCAGCAAACTTAAATATGACTGCCGTAGGTTGTCTCTCGCTCTCTTTTTAGGAAATACTATTATTCTATCTGTTTTTGAAAGATTAAAGGCAATACAATGAAAATGAACTGCTCAGGAGCATAATTGATTATTCAATGCTCGTGCCACTTTTGAATTCACATATCTTGTGTTCTACTTTATCAGTGTTTGAATAAAACAAAAGGATCAACTGCTCGCTCTGAAGTTATTGTCGTCTTGTAAAATATATTTGGTAAAATTGATATGTTCTGTCCATAATGTTGATAATGATATGTTAAGTATGTTTATTATTAGTTCACCTGTTGCGTCTCATGTATTTGTTTGTCTGTGAAGTGGTTTTGTGTTGTTGTATTTATGTAATGATGCTATAGATAAGGTACATATTATTCCTGTGTCTGCAATTCAGAGATAAACCAAATTATTATCTTGCATTATCACACAACTTTAATTTACATTTATCTCTAAAAGTCAACAAAGTATTTTTACAAATTGATTTTAACCCCTGGAGCGCCAGTGATTTTCTGCCTAATTCAGACATCCAACTGGTGGTTTTTTATATTAAATATCTCCAAAGATACAAAACATATCTCCTGTAGGTTTTTTAAATATCAAAAAACAATGAAATAAAGTTTTAAAAAAAACTTTTGTGAAATTATTGTTATGCTCCATCATAATTTAGATTATGGAAAAAAGATTGAGATTCTAAAAATAGATATACCTCATCAGTATGCATAGGCAGGAAATCCCAATACATCGCAAAAAATAGAAAGTTAATGACCCTTTTTATTTACACAAAAAAAAAATTGAGTGTGTTACTGTTCTTATGTCAACAAATTGTGGAATTCGGCTTTTTCAACCGTCGGTTTTCAAGGTCAACTTAAATATTATATTTTAAATACCTACAAACAAAAATGAATGCTTTGAATTTATTGGTGGATGGTTCTACCCAATAGCAGTACTTCATGCGATTTTCGATCTTATTGCTGTGTAAAAACTAAAGAAGAATGAAAAAAATCACGTATAGTACTATGAGCGCGGATCCGCGTTCCGGCGCTCGAGGGGTTAATGATAGTACACAAATGAGACCAATTTATTTTACTTATACTGACAATTTCATTGAATAGATCGACTATAGTTCATTTAATGATAACGTGGTGATATTAATTTATTTCTCTGGTTGTTTGAAGTATAGTTTGTTTGACTTTATACGAAATGAAAATAAACATCTTTATTTTTTTTACTTTAAAGCAGTTTAACTATGTTTGAAACAACTAAACTGAGTTTTTTTTAATACAGTTCTTTTATTGCAGTCATATCTAAGAGCTGGTTGTTTTGACCATAGTTTGACTTCTCTAAACTAAACTAAATTCAAATCGTAGAAGTAGCATTTTCATTCAGTTTAAAGCCAGCATTACAGTTTAAAAAATATATGTATACCGAACATAGGTAGACGGCAAGCTTTAAAACATGGCCACGCGTGAAACTGAGCAGGCCGTCAAATGTTCTCCATCCTTTTTTTTTACAAATTGTTTGAAAATTTTTTGACCAAGACATCACGCGGCCATGTGATAATCACTCTCTTTCTACCTATATGATAGGTAAATATGTGTAGACTTCTCACCCAGCTCTAAGCATTACCTCAATGCATCCTTTATTTCTAAACATAAGCCTCATACATCAGTGCCTCGAGATAACAAAATAAAATATATTTTATTGCCATATATAAATGCTTTTATAAATACTTCATAACTGCAGAATTAATAAAAATTGTATTGAAAAGGTTAGTAGATGACAATAAGTAACTTTCAAAACAAGATTGGAAAAGAAATGCCCACAAAAAGTATAGCTTGTATTTTTCATATCCATTTAGGTATTATACACGTATTTTAATGATACTACCATAAAGACTTTGGGTAGTAGGCACTTATAGAACATTAAGTACTTCTTGAATCCAGAGAATTAAATGTTACAAACTGTAATTTCACAAGAATGTTTGTATTGCATTTAGGATGGATTATTTCAACAGAAGCTTAATCGACAACAATCCATAAAAATTAAATGAAAATAGATGTTTATATTTGAAGACTACAGGGGAAAAACAAGGAATGCCAGCAAAAATGAGTTCATAAGAAACAAAGTAAAATCTAGTGGCATCTGTGTGTATCTAAAGCTCTACAAAACAGTCACTATCACAATTTATGGTGGTATTTCCGGTTCTTTGTGACGGGCAATAACCATGATTTCAAATTTTCTCATAATTTTCAACTGACATTCCTTGTTCTTCCCCTATAGCATGGGTCGGCAACCTGCGGCCCGCGGGCCTCATGCGGCCCTTGAGGCGTCTTGGTGCGGCCCGCAAGATATCCGCCGCAACGCATGTGCCGGACGATATCATACACATACACAAATGGAGTCAATAAAAAATACAACAAATGTCGTAAAAATGGACAAAAAACGTTTTATTTTTATATCTAAAATATTTTTATACAACTAAAAAATTTGTATACAAATATTTTAGGGAATGACATGTGCTCCAAGCGTAGGGGCGGATCTTAGACTCGAAAGGTGGTCAAACTTATCCAAAGGGGGAGTAGAATTTGTGGGTAGATTTCTTTATGTAGGCTGGTGTCGATTTGCATGGAGTTCCCGGAATTGCGGGATTCCCAAAATGAATTGGCGGGAATTCTACAATATGAGATTTATTATGGGGGGTATATGACGCGGTGGGGGGTGGGGGGGATAGTCAGAATGTGCTGAAATGCTGACCGTTAGATCCGCCGCTGACCAAGTGCGGCCCGCACTAAATCCCACGCAAAATATTTGGCCCTTTTACAACAAAAGGTTGCCGACCCCTGCCCTATAGGGTTCATTTGAAAATAGACTTGAAACAACAGGCTCATATTTTAAAATTAAAACATTCACATCTGCTTGTAAATAAATCATAAATAAAAACAATAACATGTACATTGTTATGTAAAAAAGTATTATTTTTAAACAAATATTTTATACAACCAGTTACAAGGTTACTAAGTGCAGCTTTTGTTTATTTTTATTTTTGATCATCGTTAATATATGCAATACTACAGAGTACAAACTTGGCTAATTATTGTAGAAAGTTATTATCATATTGGGTTGAAATGCATCTTTTGTAAAGAAAATAACCCAGATGGCATTATAGCTCCCCGCTGTCACCTTATTTGCTGCTATGTTCAATATGATTTCTCTCAATTTTACAGAATAAAAGTATTAAAAAGAAACCATCCTTTTACTTCATTTTAACCTTGTGTATTTGAAATTTCAGTGGCAGGACTTCCATCTGTGGCGCAGACATTTGAGCACTCGGGTAACATGGAAACAGTTGGCAGACCTCAAATCTTTACACAACTGTTTCAATCTATAAATTTATTAGCACAATAACAACTAAATAAACAAGAAACAGTAATAGACTTACATAAAAAAATATTTACACCAGACTGGCCTTTTCACCGTTTGCCTTAGATTTATTACCATTGTTTTATGCTCCATATCAAGGTGTATGTATCTATAGGTGTTAAAACTCAATGTGTGATAGCGTTTGTTGATAGCCTGCTTGTCCCACAATCATAGTGTGCTACCTGCTGCAGTGTGCAGCGCCTGAGCAAAAGGAGAAACAGCTGATCTTCGTTACTATGGCGTGGACCAAGATTTGCATGGATGTTTTTTGGCAGCTAATAAGCTTTCTTGGATGACAAGTATATTCCATACATTTTCAATTTAGGCAATCGTTTTATACTCGGGTACAGATAATATAAATGCCAATGTCACCCCTGTTTCAGGGAAGGGCGGCAAGAGTTGCAGGGCTTATGTTCATTTGAGATTGGGTTTTTATAATGTAGGTCCACATGCGGCATGTGTTAGTGCGAAATTATACATGTCTGCTTGTGGGAATGCATTTAATATAAATCTTAAATGATATATATCTTTGCAGCTTAGATTAGATTAGATAGTACAACTTTTGATAGGAGCAGGGGAAAACAATTTCCTGTGATAAATAAAACTGCAAATATTACAAATCATTATTTATTTTAATTTTGCATGTTCACATGATCAAATTTTGATTAATGCCTTTGTTACTCTCAAACTGCTAATTATTATTTCTAACTATATTATTGATTATTTTATATGTACAGCTAATAATTAACAGTATTCTAACCAATCTTATGTTTAAAAAATACATAATTTTTCGGCAATGCAGATCTCTCCCGAGAGCTCAGGTCACAGTGGTACAGAAGGTTCATCCCGTGAGCAGTCGTAGCAAGGACTCGCAACAGATCCGGATCAATCCAGCTACCAGGAGATGCTGTTCATAGCAAGAGCGCCTTTTAGCCAGTCCCTCCATACAAGGAATCCCAGAAACACTTCAAATAAATCATCTGCGAAACCTCGCCATAAAAATTCAATACAATTATATAAAATATAAACACTTATTTTGTTTATGAGATGCACTAAGTACCAGAAACAGGAAGTAGCTGTTGTTTTATACAAGCACTTGTGAAAACTAATTGATGAAATTTGATAAAATGTCTGTAAGGGCATGTTCTTGCATGGTTATATAGGAATTACGTTCCAAAATCTGTGCTTGTATGATCTGGTAGGTTTATGGTCTTTGCATAAACAATTCACAAGTAAAAACAGGTGAATAAATACATAAGGCTGAAACTATTAATATTTAAATGTGACCATAACTCTGGACACTAACGGGGTTATTCACACACAGCAAATCCATGGCTCATACACTGCTTAAAGTGAATTCTTCATACAAAAAAAAAGATCCGTGGATCGACTATGGATTAGATGTTTTGTGAATAACACTCTATGGGACCATATCACCCGCAGGTACAATATCCAAATTAACTATAATTTGGCCTACGCCCACAATGAATTCTTAATTACAGAGACAAAAATAAAATAAAAATATTTATGACACAGGCAAAAACTCATTCCAATTCAACTCATTAAAAAATAAACTAAAGGTAGAGGTTGTCACTAGGCATTTTGCTGTTTCATACTTTGCATGTCAGATTTCTTTTAGTGGGCAGTGTTTTTGGTTAGTTTTTGGGAGTCACTTAAATCTGTGGATACAAAAACTACCTACATGCTAAACAAATTGCCAGGGAATAACTACCCATGCTGACACTCATAGACTGACCAAAACATTTCCCATGTACATGAGCACTCACTAGGAATCCCAAAACGCAATGACAACACCAGAATCAACAACAAAATAATTGCGAGAAATCACAACTACGCTGATGGTAAACAATATCATCATTTCAATTTCAAGTCTTTACAATGGGAGCAGTAGACAGAATTTCAACATATAAGAACTTTTGAGAGTATTCCAAATTATGAATGAAAAGTTGTGGGGCTTATTTTCATACACAATTTAGAATACTAGCTTACACCACAAAAGTTCTTATAATTTTATACTCTGGTACACATTGTAAATTGACATACAAGGCTTTCTGAAAAATAATAATTATAATAACAACATATTACAATTTAAACAAAGACAGTTCTTAACCTTCCTATACCCGTCTGTAAATTAAATAAAGTTTGTAGGTAATTTTCATTTTACATTCCATCCACTTGGGAGTCGGCATTTCCCTCTAATACAATAATACTCAGGTGATTCCTAGCTGCTACTCTTCTCTTCAGGTGTTGCCAAACATAACATTACATTATTTGCAGTTTGATGAAACAAATCCATACAAATGGGTAAGTAGATTATAAAATGGTAATGGTTTATTAATTTATTACGATTAAGCTGAGTGAGATCACTCCACCCCCCCGGTCCTCCCACACGCACACACATACACACTCACGCACACATGCATCTCTCTTACACTGATACAACCCTTCATTACACTACATATTATTTTATATTATTATAAAGATAACGCGAAGCAACACTATTGTTGTAATACATCAACTTTCATTTTTTATTAAGCAAATATCCCATTCAGATAATTAACATTTCAGATTGTTCAACATTTTCAATCACCTTTACCCACAAACTTTCTGGGATCTGTTGCCGCAGTCTATTAAATCTGGAGCTTAAAGAAGCAGTTACACCACCATCACATTGTTCAAGAAACCCATCGAAAAAATGAGACCATGGCAACAGATTCTGGAAATCCTGAAGGTACAATTGAGTCATGCAGAATCAAAGCCGCAAGCTAATTTAAAATGATTTCTTGAGTTTTCATATTATATTTACCTCATTTTCAGAAAAAAAATCTAGATCGCAGTCTTTGGTTCTATACGCCTCAATTCAAACTACTCTCTCTTAAATCTTTAACTAACTTTTTAACTTTACTAATCTTTAACAGTTGAAAAGTAATGCCTAATTTTCAAGTAGAGGTGAGTGTATAAGAACATTAGAAACTTGTTTTTTATCAAATGGGAATGATTCAACTTAAAATCAGTCGGCATGTCAGTGTTTTAGCGTTAATAGTTTATTCAATGCATCGGCAAAATAACAAAAGTGTAAAAAAACACAAATCCAAATGAGAGTGTCTACAGACATCCTGCAAATCCACAATCCCGTAAAAATAACAACACAAAAATTGACCACTAATTTACAGAATAAAAAAATATTCAATGACCCTGAGAAGTACAGAATAGCAAATTTACAAATGATATTCCAAGAAAAAATGTAAAAAGCAGGGAAATGCGATACATTCCCTAATTAATTTTCTCGTTATTCCCCTAACAGTTTTTTTACAAAATTCATGCATGTGAATACATGAAAAAATTTAAAAAGAACTTTCGAAAACACATTATTTTTATTATTCACAGGATATCTGTCACAAATCAAACTCTCCGTTATATAACCAACTCCGTAAGCAAGTAATTTCTCGTCACAACAAAAATTAAAAAAAAAAGTTAATGACTGAGATTTTCACAAATAGTCTGCAAGATGGGGATATTTTATATCATAAATCACACTGTTAAGATGTTGTTGGTTTAGTACAGTCCCGAGATCCGGCTCGAGCCCCATTCTTCCGCTCCACGGCTAGTCTACGCTAGTTTAGCTGTAGGCGATGGACTGCGGGACACCGTTGATGGTCTTGGAGGTCAGGACGTCATTCTCGTACATCATCACAGTCTCCCGTCCATTCTCACTGACTCTGCAAGACAAACAAACCTCATTATTATTTTACTTTTTACCAAGCGGGAGGCTCTATGACACTTGTTGAAGTGCCGCAGAGGTGTGGGGGTCGGTGAGCTGGCGGTTGATGTCCTGATCCTTGATAGCAGGGGTGCTAGCTGAGTAGTGTTGAGTTGTGTGTTGAATTAGCTTTATTTTGAGACACTGAGAGAAAGTGGAAATTGATATTGGTTTGCAAAAACTAAAGAAAAGTGAAAAAAAATTACGATCAGTACTATGAGCGCGGATTCGCGTTTTAGCACCCTGAAGATAAAGGATTACAATAATGCATTCAGTGTTTGACCTTGGCTAATACATCTTGACAGAGCGGCAGGTGTAGCACAAAGTGTTACTAACTTTTTAGTGGTGATTTTTTTCCCTCCCATGAATCGTGTGGAGGTGGCGGTGCGCTTGACTGTGGCTCCGTGCGCGGGGAAGCCCAGGGAGGAGTGTGAGTGCGTGGCGCCTCCCAGGGACATGAAGGCGCCGCGGTGCGCTGTGCTGCTGGCCACCAGGAGGTCCTCTAGCCCCCCCAGCCCGCCCAGCGCCCCCAGGCCCCCCAGCCCCCACGGCGACATCACGTGCGAGTGCTGCATGTGGCGCGACCTGCTCCTGGGACCCCCCCCCATGGAACCTGCAACACATACACAACAGATTTAGAAAATAAAATATTTAGACATTCATCATTTTAGCCCCCCTACCTTCAGGTTACTTTCCGAGAAATAGGCAAAAAATAATCAGGTTTCAAAACCACAATTAACATACCCCTGACTTTTGAAGAGTACTTATGTATGAAAAATTACGAGGAACTAACTTTTCTAGACTTGCAATGATGTAACTTTGGAACTCAAGCGGACGCCAGGCGGTTTGTAGTTTTCAAATACATTATTTTTTCTCAAGCGCGTAAGCGATCCAGGATGTAGCAAAATAGTACACTCAAAGTTTGCGTATCGCGTACGTTTGTATGCATGGGGCGGTTAATATATAAAATATAATGTATGTGTGCATGTATGTTACCTATGGAATCCTAAACTGCTCATTTAATTTAAATGAAATCTAAGAGAAACATACAATATGCTCGGAATGATTCCTGTGACATTTGATGCAGATCAAATAAAAAAAAACAGTTCATTATTACCGATTCCACAGCAAATCACAGTGTGTGGACATAATGGGGATTGAACAATATTGTGTAGGTACTCCATCTTGCTATTTGTAATGTATTAGTTATTTTAAACTCGGTACAACAATACTACATTGATTCAATAATAGTTAAGTAAACGAGGAAAAAGCAAGACAGCTAAAAACTGAAATTAATTAGGTTGTCATTTACAAGAATATTATTGTTTATGGAACACAAATCCAGAAAACACATGGCGGAGGAATATCTCACACGCATTTCAACAGATGGAATTATTTCAGCCAGATGTGATGGAGCCACACTATACAAATGCTTTCTATAATCTAAATATTTTCAAATCAAATAATACAGTAATGTCAGACTGAATAAGATTAATCTATAATCTAAGTTGCAAGGATATATTAACATTCAAAGCTAGTCCGGTCGATAGCTCAGTTGGTAGAGTGCTTGCATTCCATGCCGTGAGCTCGGGTTTGAATCCTACCGAGGGTGTCAGAAATGATTTCCCGTTTCCGTGTTTATTTCAAACCCCAAAATAAAATACTGGCAAGGTTTACTCAGCCTTCACAAGAAATGAGTACCAGCCCTCTCGGGAGCTGGGAAACCCCCACTTCAACTGAAGTGGTTGGCGTAAGGCCGACCCCCTTACCTGTAAAAATAAATAGGTTCAACACGCCACATGCGACCCCTTCGGGGATAACGCGGCAAGAAGTTACACTATATGTGTAGCGTAGTTGCGTTTTTTTGCATTGCGTTGCTTATATCAAATGCATGCCCATAAACAAACATGTGTAAGTTCCCGCTAACAAATTAAAATCCAAACCTCAAATGAACATAAACTTTGCAACTTTTGCCTACCTTCCCTGAAACAGGGGTGACATTGGCAATGTGAACCATTTTCCACAGCATGGGTGGTCAGCCGCATACCAACCTACAAGTCAAGGAACATACACAACAAAATTACACCTGAAAAATCCTGATTTTTCAATTTCTGCTGAATAACTATGTTAATAGGCACAAAAACAACGTGCATGAATAATACTTTGATTAATAATACTTTGTTTTATCTTAATGCTATTTCTTATATGTTTCTTTCCATCAATGTTTATTTTCTTTCAATGTAATTTTCTTCTCTGTTTCTATTTTTCCTATATGTATTTTTCGATCAATGTATTTATTTTTTATATGGCTAGTCACGTATTGCACCCTCCGCGTGAACGGGCTGGAATACAGATTATTATTATTATTTGATGGTTTACATACCGACAAATAGATCATTGAACTGTGATTCATTAAAGAACTCTCTGAAGACATCCTCGGGATCTCGGAAGGTGAAGGGGAAGCCAAAGATGAAGTCGTACTCGTCGTCTGCAGCGGGCCGCCTGCCCCGCGCCCCTCCCCCACCCCCGACCCCACTCGACAGGCCTTCCTTCCCGTACTGGTCGTACACACGCCGCTTCCTCTCTGCAATCCGACACACAACATAATAATGATAATATTAGTATGATTTGTTTGGTGAGCGCTGTTTTTGTGTGTATCACACCTCAAGAGCCCTCTGAGAGCTTGGTCGTCACTGTAGAAAGCGCCAATTCTCAAGCAAGACCTAGTTGCTGTAAGGCTGGATGGACCTTTTTAGCGACCGATCTTTGGTAAAGGTATATGAATTTTCCACTCAGAGAAGAGCCTATTTGAAAATATAAATGGTATATTGCAGTGTGCATTACAAAATAAACTCACAAGTGAATTAAAACAAAGTTTTTTTTTTTTTTTAAATTGTAAATGGTATATTTTTGTACTCAGCCGGGATTAGAACCCACAACCTTCCATTTACGAGTCAGAAGTGTTAACCACTAGACTACGGACCGGTCGGGTTATACAACAGCTGGAGAAACAAACGCCACCGTTGGCTGCACTATCCCAACAGTGTGAATGATTTCCCCGTGGTTAACATTTTTCATTCAGATTATTTCAGCCTTTATTTACAAATTTGTCAAAAATTGTTTAGTGGTTAACGTACAAAAATAAAATTTCAACCCTAAGAGCCCGTTCCCACTTGTCGGGTGTCGGACCGTATATCGGACATTAATCGGAGGTTCCAGTGGCAGAACATTTTTGGACAAAATCGGTTTCCGACAAGTGTGAATAGCTTCATACATAATGTTCTGCCACTGGAACCTCCGATGAATACACGGATCCGACACTCGACAAGTGGGAACGGGCTCTTAGGACTAACATAAATAAACCATACATCTAATCAAAGTTGCTAAGATATGTAACATTAAGGATTCACATTATATGCATTTACACAAGCAGACACGTATAAGTTCGCGCTTAAACATGCCGCATGTGGACATATAAAACCTAATCTCAAATTAACATAAGCCCTGCAACTCTTGCCGATCTTCCCTGAAACAGGGGTGACACTGGTAAAGTGAACCATTTTTTACAGCATGGGTGGTCAGCCGCATACCAACCTACAATTCAAGGAACATAAAATATTTATTTTCATTTTTTCGATAGTTACATGTAGTCACCAACCCGTCTGGCAAACGTGGTGACTTTTTGCCCGCTCCCTCCAACTAGACATAGAAACGTCAAATTAAAAAAAAAACTGAACACAGCAGGTGATTGAAACAAATTGAGAAGATTGGAGGAGGTTTTTGTCCAGGAGTGGACTGAGAAAAGCTTTGGAAGAAGAAGAAGAAGACTTGAAATAATAAAACATTCAAATGTGAGTTTACCATGAAAAGTTTCACGGAAGTCCCTGAAGTTAATATCAACATAAAAATAAGGTGCGTCACAGCAGTCAAATGTACTTGGGAATGTGCAACAATAAATATTGTAAGTTGCCATAAGGTTTTGCTAGTATTGATTGGCGTCAATATTGAGGACAGAAACAAATCAATTGATATGTGACATGCAGATATCAACTGCCATTAATTTATTGTCTGATGAATTACATATTTTTGTGAGTGCTGTATTTACCATTTGAATAACGATTCAATTAGAACACTGACATCATGCGGTGAAATGCAAAAAAAAAAAAAACAAAATAGAATTTAAGAATCTACTAACTTCGGTTTATTATCTACAAATATTAAGGTAAAAACATAAACTGCTCATGCAGCACACCAGATATATGATGAGTTTTATTTTGATTGAGTAAAATAGAGGTATGTAGATTATTTGGGAAAAATGCCAAATATCAAGTCATTTCACTCAGAGATAAAAATTTCAATCACTCAATCAGCCATTCACAAAACACTCTCAGAAAAATCAGGACAAAGTAATAAATCCAATAAGTTTTCCTTGGGGTTGACTGTTAGAATTTTAATTTAATGAAGTCAATACAAAAGAGCGAGGGAAAGAAATGTGACGTCACCTGGGTTTGCCTTCTCATCACTTCAATAGATCTTATCCATCGATTACAAGTTACAAATGTGCTACATCTAATTTGTATGAAGCACATTTGAGTGTTCGTTAAGCTGTTTAAACACGGCTGTGTTAGATTGCTTGATATTGACAGATAAGATCTATCAATGTGATGAGACTGCAGACACTGGCCTGGAAATAGCTAATCAATATTTTGTTATTGGTTACTAAGAGCCATCTAGACATTCCCCTGTTAAGAGAATTTTTAAATTTGGAATTTTGCTTTGACTTCATTGGAAAGCATTAAGAGTAAATAAATATTAGGTTGATATTATCGAGGAGCGAGGCAACCAAAAGCCACACTGTTAGAAGGCAGTCACAAGAAAATACCAAAGAAGCGATGAAACGGGGTCTCCCCAAAGAACCCACGGAAAGAAAAGTGTCTGGGCGCGCCCCCCGGAGTCCTGGAGGCTCCGTGCCGAGGTCCACTGGCCGCTGCATCATACACGCGCCTCTTGCTCTCTACAAACACACGCTGCTCAGTACTGGCACTCTCTTCACATCCTCACTCAACAACCTCCACAACACTTACCGTCCGACAGCACTTCATACGCCTCGGAGATCTCCCTGAACTTCTTGTTGGCTTCGTCGGCGTTGTCAGGGTTTTTATCCGGGTGCCATTTGAGCGCTAACTTCCGGTATCTGCCAAATAAATATCAAGTTGAATGTGGGAAGATAGTGAATGCAAATGCAGAAGCCTATCAATGAATAATAATACAAATATATATTGACTAATTGCAGAAACTGTCTCTAGAATATAACTGTTGTTAGATGATAAAAATATAATTAACCAGTGAAACATTCAACACAATGTCAAATACACACGCATATTCAACATCAGACCAACTAGACATCAAGTCACCATTCTAAACATCATTATTTTCAACAGCTGAACTTATCTGTTAAAATGTAGCATGAATCATCCACTTATGTTTTCCGAATAATCTTTTCACAAAGCACTCAAATTTCGTGATAGCAATAAATAATTTGATGGGATATTAGCAGTGGACATACGCTTTTTTGATTTCAGCATCGGAAGCGGCCTTTGAGATGCCGAGTATGCGATAGTAGTCCACCATGTTGGCAGTTAGAGAACTTCTGTAGCCTTACTGCTGCCACCACTGCCTCTGCAGCTCCTGAAATCATTAAAATGTGCACACACATTGTAACGTCTACAAAATTTCATAGAAAAGTTATTCATGCACATACTAGTGGAAAATGATACGCTAAAATGTAGTGACTTCATAGATGAAACAACAATACTTTCATCATAATTCGAAAGAGAAAAAATGAAAATAAGTAGATGAACAACTTGTAAAACAATTCATATTATCAAAAATGCAATCAGTTCATGAGTAATGCAGATAAGATAATTAATACTTCAATTTCTATGATTGGGATAAAAATATGGATGAGTAATGTAAATTGGGTTATCGAGTAACATTGAATAAATAAGCTTTCCAACCTTTTATAACATCATAAAAGCAAATTTGTTTCCATTTGCCTTATAAATTAAATTAATATATGAAATCATTTGCGATGCATGCACAGATATCACGTTACACACAGAATTATTGTACAAATATTATGAAATAGATTATTTATTTATAACTGCATCTATCTCCGAGCTGTGTTGTTTATTAACCCTGTAGGTATTGGTGGCATACATGGATGTCATGAGCAGACTGCTTTGGAGTCCATGCGGTTAGCATCTATACATGTCTTCAAACTGTTAAACTACCTGTACCCTTAGTACGAGTAGCAAAACTTGAGTAATGTAAAGTTTACGGTAATTATTAAAGAGTGATTTCCCCCAAAATTTGCCATTTTTGTTTGTTTGAACTTGATTTTCTTCATCACTGTACCTCTTTTGCTAAGACCATAAAGTGTAAGAAACAAAAATGGCAAATTTTGGTAGAAATCACCCTTTTAATATTTTCCGTAAACTTTAAAGGGAAATCAATTCTGAAAGTCTTGTTGGGGGTCGAAACCTAGCACTCCGGCTTAGAATGCAAGCGTACAACTGAGCTATCGACCAGACAAAATAAAGATAGAGCTTATCTCTTGATAAAGGTATGAAATCGATAGCTATATAAATAGAAGAAGTCAAATATATTCGATGGTATTAAGTGCCCTTGGGGTGTCTAGTGTCACTAAACGGTGCTATATAAAATCGTCCAATTATTATTATTACTATTACTGATGGCATACATTATACGCTGAGAAAGGTCCGTCCTGAAAGGGTTAACTTGACAGTCGGTATCAACATGCAGATGGTGCATTGCTATGTTTCTCATCATAAATCTTTTTATACAAAACAAAATGATGCATAAAAACAATGACAATCATACCAGAAACAGAATCTCTGTTAATTTTGATTTGCATTATGAAGTCATTTACCTGTGACTTTTTCCAACAGCCCCGTTAATTTTTGTGATCAGTCATGGGTAAACTTTTCCATAAAAGCGAAGACCAATTTATGGAATTTAATGTTTTTTTGTGCTCCTTTGTGAATCTAACCCATTGCATTCTGATTACGAGTCGATAGAGTTAACCACTAGTGTGAATGATTATGACCGCTCATAAGTGGTTCATAATGTGGTTACCACATTGTCGACCATAACAAGCTTAACATAACAAGGCTAATTGAAACATAAATATTGGTGCATGGTAACAATATAACATAATCAAATTTTTGTTTACCTCAATCTATCTAAAACTTAACTCATGCCAAAACATTTTTGTGCATTCATGCACTTATTGAATATTGCACAGGAAATCAGTGAATCATTTTCAATCAAAACATTCAACCGTAAAACAAAAAATAATATTACTTCAATATCTTGTGACACATTCAAGGCTAACGTAGCTGCCTTTCATTTGATTGATTTTGTTGTCAATTTATTTGATCTTGCGAGAGAAAAACATTTCAGTTTTTTAGGATTACGTCAGTGGTCGAAAAAGTGCAAAAAGAGGGCTTTTTCGACCTCAAGTACAGCTCTAAAACTGTGAGGAACAAATGTGAAGATTGCGTGCGTTTCTAGCCTCTTTTTAATTTTAAATTTAATTTTGAGGACCATTATTTTAAGAATGAGTGTTTTTCAACCTCTCCCCTTTTTCCGTTGTCAATTTAACAATTTGTAAACAGAGTTGGCTTCCACATTTTTTTTTCAATTGTGGTAATGCACTTTTTTGTCTATAACCTATAGTATAAGTTACAAAGATACTTTACATTTAAGATTAAAATAACATGCATTTCTATAAGCAGACACATATACGTCCACGCTTACACAGGCCTACAATATAAAAACCCAAGTCTCAAATGAACATAAGCACTGCAAGTCTTGCCGATATTCCCTTAAACAGGGGTGACATTGGCAAAGTGAACCATTTTTTACAGCATGGGTGGTCCGCCTCATACCAACCTCTTGTTTAGGTATCTATGTTTTGCTGTTTATTAATTCATGGACCATTCAAAAGCTATGTGATAAGATAACTTACCCTGCGTTGTATGTTTCGCCAAACTAGCACATTTTATAGTATTGCACCGAAATGGACAAAGAAATGTTTTGATTATACGTAGGATTTCACAATATAGCATGTATTGATAGTGAAGCTAAAATATTAGATTTAATTTAATACAGAAATATTTGAGTGTAAATAATAATGAGTGATGAACACACACCAGGAACACTCAGATTGTTTTGAATATCCAACAAAAAGTGTGGTTTCTTTATTATGTGGTGATTTGTAAATTCCTAAACTGCTGACCACATGCCATTGTATAATCAGGAACAGAAACAAAAACCAGATACTCATGACTAACCCATGATACAGTAACAGATAATAATAATTAAGCAACAAAAGCACTGTCAACATTTTGGCAAATACCTTAACTTCTACAGTTTCTAATGATCTCTGAACAATTTTAAAATTTAAGAATTTTTCCTTGGCACGCAAACGCCACAGGTCTATGTGAGTAGGGTCCTTAGCCACCAAAACACAAATGCAACTAAGCTGTGCATGTAGTGCAACTTGTTCCAAAGAACCTATTTATTTTCACAAGTGAATCACACCAACCAGTTTCCAACCAATATGTGTAGCAAAAGCTGAGTAAGCCTTGCCGGTATTTTTATTTTGGGTTTGAAACAAGCACTGAAACCGGAAATCATTTCTGACACCCTTGGTGGGGATCAAACCCTAACTCTCCGGCGTTGCATTCGGGCATTCTACCAACTGAGCTATCGAAGGGACAAACAATGATAAAATATTAGTTTATCTTTTTCCCAGCAACCGTGCCATGTCATGTCACAGTATTGTTGTCTATAGAATATGTGCCGAGTCGAATAGTTTCAAAACTGCAAATGGGACAAAACTATTTGAGTTTGTAATGACTATGAAACAGACACATATTGTTTTATGGGTTGGTACACAGATAAGATGACGCAGACAAAGAAAATCGCAACACTGCTGTTTAGTGGCACACTTACTTTTACAATAACATTGAGGACAGATTGTCAATCACCTGAACGTGATTAAATAACCTTAAAATCATTTATTTATTTGTCTGCCCTACCTACCTACATTACAGAATAATGGCAGCATCTAACAATGGCCAGCCCAGCTGAGCTTGCAAATTGAACTTGAGCCACATTTAACCGACAGAGAATTAAATTAGTTAGAAATGCGTGCAGTTTCGAAGTGTTGTTTTCCAACGATTTCTACAGTTTACAAAAAACTGTTGCACAACCGTTGATTTATCTGTGCTGCGATCGCATAGAGGAAGTCAACAATAGCGAGGCCGCTAGGTCACAATCAATTCGCATTGTTATGGTAAATAAAAGCCCTATTCCCTAACCTACGAATCATCTAGAAGCTACGTTAATCAATATTCGATTATATTTTGAAAAGTTTCATTGTATCTACAGAAACGCCTAACAGCATGTCATTTTTCAAGAGGCCATTAAACACACAAAACATGATAAACACACGACGTTTTCTGCATTGCCAAAATATTTCAAGCGACGACTGTAAAATTAATCACTCACCCGAGTATTGCGGGCCTTGATAAATCCCAAATTATTGAAATTAAAATTCGCCAGGACAACACAACACCCCGAACTCTCACTCGCTGTCATTATTTGGATTCGTCAAGTTGGTAAAATATAGTAAATAGACAAATAGATTTAAAAACTACAACTTCATAACATTTTCATTTTGATATTGGTAGGTATAAAAATATTTCCAGTATTGTTTTTTCCGCACCAGGTGGTATACTTGGCTGTCACTGGGAAATGTCAACGCGTAAGAAAAAGTTGCTGTTTTCATTGTTTTGAAAAGTGTGCTGGAGAATATTGTTTTTTTCATAAACCAACTAATCGGCGACTGTCCTGATTTTTCTGGAGCATTAAATAGTTCTCTCAGAGCTCACATTCTGAAGCATTTGGGCTCATAAAATTAAATAAGAGTTAAATCATTGCTTATATAAAATGACAAGTGATTGCTTATTTGTCAGTGAAAAGTGTTAAAATTACAATAATTTTATATTTTTACAGATACGTATTGAAATTAATAGGTACGTATTTCTATCTCAACATTACAAAATCCTAGATTCCCGCCTTTAATTCTATTCTACTCAAATATTTCCAGTCGCCGTGGTTCAAATGAAAAAAAAAAAAATGGTTCACTTTGCCAATGTCACCCCTGTTTCAGGGAAGGACGGCAAGAGTTGCAGGGCTTATGTTCATTTGAGATTGGGTTTTTATATTGCAGGTCCACATGCGGCATGTGTTAGCGCGAAATTATACATGTCTGCTTGTGGGAATGCATTTAATATAAATCTTAAATGATATATATCTTTGCAGCTTAGATTAGATTAGACCGTCCTCAGCAGAATGGCGTTCATCTCTTTTTTCTTCTTCCCTTGATATTAAATGCCTTTAAGTACCAAGGAAAATAGGTTGGTGGATTGCATTCCTTTCCACAAATCTATTTTTTTTTTTTTTTTTTTTTTTTTTTTTTTTTTTTTTATTGAAATAATATAAACAAGTTTACATTTCCCAGGAGTTACATAAACTCATTTGGGACTTAGTACTTATACTCTTACACAATACTTAAAACTAGCCATACAATATAATTAAAAAAATATTAATAAAATAACAATTACTGAAGCAAACAAAGACAGAAGAGAATTAGCGTCTCATACCCAAAATAAAACAAAATCATCACACTGGTACAGCATCATTGTAAAAAGACTCTAAGAAATAAGACTTTATTGCATCATTTTGTTGTTTATTTTTCATATCCCTCTTTATTTTTATCGGAAGTCCATTGTATAGGGACTGTGCAACATTTGAAAGAGACCTCCTTCCAAACTTTGTCGATCGAAAACCTTTAATATGTAGATTTTCTGAGCTTCGAGTATTATAATTATGAAAATCATTATTATAATGGTACTCTAAATTTGTGTGAATTGAGGATTTTAGAATTTTAATAATGGTGACAGTGATGTCGTACAATGGTAGGACCTTGAATGGAAGAACATTGCTCTGTCGATAAATGTCCTTCACGCATGTATCCCATGGTATGCCAAGAATGTTCCTCAAAGCTCTGTTTTGCACAACTTGCAGCTCCGATATTTGTTTTTTGGTGGCAACCCCCCATATGCAAGTAAGATACGAAAGGTGGGAATGGATCATGGCATAGTAAATAGCGAGTAATGTTGACTTTGGAAGTAAATCCCTTAGTCTGTACAGAACGCCAGTAATTGGCACTATTTTTGATTTAACATGGTCAAATTGGTAATTCCAAGAAAGTTGTGGATCAATATATAAACCAAGATATCTAACAAAGCTGACTTTATCAATATTATTCGATCCAATAGTAATATTAAAGGACATATTTCTCGATTTTCCAAACAGCATATATGACGTTTTCTTGACATTCAAACTTAATTTATTTAACCTTAACCAATTAGCAAGATGTGAAACATCTCTTTTCATTAAATTTTCTAGTTCTTCTCTCGTTTGCGAATGATAGAAAATTATGGTATCGTCTGCGTATAGTTGGAGGGTACCTCGAATATCCCATGTAGTTATATCATTGATATAAACAAGGAAAAGAAGAGGCCCGAGAATAGAACCTTGGGGTACACCACATTGTATTTTAGTGAATTCGCTGGAAAATTTCCCAATTTGAACTGCACAGGATCTATTTGTAAGATAATTGGTAAACAGTTTTAATGGAGTTCCTTTGATTCCCAAATGTTCCAATTTATTCAGCAGAATTTTGTGGTCGACCGTATCAAAGGCTTTCTGTAAATCTACAAAAATGCCTGCGACATATTGGCCATCATCTAAATTTCTTTGTAAATTCGATATGAAATCAAAGACTGCACATTTTGTGTTAGAATGCTTTCGAAATCCATACTGTTGTGGTGCAAGAATCTTGTTAGAAATGAGATATTCGGTGAATCTATCTTTGATGACATGTTCAAATATTTTTGAAAATATTGAAAGTATCGAGATTGGTCGATAGTTGGAAACATTTTTTTTACAGTTGCCTTTATAAATCGGGACTATTTTTGCTATCTTAAGCTGATCTGGAAATATACCACTTGACAGTGAATCGTTTATTAAAAGTACAAGGTGATCAGCTAACTGATCCTGACAGATTTGGACAAGCGCAGGCGTGATACAATCAACACCAGGAGCTGATCTCTTCTTAAGATTTGAAATAATAAGCAAGATTTCCGATTTACTTGTTTTAGGCAAACTAAAAAAACAATTTGCTCTGGGTACAGTTCTAATTGTGCATGTGTCACCTGAAAGTGATTGAATTCTATCTGCCAACGAAATACCAACTGAGGCAAAAAAATTATTGAATTCTGTGCAGATTTGATTTGGTTCCTTTATCTCTGTATCATCTTTTAAAATGCAATCAACTTGGGTTTTTTCATCTCTCGTAGTGTTCGATAGGATTTAATTTATTGTTTTCCATGTTTGTCTAGGGTTATTAGCATTTTGTGAAAAGACATCCTTATAGTACATATTTTTTATATATCTCCTATAATTTGTGACCTTATTTCTAAATTTGACTTTAAGATGTTTCAGAGACACATTTGAAGGATCCTGCTTCCATTGTTTGAAAATTATATTTCTCTCTTTTATAAGTGAGTCCAATTTAGAGTCAAACCAAGGTGTGTTTCCTTTACGTCTGTAATATATATATATATATACTTATATATA